>CM051265.1:18176724-18376224 GCA_027921565.1 Artemia sinica | reverse complement strand
AAATGAAACCCAAAACGAACAGAAATCAAACAGTTCGTGGTAACGAACTGTAAGTAAGGAGGGACCCGGCTCAATGGTAACCGAAACTCTAGAAAACGTGTTTTGATACAAATAGATACATCAAAAGAATCAATTTCAATGCTGATTTCAAATATATAATTTCATCAAGTTTAGTGCTACCCATCAAAAGTTACGCGCCTGAGAAAATTTGGCTGATTTTCAAAAAAAGGGGAAAGACCCCCAAAAGTTATAGAACCTTAATGAAAATCACACCATCATATTCAGCGTATCAGAGAACCCTACTGTAGAGGTTTCAAGCTCCTATCTACCAAAATGTGGAATTTTGCATTTTTTGCCAGAAGAAAGATCACGGATGCGTGTTTATTTGTTTTTTTTTTGTTTTTTTTTCCCAGGGGTGATCGTATCGACCCAGTGGTCCTAGAATATCGTGGGAGGGCTCATTAGAACGGAAATTAAAAGTTCTAGTGCCCTTTTTAAGTGACCAAAAAAAATGGAGGGCAACTAGGCCCCCTCCCACGCTTATTTTTTTCCCAAAGTCACCCGATCAAAATTTTGAGATAGCCATTTTGTTCAGCATGGCCGAAAATATGATAAATATGTCTTTTAGGATGACTTAATCCCCCGAATTCCACAGGGGGAGGGCTAAAAGTTATGAACTTTACCCAATGTTAACATATAGTATTGGTTATTGGGAAGTATACAGAAGTTTTCAGGAGGGTTTTTTTCTGGTAGTGGGGGGGTGGGGTCGGGGATTATGTTGGAGGATCTTTCCATGAAGGAAGTTTTCATGGGGGAAGGGAAATTGCCATGAAGGGGGCGCCGGACTTGCCAGCATTATTTATTGGTTATTGGGAAGTATACAGACATTTCAGGAAGGATTTTTTCTGGAGGGGGGGGGGCTAGAGGAGGGGGTTACTCTGGAGAGTCTTTCCGTGGAGGACGTTTCTTTGGGGTAAGGGACATTTCTATGAAGGGGGCGCCGGATTTCCAAGCATTATTTAAAAAACGATCAGAAATTAAATATAAAAAAAAACAAGTTTTTTCAACTGAAAGTAAGAAGCAACATTAGAACTTAAAATGAACAGAAATTATAACATATGTGAGGGGGTTCTCCCCCAGGTCAATGCCTCGCTCTTTACGCTACAGTTTTTTTTTTTAGTGCTTTCAAAAGAGCTATCTATTCTAATTAAACGGCCTTTGTGATTCAGGGGTTTGTGAATCAAATTTTTTTCAACTTTTAACGTAAAGAGCGTGGTATTGACTAAGGGGAGAACCCCCTTCATATACGTAATAGCATATACGTAATAAAAAAGAAACAATAAACAAACCAAGCGATACGGCTCAATAGTAATCGAACCTTTTAAAAACGGAATTTTGATGTCAATAAATGTATCAAAAGAATGTGTTTATAATGCTGATTCTAAATATATAAATTTTTTTAAGTTTAGTATTACTCATCAAAGGCTACGAGCCTGAGAAAATTTACCCGATTTTTTAAAGAGGGGGGAAACATCCCCTACAAGTGAAAGAATTTTAACGAAAATCACACCGTCAGATTCAGCGTATCAGAAAACCCTATTACATAGGTTTCAAGCTCATATCTGCAAAAATCTGCAACTTTGTATTTTTTGCCAGAAGAAAAATATACGGAATATAGAAGTTAGTTACGTAAGTTAATTTGTAAATTACGTCATAACCAAATTTAGAGACACCCATTTAGCAAAAGAAAAGTAAAATTTTTATGCAAATTTTTGTTTACTTATTCAATGACGGTGAGCCAAAATAAAAGCTGCATTAACTAAAAAACGATCAGAAATTAAATAAAAAAAAACAAGTTTTTTTAAACTGAAAGTAAGGAGCGACATTAAAACTTAAAACGAACAGAAATTATTCCGTATATGAAAGGGGCTGTCCCCTCCTCAACGCCTCGCTCTTTACGCTAAAGTTTGACTCTGTCTCACAACTTTATTTTTTAAAACAATCAAAAACTTTAGCGTAAAGAGCGAGGCGTTTGAGGAGGGGACAGCCCCTTTCATATACAGAATAATTTCTGTTCGTTTTAAGTTTTTAATGTCGCTCCTTACTTTCAGTTTAAAAAACTTGTTTTTTTTATTTAATACTAATAAAACGTTGGTAAATAAAATTAAACAAGTTTCGAGAAAGCCATTTAACCAAATAAAAGTAAAATTAATATACACAATTTTGTTTTAATTATTCATGTACGGTGAGAGTAGAGAGGGGGGTCCGACTCCTGTCCCGTCACACCCTGCTGGCTGCCAATCTACAATTTAGTTTAAATGCTGACGGGGACATACATATTATTCAAGGATTATCGATCGAGTCTAATGGGGGTGTGTGTCAAGGTCAATCGATCTGTTGTTGTTTGGCCACGTGCGAATGACATGAGGGGTGATTTACATAATCGATGGGGGAATTATTGATTCACGAGCGTGGGGAATTAAGAAACATTAAGGCTTCTTTAATCTTAGGTCTGTGGGATAAAACGTTCATTAAGTCAGAGAGAAAAATTAATATTCTATTTTTAAATAGGGCTTCACGAAGGGGAGAATTAAGAAACATTAAGGCTTCTTTAATCTTATGTCTGTGGGATAAACGTTCATTAAGTCAGAGAGAAAAATTAATATTCTATTTTTAAATAGGGCTTCATTGATCTTTAATGTCAGGAATCATAAATGACATCACTTGTTATCTTGGAATTATGCGGGAGTCTAAAGAGATAGAAATTCTATTTTTAAATACGGCTTCACGGAGCTTTAAGTCGGAGAGGTAAATTGATATTCTAACGAAACCATAATAGTTTAGCTAGGAAAATTTATGAGATGAAGAGATTAACGTAGGAAAGGGTTTCCTAGAAATTTGAAATGCATTAGCGCAGAGATGCCAAACAAAGGGAACACACAGAAATTACTTTTAGGGATTATTTGGGCGAAACGGTTTTAGACAGCTTATGGAATTATTTCGGGCGAAACCGTTAGAGACGTTGATTTAAAAGATGATTTAAAAGATGATTTTTGAGTGTGGTCGTTATAATACACAAGTTCCATTGAACAGTGTCGTGAGGTCCACTACCCAACCCCCAAAGGGCCCCGATCGCCATACCCCGATCCAAAGGGTTCCAATCCCCATACCCCAATCCAGAAGGAACCCCCCGGTCCCCAAAGGTTCCCAGGGCTCCCACCGGCCCCCCAGACCCTCAAAGGCCCACCCGGGCCCCCAAAGGCCCATCGAGCTCCCAAAGGACCAACGGGGTCCCAAAGGCCCTCCACCCGGTCCCCAAATGTCCCCCAGGCCCACAACTGCCCCCCGGACCCCCAAAGGCCCTCCATGTGCCCCAAAGACCCTCCCCCGGCCCCCAAAGGTCCACCGGGCTCCCAAAGGAGCAATCGGTCCTCAAGTGCCCCCCCAGACCCCCAAAGGCCCTCCCTGTGCCCCAAAGGCCCTCCCCCGGTCCCCAAAGATCCCCCGGGCCAGAGAAGCGCCGCCGGGATGCGCCATGGGCCAGGAAAGCGCCGCAGGATGTGGCGCAGGGACTCCCTTCCCTCCCCTCCCCTCCCCTCCCCTCCCCCTCACCTCCCCCCCCTCCCCCCTCCCTCCCCTCCCCTCCCCTCCCCATTTTTTTAATATTTTTTGTGCATTGAGACACAGAAGGGACACCCTCCCCCAAGGGTCCCCCAAACACCCTCCCCCAAGGGTCCCCCAAACACCCTCCCCGGGCCCCCTAAAGAGTCCCCTCTCCATTTTTTTTTAATACTTTTTTATGGCTTTATTATATCTTTTCTGAACAAGTTCCATTCATAATGTCCATTCCTAAACCAATTTTCCAACCTCAAAGAGTCACCTCCTCAATTTGTAAATACTTTCTTGAATTTTTTAACATGGTATTTTTTAACTTTTTACGTTCCGACCTTTCTCAAAGAGTCAAATTTAAAGTTCTATTCCAAATATTTTCCCGGAACAAGAAAAGTCCCAAGACATAAAAAATTTAATGTTCACTTCTAAATTTTTCCGGTAGAAGATAGGAAAAGTTATACTATGATTGTGATTATTTTCTATGAAGATAGAAAGTTACACTTTAATTCTAAATTTTCTTAAATTCAGTTTCTGACCATTCTCAAAGAGATGAAAAAAATTAAAGTTCTGTTCCAAATATTTTCCCGGAAGAAGAAAAGTTCAACTTCGATTCTGAATTTTCTCAATGAAAAAGAAATTAGACATTTGATCAATTCTATTTTCCCAAAATAATATAAAATTTTCCACTTCAATTCAGATTTTTCTCAGAGAGATGAAAAATTTAAAATATTATTCCAAATTTTTCTTAGAAGATAGAAAAGATCAAGTTCTCTTCTGAATTTTACCAAAGAACACAATTCAACTCTAATTTCTCCAGAGAAAATAAAAAGCTTCCACTTCAGTTTTAAGTTTACCAAGACATAAAAAATTTAAAGTTCAGTTCTAAATTTTTCCTTAGAAGATAGGAATAGTTATACTTTGATTGTGATTATTTTCTATGAAGATAAAAAGTTTCACTTTAATTCTAAATTTTCTTAAATTCAGTTCCGACCTTTCTCAAAGAGATGAAAAAATTTAAAGTTCTGTTCAATATATTTTCTCGGAAGAAGAAAAGTTCAACTTCGATTCTGAATTTTCTCATTGAAAATGAAATATGTTATTGATCAATTCTATTTCTCCAAAATAATATAAAAATTTTCCACTTCAGTTCAGATTTTTCTCAAAGAGATGAAAAATTTAAAATACTATTCCAAATTTTTCTTAGAAGATAGAAAAGTTCAAGTTCTCTTCTGAATTTTACCAAAGAAACACAATTCAATTCTAATTTCTCCAGAGAAAATAAAAAGCTGCCACTTCAGTTTTAAGTTCACCAAGACATAAAAAATTTAAAGTTCAGTTCTAAATTTTTCTGTAGAAGATAGGAAAAGTTATACTATGATTGTGATTATTTTCTATGAAGATAAAAAGTTTCACTTTAATTCTAAATTTTCTTAAATTCAGTTCCGACTTTTCACATAGAGATGAAAAAAATTTAAAGTTCTGTTTCCAAATTTTTCATAGAATATTGGAAAAGTTATACTTTGATCGTGAATATTCAAGTTCTCTTCTGAATTTTACCAAAGAACACAATTCAATTCTAATTTCTCCAGAGAAAATAAAAAGCTGCCACTTCAGTTTTAAGTTCGCCATGACATAAAAAATTTAAAGTTCAGTTCTAAATTTCTACATAGAAGATAGGAAAAGTTATACTATTGATTGTGATTATTTTCTATGAAGATTAAAAGTTTCACTTCAATTTTAAATTTTCTCAAAGAAGTGAAGAAAAGTTCAACTTCGATTCTGAATTTTCCTCAATGAAAATGAAATAAGTTATTGATCATTTCTATTTTCCCAAAATAATATAAAAATTTTCCACTTCAAGTTCAGATTTTTCTCAAACAGATGAAAAATTTAAAATACTGTTCCAAATTTTTCATAGAAGATAGAAAAGTTCTTGTTCTCTTCTGAATTTTATCAAAGAACATAATTCATTTCTAATTTCTCCAGAGAAAATAAAAAGTTTCAATATCACTTTTAAGTTTACCAAGACATAAAAATTTAAAGTTCAATTCTAAATTTTTCCATAGAAGATAGGAAAATTTATACTATGATTGTGATTATTTTCCATGAAGATAAAAAAGTTTCACTTTAATTCTAAATTTTATTAAATTCAATTCCGACCTTTCTCAAAGAGATGAAAAAAATTAAAGTTCTGTTCCAAATATTTTCCCGGAAGAAGAAAAGTTCAACTTCGATTCTGAATTTTCTCAATGAAAATGAAAAAGTTATTGATCAAATCTTTTTTCCCAAAATAATATAAAAATTTCCACTTCAGTTCAAATTTTTTTCTCAAAGAGATGAAGAAATTTAAAGTTCTGTTCCAAATTTTTCATAGAAGATAGGAAAAGTTATACTTTGATCGTGAATGTTCGAGTTCTATTCTGAATTTTACCAAAGAACAATCATTCTAATTTCCCATAAAATTTAAAGTTCAATTCTAAATTTTTCGGTGGAAGATAGAAAAAGTAATACCATACTGTGTGAATATTTTCCCGGAAGATAAAAAGTTCTAGTTCAATTTAAAATTTTCTCAACGAAGTGAAGAAGAATTCAAGTTCTCTTCTGAATTTTACCAAAGAACACAATTCATTTCTAATTTCACCAGAGAAAATAAAAATATTCCACTTCAGTTCCTTATTTCACAAAGACAAAGAAATTTAAAGTTCAATTCTAAATTTTTCGGTGGAAGATAGAAAAAGTAATACCATACTTGTGAATATTTTCCTGGAAGATAAAAGTTCTAGTTTCAATTTAAAATTTTCTCAACGAAGTGAAGGAAAGTTCAAGTTCTCTTCTGAATTTTCTCAATGAAAAAGAAACTAGTCCTTGATCATTTCTATTTTTCCAAATAATATAAAAATTTTCCACTTTAGTTCAGATCTGGCTCGAAGAGATGAAAATTTAAAATACTGTTCCAATTTTTCACTGAAGATAAAAAAGTTCAAGTTCTCTTCGAATTTACAAAGAACACAATTCAATTCTAATTTCTCCAGAGAAAATAAAAATCTTCCACTTCAGTTCTTTATTTCACAAAGACAAAGAAATTTAAAGTTCAATTCTAAATTTTTTCGGTGGAAGATAGAAAAAGTAATACCATACTTGTGAATATTTTCCTGGAAGATAAAAAGTTCTAGTTCAATTTAAAATTTTCTCAACGAAGTGAAGGAAAGTTCAAGTTCTCTTCTGAACTTTACCAAAGAACACACTTCAATTCTAATTTTCTCCAGAGAAAACAAAAATCTTCCACTTCAATTCTTTATTTCACAAAGACATAAAGAAATTTAAAGTTCATTTCTAATTTTTCGGTGGAAGATAGAAAAAGTAATACCATACTTGTGAATATTTTCACGGAAGATAAAAAGTTCTAGTTCAATTTAAAATTTTCTCAACGAAGTCAAGGAAAGTTCAAGTTCTCTTCTGAACTTTACCAAAGAACACACTTCAATTCTAATTTCTCCAGAGAAAACAAAAATCTTCCACTTCAGTTCTTTATTTCACAAAGACATAAAGAAATTTAAAGTTCAATTCTAATTTTTCGGTGGAAGATAGAAAAAGTAATACCATACTTGTGAATATTTTCCCGGAAGATAAAAAGTTCTAGTTCAATTTAAAATTTTCTCAACGAAGTGAAGAAAAGTTCAAGTTCTCTTCTGAACTTTACCAAAGAACACACTTCAATTCTAATTTCTCCAGAGAAAACAAAAATCTTCCACTTCAGTTCTTTATTTCACAAGACATAAAGAAATTTAAAGTTCAATTCTAATTTTTCGGTGGAGATAGAAAAAGTAATACCATACTTGTGAATATTTTCACGAAGATAAAAAGTTCTAGTTCATTTAAAATTTTCTCAACGAAGTCAAGAAAAGTTTCAAGTTCTCTTCTGAACTTTACCAGTGAACACACTTCAATTCTAATTTCTCCAGAGAAAAACAAAAATCTTCCACTTCAGTTCTTTATTTCACAAAGACATAGAGAAATTTAAAGTTCATTCTAAATTTTTCGGTGGGAGATAGAAACATTAATACCATACTGTGAGACTAAAAATGAAGATATTTATGCAGAGTTTCAACTAGCTATGGCTAAGTTTGCTAAAGACAAGCTATTTTCTTGCGAAAACACACAAAATCAGAAAAAATGTTCAATGTTCCTTTAGTACCTAAGCAATTAGACTAAAAATGAAGATATTTATGCAGAGTTTCAACTAGCTATGGCTAAGTTTGCTAAAGACAAGCTATTTTCTTGCGAAAACACACAAAATCAGAAAAAATGTTCAATGTTCCTTTAGTACCTACGCAATTAGGCTTAAATGAAGATATTTATGCAGAGTTTTAACTAGCTATGGCTAAGTTTGCTAAAGACAAGCTATTTTCTTGCGAAAAACACACAAAATCAGAAAAAATGTTCAGTGTTCCTTTAGTACCTACGCAATTAGGCTAAAAATGAAGATATTTATGCAGCAGTTTCAACTAGCTATGGCTAAGTTTTGCTAAAGACAAGCTATTTTCTTGCGAAAACACACAAAATCAGAAAAAATGTTCAATGTTCCTTTAGTACCTACGCAATTAGGCTGAAATGAAGATATTTATGCAGAGTTTCAACTAGCTATGGCTAAGTTTGCTAAAGACAAGCTATTTTCTTGCGAAAACACACAAAATCAGAAAAAATGTTCAATGTTCCTTTAGTACCTACGCAATTAGGCTTAAATGAAGATATTTATGCAGAGTTTTAACTAGCTATGGCTAAGTTTGCTAAAGACAAGCTATTTTCTTGCGAAAACACACAAAATCAGAAAAATGTTCATGTTCCTTTAGTACCTACGCAATTAGGCTAAAAATGAAGATATTTATGCAGAGTTTCAACTAGCTATGGCTAAGTTTGCTAAAGACAAGCTATTTTCTTGCGAAAACACACAAATCAGAAAAAATGTTCAATGTTCCTTTAGTACCTACGCAATTAGGCTGAAATGAAGAATATTTATGCAGAGTTTCAACTATCTAATGGCTAAGTTTGCTAAAGACAAGCTATTTTCTCTTGCGAAAACACACAAAATCAGAAAAAATGTTCAATGTTCCTTTAGTACCTACGCAATTAGGCTTAAATGAAGATATTTATGCAGAGTTTCAACTAACTATGGCTAAGTTTGCTAAAGACAAGCTATTTTTCTTGCGAAAACACACAAAATCAGAAAAAATGTTCAATGTTCCTTTAGTACCTACGCAATTAGGCTAAAAATGAAGATATTTATGCAGAGTTTTAACTAGCTATGGCTAAGTTTGCTAAAGACAAGCTATTTTCTTGCGAAAACACACAAAATCAGAAAAAATGTTCAATGTTCCTTTAGTACCTATGCAATTAGGCTAAAATGAAGATATTTATGCAGAGTTTCAACTAGCTATGGCTAAGTTTGCTAAAGACAAGCTATTTTCGTGCGAAAACACACAAAATCAGAAAAAATGTTCAATGTTCCTTTAGTACCTATGCAATTAGGCTTAAATGAAGATATTTATGCAGAGTTTCAACTAACTATGGCTAAGTTTGCTAAAGACAAGCTATTTTCTTGCGAAAACACACAACAAAATCAGAAAAAATGTTCAATGTTCCTTTAGTACCTATGCAATTAGGCTAAAAATGAAGATATTTATGCAGAGTTTTCAACTAGCTATGGCTAAGTTTGCTAAAGACAAGCTATTTTCGTGCGAAAACACACAAAATCAGAAAAAAATGTTCAATGTTCCTTTAGTACCTATGTAATTAGGCTGAAATGAAGATATTTTATGCAGAGTTTCAACTATCTATGGCTAAGTTTGCTAGAAGACAAGCTATTTTCTTGCGAAAACACAAACAAAATCAGAAAAAATGTTCAATGTTCCTTTAGTACCTACGCAATTAGGATAAAAATGAAGATATTTATGCACTGTTTCAACTAGCTATGGTTAAGTTTGCTAAGGACAAGCTATTTTCTTGCGAAAACACACAAAATCAGAAAAAATATTGTTAGGTGAGGTTAAGTTAGATTAGGTTAGGTTAGCCTACGTACGCGCGCATATAGGTTAGGTTAGGTTGGATTAAGTTAGGTTAGGTTAGATTAAGTTAGGTTAGGTTAAGTTAGGTTAGGCTAGGTTAGCCTACGTACGCGCACGCGTACGTAGGCCTCTGCATAAATATCTTCATTTAAGCCTAATTGCATAGGTACTAAAGGAACATTGAACATTTTTTCTGATTTTGTGTGTTTTCGCAAGAAAATAGCTTGTCTTTAGCAAACTTAGCCATAGCTAGTTGAAACTCTGCATAAATATCTTCATTTTAGTCCTAATTGCTTAGGTACTAAAGGAACATTGAACATTTTTTCTGATTTTGTGTGTTTTTCGCAAGAAAATAGCTTGTCTTTAGCAAACTTAGCCATAGCTAGTTGAAACTCTGCATAAATTTCTCATTTTTTATCCTAATTGTGTAGGTACTAAAGGAACACTGAACATTTTACTTCTGATTTTGTGTGTTTTTTGCAAGAAAATAGCTTGTCTTTAGCAAACTTAGCCATAGCTAGTTGAAACTCTGCATAAATATCTTCATTTAAGCCTAATTGCATAGGTACTAAAGGAACATTGAACATTTTTTTCTGATTTTGTGTGTTTTCGCACGAAAATAGCTTGTCTTTAGCAAACTTAGCCATAGCTAGTTGAAAACTCTGCATAAATATCTTCATTTTTAGTCTAATTGCGTAGGTACTAAAGGAACATTGAACATTTTTTCTGAGTTTGTGTGTTTTCGCAAGAAAATAGCTTGTCTTTAGCAAGCTTAGCCATAGCTAGTTGAAACTCTGCATAAAATATCTTCATTTTTAGTCTCACAAGTATAATGGTCATTAATTTTTCTATCTGGTTCCCACGCGAAGAAATTTAGAATTGAACTTTAAATTTCTCTATTTCCTTTGTGAAACTAAAGAACTGAAGTGGGAAGATTTTTGTTTTCTCTGGAGAAATTAGAATTGAAGTGTGTTCACCATGGTAAAGTTCAGAAGAGAACTTGAACTTTTCTTGACTTCGGTTGAGAAAATTTTAAATTGAACTAGAACTTTTTATCTTCCGTGAAATATTCACAAGTATGGTACTTACTTTTTCTATCTTCCACCGTAAAATTAGAATTGAACTTTAAAATTTCTTTATGTCTTTGTGAAATAAAGAACTGAAGTGGAAGATTTTTGTTTTCTCTGGAGAAATTAGAATTGAAGTATGTTCTTTGGTAAAGTTTCAGAAGAGAACTTGAACTTTTCTTCACTTCGTGTGAGAAAATTTTAAATTGAACTAGAACTTTTTATCTGTCTGTGAAAATAATCACAAGTATGGTATTACTTTTTTCTATCTTCCACCGAAAAATTTAGAATTGAACTTTAAATTTCTTTATGTCTTTGTGAAATAAAGAACTGAAGTGGAAGATTTTTGTTTTCTCTGGAGAAATTAGAATTGAAGTGTGTTCATTGGTAAAGTTCAGAAGAGAACTTGAACTTTCCTTGACTTCGTTGAGAAAATTTTAAATTGAACTAGAACTTTTTATCTTCCGTGAAAATATTCACAAGTATGGTATTACTTTTTCTATCTTCCACCGAAAAATTAGAAATGAACTTTAAATTTCTTTATGTCTTTGTGAAATAAAGAATTGAAGTGGAAGATTTTTGTTTTCTCTGGAGAAATTAGAATTGAAGTGTGTTCTTTGGTAAAGTTCAGAAGAGAACTTGAACTTTTCTTCACTTCGTTGAGAGAATTTTAAATTGAACTAGAACTTTTTATCTTCCAGGAAAATATTCACAAGTATGGTATTACTTTTTCTATCTTCCACCGAAAAATTTAGAATTGAACTTTAAATTTCTTTGTCTTTGTGAAATAAGAACTGAAGTGGAAGATTTTTATTTCTCTCTGGAGAAATTAGAATTGAATTGTGTTCTTTGGTAAAATGTCCGAAGGAGAACTTGAACTTTTTTATCTTCAGTGAAAAATTTGGAACAGTAATTTTAAATTTTTCATCTCTCTTCGAGCCAGATCTGAACTAAAGTGGAAAATTTTTATATTATTTGGAAAAATAGAAATGATCAATGACTAATTTCTTTTTCATTGAGAAAATTCAGAAGAGAACTTGAACTTTCCTTCACTTCGTTGAGAAAATTTTAAATTGAACTAGAACTTTTTATCTTCCAGGAAAATATTCACAAGTATGGTATTACTTTTTCTATCTTCCACCGAAAAATTTAGAATTGAACTTTAAATTTCTTTGTCTTTGTGAAATAAAGAACTGAAGTGGAAGATTTTTATTTTCTCTGGTGAAATTAGAATTGAATTGTGTTCTTTGGTAAAATTCAGAAGAGAACTTGAATTCTTCTTCACTTCGTTGAGAAAATTTTAAATTGAACTAGAACTTTTTATCTTCCGGGAAAATATTCACACGTATGGTATTACTTTTTCTATCTTCCACCGAAAAATTTAGAATTGAACTTTAATTTTATTTGGAATTAGATTGATGTGTTCTTTGGTAAAATTCAGAATAGAACTCGAACATTCACGATCAAAGTATAACTTTTCCTATCTTCTATGAAAAATTTGGAACAGAACTTTAAATTTCTTCATCTCTTTGAGAAAAAAATTTGAACTGAAGTGGAAATTTTTATATTATTTTGGGAAAAAAGATTTGATCAATAACTTTTTCATTTTCATTGAGAAAATTCAGAATCGAAGTTGAACTTTTCTTCTTCCGGGAAAATATTTGGAACAGAACTTTAATTTTTTTCATCTCTTTGAGAAAGGTCGGAATTGAATTTAATAAAATTTAGAATTAAAGTGAAACTTTTTATCTTCATGGAAAATAATCACAATCATAGTATAAATTTTCCTATCTTCTATGGAAAAATTTAGAATTGAACTTTAAATTTTTATGTCTTGGTAAACTTAAAAGTGATATTGAAACTTTTTATTTTCTCTGGAGAAATTAGAAATGAATTATGTTCTTTGATAAAATTCAGAAGAGAACAAGAACTTTTCTATCTTCTATGAAAAATTTGGAACAGTATTTTAAATTTTTTCATCTGTTTGAGAAAAATCTGAACTGAAGTGGAAAATTTTTATATTATTTTGGGAAAATAGAAATGATCAATAACTTATTTCATTTTCATTGAGAAAATTCAGAATCGAAGTTGAACTTTTCTTCACTTCTTTGAGAAAATTTAAAATTGAAGTGAAACTTTTAATCTTCATAGAAAATAATCACAATCATAGTATAACTTTTCCTATCTTCTATGTAGAAATTTAGAACTGAACTTTAAATTTTTTATGTCATGGCGAACTTAAAACTGAAGTGGCAGCTTTTTATTTTCTCTGGAGAAATTAGAATTGAATTGTGTTCTTTGGTAAAATTCAGAAGAGAACTTGAATATTCACGATCAAAGTATAACTTTTCCAATATTCTATGAAAAATTTGGAACAGAACTTTAAATTTTTTTCATCTCTATGTGAAAAGTCGGAACTGAATTTAAGAAAATTTAGAATTAAAGTGAAACTTTTTATCTTCATAGAAAATAATCACAATCATAGTATAACTTTTCCTATCTTCTACAGAAAAATTTAGAACTGAACTTTAAATTTTTTATGTCTTGGTGAACTTAAAACTGAAGTGGCAGCTTTTTATTTTCTCTGGAGAAATTAGAATTGAATTGTGTTCTTTGGTAAAATTCAGAAGAGAACTTGAACTTTTCTATCTTCTAAGAAAAATTTGGAATAGTATTTTAAATTTTTCATCTCTTTGAGAAAAATCTGAACTGAAGTGGAAAATTTTTATATTATTTTGGAGAAATAGAATTGATCAATAACATATTTCATTTTCAATGAGAAAATTCAGAATCGAAGTTGAACTTTTCTTCTTCCGAGAAAATATATTGAACAGAACTTTAAATTTTTTCATCTCTTTGAGAAAGGTCGGAACTGAATTTAAGAAAATTTAGAATTAAAGTGAAACTTTTTTATCTTCATAGAAAATAATCACAATCAAAGTATAACTATTCCTATCTTCTAAGGAAAAATTTAGAACTGAACTTTAAATTTTTTATGTCCTTGGTAAACTTAAAACTGAAGTGGAAGCTTTTTTATTTTCTCTGGAGAAATTAGAATTGAATTGTGTTTCTTTGGTAAAATTCAGAAGAGAACTTGATCTTTTCTCTCTTCTAAGAAAAATTTGGAATAATATTTTAAATTTTTCATCTCTCTGAGAAAAATCTGAATTGAAGTGGAAAATTTTATATTATTTTGGGAAAATAGAATTGATCAATGTCTAATTTCTTTTTCATTGAGAAAATTCAGAATCGAAGTTGAACTTTTCTTCTTCCGGGAAAATATTTGGAACAGAACTTTAATTTTTTTTTCATCTCTTTGAGAATGGTCAGAACTGAATTTAAGAAAATTTAGAATTAAAGTGTAACTTTCTATCTTCATAGAAAATAATCACAATCATAGTATAACTTTTCCTATCTTCTACGGAAAAATTTAGAAGTGAACATTAAATTTTTTATGTCTTGGGACTTTTCTTGTTCCGGGAAAATATTTGGAATAGAACTTTAAATTTGACTCTTTGAGAAAGGTCGGAACGTAAAAAGTTAAAAAATACCATGTTAAAAAATTCAAGAAAGTATTTACAAATTGAGGAGGTGACTCTTTGAGGTTGGAAAATTGGTTTAGGAATGACATTATGAATGGAACTTGTTCAGAAAAGATATAATAAAGCCATAAAAAGTATTAAAAAAAAAATGGAGAGGGGACTCTTTAGGGGGCCCGGGGAGGGGTGTTTGGGGACCCTTGGGGGAGGGTGTTTGGGGGACCCTTGGGGGAGGGTGTCCCTTCTGTGTCTCAATGCACAAAAAATATTAAAAAATGGGGAGGGGGGAAGGGGGAGGGGAGGGAGGGGAGGGGGGAGGGGGAGGGGAGGGGAGGGGGAGGGGGAGGAGGGGAGTCCCTGCGCCACATCCTGCGGCGCTTTCCTGGCCCATGGCGCATCCCCGGCGGCGCTTCTCTGGCCCGGGGGATCTTTGGGGACCGGGGGAGGGCCTTTGGGGCACAGGGAGGGCCTTTGGGGGTCTGGGGGGCACTTGAGGACCGATTGCTCCTTTGGGAGCCCGGTGGACCTTTGGGGGCCGGGGAGGGGTCTTTGGGGCACATGGAGGGCCTTTGGGGGTCCGGGGGGGCAGTTGTGGGCCTGGGGGACATTTGGGGACCGGTGGAGGGCCTTTGGGACCCCGTTGGTCCTTTGGGAGCTCGATGGGCCTTTGGGAGGCCCGGGGTGGGCCCTTGAGGGTCTGGGGGGCCGGTGGGAGCCCTGGGAACCTTTGGGGACCGGGGGGTTCCTTCTGGATTGGGGTATGGGGATTGGAACCCTTTGGATCGGGGTATGGCGATCGGGGGCCCTTTGGGGGTTGGGTAGTGGACCTCACGACACTGTTCAATGGAACTTGTGTATTATAACGACCACACTCAAAAATCATCTTTTAAATCATCTTTTAAATCAACGTCTCTAACGGTTTCGCCGAAATAATTCCATAAGCTGTCTAAAACCGTTTCGGCCCAAATAATCCCTAAAAGTAATTTCTGTGTGTTCCCTTTGTTTGGCATCTCTGCGCTAATGCATTTCAAATTTCTAGGAAACCCTTTCCTACGTTAATCTCTTCATCTCATAAATTTTCCTAGCTAAACTATTATGGTTTCGTTAGAATATCAATTTACCTCTCCGACTTAAAGCTCCGTGAAGCCGTATTTAAAAATAGAATTTCTATCTCTTTAGACTCCCGCATAATTCCAAGATAACAAGTGATGTCCATTTATGATTCCTGACATTAAAGATCAATGAAGCCCTATTTAAAAATAGAATATTAATTTTTTCTCTCTGACTTAATGAACGTTATATCCCACAGACATAAGATTAAAGAAGCCTTAATGTTTCTTAATTCTCCCCTTCGTGAAGCCCTATTTAAAAATAGAATATTAATTTTTTCTCTCTGACTTAATGAACGTTTATCCCACAGACCTAAAGATTAAAGAAGCCTTAATGTTTCATAATTCCCCACGCTCGTGAATCAATAATTCCCCCATCGATTATGTAAATCACCCCTCATGTCATTCGCACGTGGCCAAACAACAACAGATCGATTGACCTTGACACACACCCCCACTTAGACTCGATCGATAATCCTTGAATAAATTATGTCCCGTCAGCATTAAACTAAATTGTAGATGGCCGCCGGGGTGAGGGACAAGGAGTCGGACCCCACCTCTCTCCTGGTGAGGATGCCAAAATCATCACCTGGAATTAATTCAAAACCGTTTCAAAAATCAAATAAAAAAAAACAAGTTTTTTTTAACATGAACGTCAGGACATCGACGTTAAAAGAAAAACTTAAAAACGAACAGAAATTATTCCGTATATGAATGGGGCTGTCCCTTCCTCAACGCCTCGCTCTTTACGCTAAAGTTTGACTTTCTTACAATTCTATTTTTTTAAATAATAAAAAAAACTTCGGCGTACAGGAGCGAGGCAGAGCCGTTGAGGAGGGGAACAGCCCCTTTCATATTATCGGAATAATTTCTGTTTCGTTTAAAAAGTTTTAACGTCGTTCACTCTTTCCTTACTTTCAGTTAAAAAAACACTTGTTTTTTTACTTTATTTAATTACCATAAAATAACCGAGTCAAACTCAAAAAACGAGCAGAAATTTAACATACGTTGGTCTCCAAACCCCCTATGCCATCCCAGGGGCCCGAACGACGAATTTGCACTATTACTCAACGCTCAAGCGTTGCCTCTAGTAAAGAACCATTGATAAGCCTTCAATGTGTTATCAATTTTTTTCCCGGGCCACTTCATATAGAAGGGGTGGTCCTAGAACACTAGGATGGGGCTAGCTTCGTTGAAAATTAAAAGTTCTAGTGCCATTTCTAGGAGTCAAAGCTGATAGAGGGCAACCAGGCCGCTTCCTTTGCCATTCTTTTTTTAACTGTCCTCCTTCCTGTACCATCTTCCTATACCAAAATTTTGAGACAGTCATTTTGTTCTAAATAGTCGAAAGGTTCAACGAATGTGCTTCCGACCTGCTTTCCTGCAGAACCTCACCCTTTACGCTAAAGTGTTTTTCAAATTTGTAAAAAGCTCATTATTCTAATTAAGCGGTCCTTGTGTATCTGGAGCCATTCTTAAATAATTATAACACAAAGTCAAACTTTAGCGTAAAGAGCGAGGTACTGAGGAGGGGGCGACCCTCTCATATACGTAATGATTTCTGTTCGTTTAAGTTTTAATGTTGCTCTTTACTTTCAATTGAAAAACTTGTTTTTTTATTTAATTCATATAAATGGGGATAGAATACAACCCTGATTAACTCCTGATTTAATACGAAACCAGCTGCTAACCTGGTTTGCTAAGCTGCAAACCAGCTGTTGCTCTTTACTTTCAGTTGAAAAAACTTGTTTTTTTTATTTACTTCATATAAAGGGGGGTAGAATACAACCCTGCTTAACTCCTGATTTAATGCGAAACCAGCTGCTAACCTCATTTCCTATCTTAACGGAAGCAGTGTTATCAAACAGTTCGTGGTAACGAACTGTAAGTAAAGAGCGACCCGGCTCAATAGTAACCGAAACTCTAATAAACGGAATTTTGACACCAATAGATACATCAATAGAATTAGATTTTAACGGTGATTTCAAATATATAAGTTTTATCAAGTTTAGTCCTACTCATCAAAAGTTACGCGCCTGAGAAAATGTGCTTGATTTTCGAAAAAAGTGGGAAACACCCCCTAAAAATTATAGAACGTTAATGAAAATCACACCACCAGATTCAGTATATCCGAAAACTCTATTGTAGAGATTTCAAGCTCCTATCTGAAAAAATGAGGAATTTTGCATTTTTTGCCAGAAGAAAGATCACGGATGCGTGTTTATTTGTTGTTTTTTTTTCGTTTTTTTCCCCAGGGTTGATCGTATCGACCCAAGGGCTCTAGAATGTCGTGGGAGGGCTAATCTAAACAGAAATTAAAAGTTTTAGTGCCCTTTCTAAGTGACAAAAATGGAGGGCAACAAGGCCCCCTCCCACGCTCATTTTTTTCCCAAAGTCACCCGATCAAAATATTGAGATAGCCGTTTTGTTCACATGGTCGAAAATATAATAATTATGTCTTTTAGGATGATTTAATCCCCCATAGTCCCCAGGGAGAGGGCTGAGACTTATGAACTTTACCCAGTGTTTACATATAGTATTGGTTATTGGGAAGTATACAGATATTTTCAGGGGGATTTTTCTGGTAGTGGGAGGGGGAGGTGGGTCGGGGATTATGTGGGAGGATCTTTCCATGGAGAAAGTTTTCATGGGGCAAGGGACATTGCTATGAAGGGGGTGCCGGATTTCCCAGCATTATTTAAAAAACGATCAGAAATTAAATAAAAAAGCAACAAGTTTTTCAACTTAAGATCAGAAATTAAATAAAAAAAAGTTTTTCAGCTGAAAGTAAGGAGCAACATCAAAACTTGAAACGAACAGAAATTATCACATATATGAATGGGTTTGCTCCCTAGTCAATTCCTCGCTCTTTAAGCCAAAGATTTTTTATTACTTTCATAAGAGCTATTTATTCTAATTAACGGCCTTTGTGATTAAGGGGTCATTCTTAAAGAATTGGAACAAAGTTTGAACTTAAGCGTAAAGAGCGAGGTATTGACTAGGGGGCGAACCCCTAATATACGTATAAAAAATATATGAATATAGAAGTTCGGTACGTAGGTTAATTCGTAAGTTACGTATATTTGTTACTAATAAAAACGTTCGTGAATAAAATTAAACAACTTTCGAGAAAGCCATTTAACCAAATACAAATAAAATTAATGTGCAAATTTTGTTTTAATTATTCATGTACGGTGAGCCAAAATCAAAACCTGCATTAATTCAAAAACGTTCAAAAGTTAAATAAAATAAAAACAAGTTTTTTTAACTGAAAGTAAGGAGCGACATTAAAACTTAAAACGAACAGAAATTATTACGTATATGAAAGGGGCTATCCCCTCTTCAACGCCTAGCCCATGCCCCTTGACTATCCGGACATGGACCCCTCTTGCCCCCTAAAAAAATGCTGGAGCTACGCCCCTGGGCCTAAGAGTCTTGAGTGCAAACTTCAATCTAAACCCTTTTTATTTAGAAAACACCAATTGAGGTGTCTTAGAATTTCAGGCTCAGCATAGGGGGGGGGGGGGGGGGCTCACGCGCGACTGAAATCAAAGTCCATTTTGCTTTCTTTTTATATTATTAGGAAACTGGTAAGAATCGAACTTTAACGCTTCACCGTGGGTCATGTACGAATAATTTCTTTCCACGGATTGTAATTGAAAATTGCAAATATAAATGAGAAGCAAAAAATCTTCAAGAAATAGCAAAAAAATAAAAAATTATTGTAAATTTGGTGTAGAAACGTGGTAAATTACGGAAAAGAAACCAGGACATTTAAAAAGAGATTAGTCTGATAACAAATCAATCTCTTAGAAGCTTTTTTTCAATAAAGTAGTTTTTATTCCAATCACATATTTTATTCTACCTTGATTTTTTTTAATGTTGCATTATTCCATAGGTTGCTGGTTCCATGAAACTTGAGCTTGCCCAATACCATGAAGTGGCAGCCTTAGGTCAATTTGGCTCCGACTTGGACGCTTTTGATTATCTTTCACGGTTCAACGCGGTAGAGCTGGCAAAAATGTGGTACTGCCCAAGAAACTTCCTATCATTGAAACAACCCTAAAAAAAATCTTATAAATTCAAGGTATGAGCAGCTCTAAGGTTTTTTTGTATTTTTTTGGACATCCTTGGTACTTCTGTTAATTAAATGTCCGCTGTTTATTTCATTAAATGCCCATTGTTTATTTCAGTCCAGTGGCTATTGAAGATCAAGTGGCTATTATTTATTGAGGTGTCCGAGGTCACTTGGACAAAGTCGACCTCATCAAAGATTACCAAGTTTGAGAAGGAATTTTCTCATTATATTAAGTGAGTGTTTTTTCTATATTATCCAGTTTTTCTATTGTCACTTGCCCAGATTTCATGAATATTAAGTATACATTGATACTCCTTTAGACATGTCGACGGTTTAATTTCACCAAAATTAAAGGGAAAATGCCAAAAATCGGCCAAAACCTGTTTTTATCCTGTATACATTAGTCCGTACTCAAGAAAATATAGCATATAGAGAAATTTTGACAGCGCCACTGGACCCACCAGTCCAAAATCAGGGAGATACATCCTCAATACAAATCAAATTTCTGTGCAGATGCTACGTCTTGGCAGAGGATAGCCAAACAGTGCAGATTTACCACAATAAATTGTTAACAAAAATTTGCAAAATTGACAATTTACAAAAAATCGTCTCAGTCTCAATTTCAACGAATGATAAACATATTGCTCAAAAGCAATTGGTGAATCTGATTTTGAAATTCGGGAATGTTTGCTACCTTAGGTAATTATTAGAGCCGTTTTTACCCTGTAAATAATTTCTTAGCTTTGAAACAAGTAAAAAAATTTATTAATTTGAATACAAATGTATCAAATGATTGTGTTTAAATATATTTCCTGTATATCCTAGTTACTGTCTCTTGATAAAAATTATCCAGCGATATAACTCAGATTGATATTTCTTTTGCATCTAAATTTTTCTTAATTTCGGTTGATTTTTGAGTAAATACTGTGCAGGCATTAATTTTTTTATATTTTAAGTGCTGACTCCAACAGTTACAAGCCCCGGACTGTAGCTTATATCCGTAGCTATCGTCTTTTCTCTTGTGTTTTGTCATAAACGTAAAAATTTGCAATGCTACATGAAACTTGTAAATCTATTCACTTTTAGTAAAGAAAATCCTTCGGACAGTTTAAATTGCTTTCATGTCGTTTCTTTTTCATGTTCCTTTTTTGACAAAGCAAAGAAACTAATGTTGTAGCTGTTATGTTAGTTTCAATTATCATTAATATTGAAGCAAAATTTGTCCATTATCATACAATTGCAGATTTATCAAACTGTGTTATTAAAGTGTTATTAAACTGTGGCAAATTATAAAATCAGCATTGACACTGTATAATAGAACTTTCCCTCAAAAAACTTGTTTTACACTTAATCTTTGATTCATTTATATATAATAAACCTGAATTATTCCATCTGATAACCTGAAATTATTACAAAAAATTTTTCATATACACAGACGGATCCTACATTCCTTGCGACAGGCGGGATTGAACCATCCAACCTTTGATCTAAAGGCTCGGTTTCATCCACTAAACTGTCACAAGGTAACCATTTGTTTGATTTTTCTATAAAATGTATGGCTATTTCTTCAGAGTTGTACGATGAAACAGTTATAATGGTTCATTAACTTGTTAAGAACGAAATTCTTAAAAACTGTCTTATCAGTTCAAGTTCATTTTCGCTGTTATCCTGGGAAAATATCGTCTAAACATTTTACAAATGCTGTGTTACAATTTATTTAGAAATAATGCTATAATTTCTTGGGTACAGGCTAGTGTAGGCTATACAGGATAAAAATAGGTTTTTGCCGATTTTTGACATTTTCCCTTTGATTTTGGTGAAATTATAGCGTCGACGTGTCTATTGGAGTATCAATGTTTACTTAATATTCATGAAATCGGGGCAAGTGTTGACAGAGGGGTCACTTGCCCCAGGCACAAAAATTTTGGGGGCGCAAAATTTCAAATAAACAATCTAACGGTTATAAATTAAACGATACAAAAAATTTTCGATTTTCTCAAAAGCTTGAAAAATTCACATCTAAAATTTGGCAGAAGATAGCTTTAGGGCAAAGCACTCAGAAGATTTTCTAGCCGTATATTCAAAGTTAAATACTTAGGATTTTCATAGGTAACATTAGATGGCGTTTATTGTTTTATCCAGGGCACCAACGTGAGAAAATTATTCTTCCAAGAAGATTCACTAGCACATGCCGAAAATAGAAATACTTTCCAAAAATAGACGGCCTCTGAACATCATTCTTTATATGATTAATGTAATAATTATATAATTTAATATACTTATTTTTATATACAATTCAAATAATCATATAATTTAATAAGTTGCTCCCATTTTTTTTTTTATTTGACTCCTTCCTTATTCATTTAGTTCTACCTTTCTTGCTTATTGGAGTTAGTTCCCAACGCAGTATAAAATTCAATCGAGTCTTTATCTCCTCATTTTTTACTTTCTGGCTTTTCTTTTAGTGGACTTCACAATGTCGCTGTTGACTGATAAGAACGGAACTTCGCAGAATTTGTCAACATTCTGGTAAAGTTAGCGAATTCAACTCCTGATGGTAAAAAATGTACCCCGTGTCTTACATTTTAGTGATTGATTCGATTGATGAATTGTAGTTTGGAAAAACCATTAAAGTAGTCAGACACCAAAATTATCATGCTTATCTTCTGATGGCTTCTTGTCTTTGTCTGTTCTTTTTTCTTTTTCTTTATATATATATATATATATATATATATATATATATATATATATATATATATATATATATATATATATATATATATATATATATATATATATATATATATATATATATATATATATATATATATATATATATATATATATATATATATATATTATATATATATATATATATATAAAGAAAAAAGAAAAAAGAACAGACAAAGACAAGAAGCCATCAGAAGATAAGCATGATAATTTTGGTGTCTGACTACTTTAATGGTTTTTCCAAACTACAATTCATCAATCGAATCAATCACTAAAATGTAAGACACGGGGTACATTTTTTACCATCAGGAGTTGAATTCGCTAACTTTACCAGAATGTTGACAAATTCTGCGAAGTTCCGTTCTTATCAGTCAACAGCGACATTGTGAAGTCCACTAAAAGAAAAGCCAGAAAGTAAAAAATGAGGAGATAAAGACTCGATTGAATTTTATACTGCGTTGGGAACTAACTCCAATAAGCAAGAAAGGTAGAACTAAATGAATAAGGAAGGAGTCAAATAAAAAAAAAAATGGGAGCAACTTATTAAATTATATGATTATTTGAATTAAATATAAAAAGAAGTATATTAAATTATATAATTATTACATTAATCATATAAAGACTGATGTTCAGAGGCCGTCTATTTTTTGATACCAATAGATACATCAATAGAATTAGATTTTAACGGTGATTTCAAATATATAAGTTTTATCAAGTTTAGTCCTACTCATCAAAAGTTACGCGCCTGAGAAAATGTGCTTGATTTTTGAAAAAAGTGGGAAACACCCCCTAAAAATTATAGAACGTTAATGAAAATCACACCATCAGATTCAGTATATCCGAGAACTCTATTGTAGAGATTTCAAGCTCCTATTTGAAAAAAGGAGGAATTTTGCATTTTTTGCCAGAAGAAAGATCACGGATGCGTGTTTATTTGTTGTTTTTTTTTCGTTTTTTTCCCCAGGGGTGATCGTATCGACCCAAGGGCTCTAGAATGTCGTGGGAGGGCTAATCTAAACAGAAATTAAAAGTTTTAGTGCCCTTTCTAAGTGACAAAAATGGAGGGCAACAAGGCCCCCTCCCACGCTCATTTTTTTCCCAAAGTCACCCGATCAAAATATTGAGATAGCCGTTTTGTTCACATGGTCGAAAATATAATAATTATGTCTTTTAGGATGATTTAATCCCCCATAGTCCCCAGGGAGAGGGCTGAGACTTATGAACTTTACCCAGTGTTTACATATAGTAATGTTTAGACGATATTTTCCCAGGATAACAGCGAAAATGAACTTGAACTGATAAGACAGTTTTTAAGAATTTCGTTCTTAACAACTTAATGAACCATTATAAGTGTTTCATCGTACAACTCTGAAGAAATAGCCATACATTTTATAGAAAAATCAAACAAATGGTTACCTTGTGATAGTTTAGTGGATGAAACCGAGCCTTTAGATCAAAGGTTGGATGGTTCAATCCCGCCTGTCGCAAGGAATGTAGAATCCGTCTGTGTATATCAAAAATTTTTTGTAATAATTTCAGGTTATCAGATGGAATAATTCTGGTTTATTATATATAAATGAATCAAAGATTAAGTGTAAAACAAGTTTTTTGAGGGAAAGTTCTATTATACAGTGTCAATGCTGATTTTATAATTTGCCACAGTTTAATAACACTTTAATAACACAGTTTGATAAATCTGCAATTGTATGATAATGGACAAATTTTGCTTCAATATTAATGATAATTGAAACTAACATAACAGCTACAACATTAGTTTCTTTGCTTTGTCAAAAAAGGAACATGAAAAAGAAAACGACATGAAAGCAATTTAAACTGTCCGAAGGATTTTCTTTACTAAAAGTGAATAGATTTACAAGTTCATGTAGCATTGCAAATTTTTACGTTTATGACAAAACACGAGAGAAAAGACGATAGCTACGGATATAAGGTACAGTCCGGGGCTTGTAACTGTTGGAGTCAGCACTTAAAATATAAAAAAATTAATGCCTGCACAGTATTTACTCAAAAATCAACCGAAATTAAGAAATATTTAGATGCAAAAGAAATATCAATCTGAGTTATATCGCTGGATAATTTTTATCAAGAGACAGTAACTAGTATATACAGGAAATATATTTAAACACAATCATTTGATACATTTGTATTCAAATTAATAAATTTTTTTTCTTGTTTCAAAGCTAAGAAATTATTTACAGGGTAAAAACGGCTCTAATAATTACCTAAAGTAGCAAACATTCCCGAATTTCAAAATCAGATTCACCAATTGCTTTTGAGCAATATGTTTATCATTCGTTGAAATTGAGACTGAGACGATTTTTTGTAAATTGTCAATTTTGCAAATTTTTGTTAACAATTTATTGTGGTAAATGTGCACTGTTTGGCTATCCTCTGCCAAGACGTAGCATCTGCACAGAAATTTGATTTGTATTGAGGATGTATCTCCCTGATTTTGGACTGGTGGGTCCAGTGGTGCTGTCAAAATTTCTCTATATGCTATATTTTCTTGAGTACGGACTAATGTATACAGGATAAAAACAGGTTTTGGCCGATTTTTGGCATTTTCCCTTTAATTTTGGTGAAATTAAACCGTCGACATGTCTAAAGGAGTATCAATGTATACTTAATATTCATGAAATCTGGGCAAGTGACAATAGAAAAACTGGATAATATAGAAAAAACACTCACTTAATATAATGAGAAAATTCCTTCTCAAACTTGGTAATCTTTGATGGGTCGACTTTGTCCAAGTGACCTCGGACACCTCAATAAATAATAGCCACTTGATCTTCAATAGCCACTGGACTGAAATAAACAATGGGCATTTAATGAAATAAACAGCAGACATTTAATTAACAGAAGTACCAAGGATGTCCAAAAAAATACAAAAAAACCTTAGAGCTGCTCATACCTTGAATTTATAAGATTTTTTTTAGGGTTGTTTCAATGATAGGAAGTTTCTTGGACAGTACCACATTTTTGCCAGCTCTACCGCGTTGAACCGTGAAAGATAATCAAAAGCGTCCAAGTCGGAGCCAAATTGACCTAAGGCTGCCACTTCATGGTATTGGGCAAGCTCAAGTTTCATGGAACCAGCAACCTATGGAATAATGCAACATTAAAAAAAATCAAGGTAGAATAAAATATGTGATTGGAATAAAAACTACTTTATTGAAAAAAAAGCTTCTAAGAGATTGATTTGTTATCAGACTAATCTCTTTTTAAATGTCCTGGTTTCTTTTCCGTAATTTACCACGTTTCTACACCAAATTTACAATAATTTTTCATTTTTTGCTATTTCTTGAAGATTTTTTGCTTCTCATTTATATTTGCAATTTTCAATTACAATCCGTGGAAAGAAATTATTCGTACATGACCCACGGTGAAGCGTTAAAGTTCGATTCTTACCAGTTTCCTAATAATATAAAAAGAAAGCAAAATGGACTTTGATTTCAGTCGCGCGTGAGCCCCCCCCCCCCCTATGCTGAGCCTGAAATTCTAAGACACCTCAATTGGTGTTTTCTAAATAAAAAGGGTTTAGATTGAAGTTTGTACTCAAAACTCTTAGGCCCAGGGGCGTAGCTCCAGCATTTTTTTAGGGGGCAAGAGGGGTCTATGTCCGGATAGTCAAGGGGCATGGGCTAGGCGTTGAAGAGGGGATAGCCCCTTTCATATACGTAATAATTTCTGTTCGTTTTAAGTTTTAATGTCGCTCCTTACTTTCAGTTAAAAAAACTTGTTTTTATTTTTATTTAACTTTTGAACGTTTTTGAATTAATGCAGGTTTTGATTTTGGCTCACCGTACATGAATAATTAAAACAAAATTTGCACATTAATTTTATTTGTATTTGGTTAAATGGCTTTCTCGAAAGTTGTTTAATTTTATTCACGAACGTTTTTATTAGTAACAAATATACGTAACTTACGAATTAACTTACGTACCGAACTTCTATATTCATATATTTTTTATACGTATATTAGGGGTTCGCCCCCTAGTCAATACCTCGCTCTTTACGCTTAAGTTCAAACTTTGTTCCAATTCTTTAAGAATGACCCCTTAATCACAAAGGCCGTTAATTAGAATAAATAGCTCTTATGAAAGTAATAAAAAATCTTTGGCTTAAAGAGCGAGGAATTGACTAGGGAGCAAACCCATTCATATATGTGATAATTTCTGTTCGTTTCAAGTTTTGATGTTGCTCCTTACTTTCAGCTGAAAAACTTTTTTTATTTAATTTCTGATCTTAAGTTGAAAAACTTGTTGCTTTTTTATTTAATTTCTGATCGTTTTTTAAATAATGCTGGGAAATCCGGCACCCCCTTCATAGCAATGTCCCTTGCCCCATGAAAACTTTCTCCATGGAAAGATCCTCCCACATAATCCCCGACCCACCTCCCCCTCCCACTACCAGAAAAATCCCCCTGAAAATGTCTGTATACTTCCCAATAACCAATACTATATGTAAACACTGGGTAAAGTTCATAAGTCTCAGCCCTCTCCCTGGGGACTATGGGGGATTAAATCATCCTAAAAGACATAATTATTATATTTTCGACCATGTGAACAAAACGGCTATCTCAATATTTTGATCGGGTGACTTTGGGAAAAAAATGAGCGTGGGAGGGGGCCTTGTTGCCCTCCATTTTTGTCACTTAGAAAGGGCACTAAAACTTTTAATTTCTGTTTAGACTAGCCCTCCCACGACATTCTAGAGCCCTTGGGTCGATACGATCACCCCTGGGGAAAAAAACGAAAAAAAAACAACAAATAAACACGCATCCGTGATCTTTCTTCTGGCAAAAAATGCAAAATTCCTCATTTTTTCAAATAGGAGCTTGAAATCTCTACAATAGAGTTCTCGGATATACTGAATCTGATGGTGTGATTTTCATTAACGTTCTATAATTTTTAGGGGGTGTTTACCACTTTTTTCGAAAATCAAGCACATTTTCTCAGGCGCGTAACTTTTGATGAGTAGGACTAAACTTGATAAAACTTATATATTTGAAATCACCGTTAAAATCTAATTCTATTGATGTATCTATTGGTGTCAAAATTCCGTTTATTAGAGTTTCGGTTACTATTGAGCCGGGTCGCTCTTTACTTACAGTTCGTTACCACGAACTGTTTGATAACACTGCTTCCGTTAAGATAGGAAATGAGGTTAGCAGCTGGTTTCGCATTAAATCAGGAGTAAAGCAGGGTTGTATTCTACCCCCCTTTATATGAAGTAAATAAAAAAAACAAGTTTTTTCAACTGAAAGTAAAGAGCAACAGCTGGTTTGCAGCTTAGCAAACCAGGTTAGCAGCTGGTTTCGTATTAAATCAGGAGTTAAGCAGGGTTGTATTCTATCCCCCTTTATATGTCGTAGAAACTTCAAAAAGGGCTCATTCTATTGGAAATTGTAAGGGCTAGTGCCCTTTTTAATAGTCGAAAGTAATTGGAGGGCACCTAACCCCCTCTCAATCCCACAATTTTCCAAAATACGTACAATTAAAATTTTGAGATATTGATTTTGTTCAACGTAGTTCAAAGTTCTGGAAATTATGTCTTTTAGGATGACAACCCCCTCAGAGCCCTCAGGGCAAGGGTTGTAAGTTATACTCTGGGGACATATTAGGGGTTTTTAGAAAGTGTTGTCATAGAAACTTCAAAAAGGGCTCAATTGATTGGAAATTGACATGGCTAGTGGCTTTTCTTATAGTAGAAAGTAATTGGAGGGCAACTAAACCCTCTCTCACTCCCACCATTTTCTCAAGCACATACAATCAAAATTTTGATATTGCCATTTTTTCAACGTAGTTGAAAGTTCTGGACATTATGTCCTTGAGGATGACAACTCCCCATAGCCCTCAGGGCAAGGGCTGTAAGTTATGCCCTGGGGGCATATGAGGTTTTTATAGAAAGCTTTGGCATAAAACTTCAAAAAGGGCTCATTCGATTGAAAATTGAAAGGACTAGTGCCCTTTTCAATAGTTGAGAGTAATTGGAGGGCAACTCATCCTCCTCTCACGCCTACCATTTCCCCAAACACACAAATCAAAATTTTGAGATATTCCTTTTGTTCAACGTAGTTAAAACTTCTGATTTTGACGATGGCAAACCCCCAAACCCCTCAGAGAAAATTCGATTGGAAAGTAAAAGGGCTAGTGCCCTTTTTAATAGTCGAAAGGGATTTGAGGCCAACTAGCCCCCCTCTAAAGCTCACCATTTCCCCAAACACATCCAATCAAAATTTTGAGATAGCCATTTGTTCAACGTAGATGAAAGTTTGGAAATTTGGTCTTTGAAGATGACGCTCCCCCCAGAACCCTCATGGCTAAGGTTGTAAATTATACCCCGGGGGTATATACGTTTTTTTTAATAGAAAATGTTGTCATAGAAACTTCAAAAAAGGCTCATTCAATTGGAAATTGAAAGGGCTATTGCCCTTTTTAATAGGCTAGTCGAAACCGATTAGAGAGCAACTAACCTCCCTCTTACACCCACCATTTCCCCAAACACATCCAATTAAAAAATTTGAGATTTTTTTCAACGTAGTTGAAAGTTCTGGATATTATGTCTTTGAAGATTATCAACCCCCCACCCACACCCCTCAGGGCAAGGGTTGTAAGTTATGCCCTGGAAACATATAAGGTTTTTATAGAGTGTTGTAATAGAAACTTCGAAAATTTCGAAGGGATAGTGCTCTTTTTAATAGTGAAACGATTGGAGGAAAACTAACAGCCCTCCCACGTCCACCATTTCCCCAAAAATATGCAATAAAAATTTTAAGATAGCCATTTAGTTCAACGTAGTTGAAAAGTCCGAAAATGATGACTTTGAGTATGACACTCCTCCCACATCCCTCAGCGAAAGGGTTTTATGTTATGCCCTGGGGGCATATAAGGTTTTATAGAAAGCGTTGTCGTAGTCGAAAGTGATTGGAGGGCAACTAACGCCCATCTCAAGTCTATCATTTCCCCAAACACTTCCAATCCGAATTTTTATATAGCCATTTTGTTAAGCCTATCAGAAAGGTCTGGAAATTATGTCTTTGAGGATAACAAATCCCCCTAACCCTCAGGACAAGGGTCGTAAGTTGTGCCCTGGGGACATATATGTTTTTTTTCTTGTTTCAAAGCTAAGAAATTATTTACAGGGTGAAAACGGCTCTAATAATTACCTAAGGTAGCAAACATTCCCAAATTTCAAAACCAGATTCACCAATTGCTCTTGAACAGCATGTTTATCATTCTTTGAAATTGAGACTGAGACGATTTTTTTTTGTAAATTGTCAATTTTGTAAATTTTTGTCAACAATTTATTGTGGTAAATCTGCACTGTTAGGCTATCCTCTGCCAACACCTAGCATTTGCACAGAAATTTGGTTTGTATTGTGGATGGATCTCCCTGATTTTGGACTAGGGGGTCCAGTGGCGCAGTCAAAATTTCTCTAAATGCTATATTTTCTTGAGTACGGGCTAATGTATACAGGATAAAAACTGGTTTTGGCCGATTTTTGACATCTTCCCTTTGATTTTGGTGAAATTAAAGCGTCGACATGTCTAAAGGAGTATCAATTTATACTTAATATTCATGAATTTAGGGCAAGTGAAAATAGAAAAACTGGATAATATAGAAAAAACACTCACTTAATATGCTGAGAAAATTCCTTCTCGAACTTGGTAATCTTTGATGGGTCGACTTTGTCCAAGTGACCTCGGACACCAGTAGAAAGGCCTTATTGACTCCCGGACGACACCCCTGCTGCCACCTACAACTTTTTTACATAATTTTATCGATCCACGAACGGGTCAATGACCTCTTTTTCCAAGGTTAGAAACACGTGGTTAATTTATTGTTTCCAAGGAGAATTGTTTCCGGAAGTTTATTAATATCTTTGGAGTTCGACCAGAATTGTCTCCGGGGCGAAGTTTAGATCACACGTGACAGATGATGTCATGGTTGATTGATTTGACAAGAAAGGGGAATTAATTTGTTGTTTCTAAGGGGAATTATTGATTCAAGAAAGGGGAATTAATTTGTTGTTTCTAAGGGGAATTATTGATTCACGAAAGGGGAATTAATTTGTTGTTTCTAAGGGGAATTATTGATTCAAGAAAGGGAATTAATTTTTGTTTCTAAGGGGAAGGTGGGGAGGAGATATATTGATTGCGTAATCGAATGGAGAGAATTCCCGAGAAATTGATTACATAATCGGTAGAACCTATCAGGAGCTCGTGACGGGAATCCATTTATGTGCATAGAATGACGTAATCAACTAGGACAATGGATTTCTGAGAAATTGCTTACATAATCGGTAGAACCTATCAGAAGGTCATGACGGGAGTCCATATATGGGCGTAGAATGAAGTAATCGACTAGGACAGTTGGATTTCTGAGAAATTGATTAAATAATCGGTAGAACCCTATCAGAAGGTCATGACGGAGGTCCATATATGGGCATAGAATGACGTAATCGACTAGGACAGTTTAATTTCTGAGAAATTGATTACATAATCGGTAGAACCCTATCAGAAGGTCATGACGGGAGTCCATATATGGGCAAAGAATGAAGTAATCGACTAGGACAGTTGGATTTCTGAGAAATTGATTACATAATCGGTAGAACCCTATCAGAAGGTCATGACGGAGGTCCATATATGGGCATAGAATGACGTAATCGACTAGGACAGTTGGATTTCTGAGAAATTGATTACATAATCGGTAGAACCCTATCAGAAGGTCATGACGGGGGTCCATATATGGGCATAGAATGACGTAATCGACTAAGACAATTGGATTTCTGAGAAATTAATTACATAATCGGTAGAACCCTATCAGAAGGTCATGACGGGGGTCTATATATGGGCATAGAATGACGTAATCGACTAAGACAATTGGATTTCTGAGAAATTGATTACATAATCGGTAGAACCCTATCAGGAGGTCCTGACGGGAACAAGTTCCTTTCTTAATGTCCATCCTAAACCCATTTTTCAACTTGAAGTACTTATCTTTTTCACCCACAACTATACTTTACAGCATTTGGATACCTCAACACCAAGAAATACTTTTCAAAGACCATTTCAGAGCAAGTTACTTTCTTAATGTCCCTCCTAAACCCATTTTCCAACTTGAAGTGCTTATCTTTTTCACCTACAATTATACTTTACAGCTTTTTGGTTACCTCAACACCAAGAAATACTTTTCACAGACCATTTCAGAGCAAGTTACTTTCTTAATGTCCCTCCTAAACCCTTTTTTTCAACTTGAAGTACTTATCTTTTTCATCCACAACTGTACTTTACAGCTTTTTGGATACCTCAACACCAAGAAATACTTTTCAATGTCCGTTTCAGAGCAAGTTACTTTCTTAATGTCCCTCCTAAACCCATTTTCCAACTTGAAGTACTTATCTTTTTCACCCACAACTATACTTTACAGCTTTTTGGTTACCTCAACACCAAGAAATACTTTTCAAAAGGCATTTCAGAGCAAGTTACTTTCTTAATGTCCCTCCTAAACCCATTTTCCAACTTGAAGTACTTATCTTTTTCATCCACAACTATACTTTACAGCTTTTTGGATACCTCAACACCAAGAAATACTTTTCAAAGACCATTTCAGAGCAAGTTACTTTCTTAATGTCCCTCCTAAACCCATTTTCCAACTTGAAGTACTTATCTTTTTCACCCACAATTATATTTTACAGCTTTTTGGATACCTCAACACCAAGAAATACTTTTCAAAGACCATTTCAGAGCAAGTTACTTTCTTAATGTCCCTCCTAAACCCATTTTCTAATTCGAAGTACTTATCTTTTTTACCCACAACTATACTTTACAGCTTTTTGGATACCTCAACACCAAGAAATACTTTTGAAAGATCATTTCAGAGCAAGTTACTTTCTTAATGTCCCTCCTAAACCTATTTAACAAGTTGAAGTACTTATCTTTTTCACCCACAACTATACTTTACAGCTTTTTGGTTACCTCAACACCAAGAAATACTTTTCAAAGACCATTTCAGAGCAAGTTACTTTCTTAATGTCCCTCCTAAACCCATTTTCCAACTTGAAGTACTTATCTTTTTCACCCACAACTATACTTTACAGCTTTTTGGATACCTCAACACCAAGAAATACTTTTCAAAGACCATTTCAGAGCGAGTTACTTTCTTAATGTCCCTCCTAAACCCATTTTTCAACTTGAAGTACTTATCTTTTTCACCCACAACTATACTTTACAGCTTTTTGGTTACCTCAACACCAAGAAATACTTTTCAAAGACCATTTCAGAGCAAGTTACTTTCTTAATGTCCCTCCTAAGCCCATTTTCCAACTTGAAATACTTATCTTTTTCATCCACAACTATACTTTACAGCTTTTTGGATACCTCAACACCAAGAAATACTTTTCAAAGACCATTTCAGAGCAAGTTACTTTCTTAATGTCCCTCCTAAACACATTTTCCAACATGAAGTACTTATCTTTTTCACCCACAACTATACTTTACAGCTTTTTGGATACCTCAACACCAAGAAATACTAAGACCATTTCAGAGCAAGCTACTTTCTTAATGTCCCTTCTAAACCTATTTTACAAGTTGAAGTACTTATCTTTTTCACAAACAACTATACTTTACAGCTTTTTGGATACCTCAACACCAAGAAATACTTTTCAAAGACCATTTCAGAGCAAGTTACTTTATTAATGTCCCTCCTAAACCTATTTTACAAGTTGAAGTACTTATCTTTTTCACCCACAACTATATTTTACAGCTTTTTGGTTACCTCAACACCAAGAAATACTTTTCAAAGACCATTTCAGAGCAAGTTACTTTCTTAATGTCCCTCCTAAACCCATTTTCCAACTTGAAGTACTTATCTTTTTCACCCACAACTATACTTTACAGCTTTTTGGATACCTCAACACCAAGAAATACTTTTCAAAGACCATTTCAGAGCAAGTTACTTTGTTAATGTCCCTCCTCAACCCATTTTCCAACATGAAGTACTTATCTTTTTCACCCACAACTATAATTGACAGCTTTTTGGATACCTCAACACCAAGAAATACTTTTCAAAGACCATTTCAGAGCAAGTTACTTTGTTAATGTCCCTCCTAAACCCATTTTCCAACATGTAGTACTTATCTTTTTCACCCACAACTATACTTTACAGCTTTTTGGACACCTCAACACCAAGAAATACTTTTCAAAGACCATTTTAGAGCAAGTTACTTTCTTAATGTCCCTTCTAAACCTATTTTACAAGTTAAAGTACTTATCTTTTTCACCCACAACTATACTTTACAGCTTTTTGGATACCTCAACACCAAGAAATACTTTTCAAAGACCATTTCAGAGCAAGTTACTTTCTTAATGTCCCTCCTAAACCCATTTTCCAACATGAAGTACTTATCTTTTTCACCCACAACTATACTTTACAGCTATAGGGATACCTCAACACCAAGAAATACTTTTCAAAGACCATTTCAGAGCAAGTTACTTTCTTAATGTCCCTCCTAAACCCATTTTCCAATTTGAAGTACTTATCTTTTTCACCCACAACTATACTTTACAGCTTTTTGGATACCTCAACACCAAGAAATACTTTTCAAAGACCGTTTCAGAGCAAGTTACTTTCTTAATGTCCCTCCTAAACCCATTTTCAACTTGAAGTACTTATCTTTTTCACCCTCAACTATACTTTACAGCTTTTTGGATACCTCAACACCAAAGAAATACTTTTCAAAGACCATTTCAGAGCAAGTTACTTTCTTAATGTCCCTCCTAAACCTATTTTACAAGCTGAAGTACTTATCTTTTTCACCCACAACTATACTTTACAGCTTTTTGGATACCTCAACACCAAGAAACACTTTTCAAAGACGATTTCAGAGTAAGTTACTTTCTTAATGTCCCTCCTAAACCCATTTTCAACTTGAAGTACTTATCTTTTTCACCCTCAACTATACTTTACAGCTTTTTGGATACCTCAACACCAAGAAATACTTTTCAAAGATCATTTCAGAGCAAGTTACTTTCTTAATGTCCCTCCTAAACCTATTTTACAAGTTGAAGTACTTATCTTTTTCATCCACTACTATACTTTACAGCTTTTTGGAAACCTCAACACCAAGAAATACTTTTCAAAGACCATTTCAGAGCAAGTTACTTTCTTAATGTCCCTCCTAAACCCATTTTCCAGCATGAAGTACTTATCTTTTTCACCCACAACTATACCTTACAGCTTTTTGGATACCTCAACACCAAGAAATACTTTTCAAAGACCATTTCAGAGCAAGTTACTTTCTCAATGTCCCTTCTAAACCTATTTTACAAGTTGAAGTACTTATCTTTTTCACCCACAACTATACTTTACAGCTTTTTGGATACCTCAACACCAAGAAAAACTTTTCAAAGATCATTTCAGAGCAAGTTACTTTCTTAATGTCCCTCCTAAACCTATTTTACAAGTTGAAGTACTTATCTTTTTCACCTAAAACTATACTTTACAGCTTTTTGGTTACCTCAACACCAAGAAATACTTTTCAAAGACCATTTCAGAGCAAGTTACTTTCTTAATGTCCCTCCTAAACCCATTTTCCAACTTGAAGTACTTATCTTTTTCACCCACAACTATACTTTACAGCTTTTTGGATACCTCAACACCAAGAAATACTTTTCAAAGACCATTTCAGAGCAAGTTACTTTCTTAATGTCCCTCCTAAACCCATTTTCCAACTTCAAGTGCTTATCTTTTTCACCCACAACTATACTTTACAGCTTTTTGGATACCTCAACACCAAAAAAATACTTTCCAAAGATCATTTCAGAGCAAGTTACGATCTTAATGTCCCTCCTAAACCTATTTTACAAGTTGAAGTACTTATCTTTTTCACCATAACTATACTTTACAGCTTTTTGGATACCTCAACACCAAGAAATACTTTTCAAAGACCATTTCAGAGCAAGTTACATTCTTAATGTCCCTCTAAACCCATTTTCCAACTTGAAGTACTTGTCTTTTTCACCTGCAACTATACTTTACAGCTTTTTGGTAACCTCAACACCAAGAAATACTTTTCAAAGACCATTTCAGAGTAAGTTACTTTCTTAATGTCCCTCCTAAACCCATTTTCCAACTTGAAGTACTTATCTTTTTCACCCACAACTATACTTTACAGCTTTTTGGATACCTCAACACCAAGAAATACTTTTCAAAGACCATTTCAGAGCGAGTTACTTTCTTAATGTCCCTCCTAAACCCATTTTTCAACTTGAGAAAAAATTTAAAGTTCTGTTCCAAATATTTCCCCGGAAGAAGAAAAGTTCAACTTCGATTCTGAATTTTCTCAGTGAAAATGAAATAAGTTATTGATCAATTCTATTTTCTCAAAATATTATAAGATTTTCCATTTCAATTCAGATTTTTCTCAAAGAGATGAAAAAATTTAAAATATTGTTCCAAATTTTTCTTAGAAGATAGAAAAGTTCAAGTTCTAATCTGAATTTTACCAAAGAACATAATTCAATTCTAATTTCTCCAGAGAAAATAAAAAGCTTCCACTTCAGTTTTAAGTTCACCAAGACATAAAAAATTTAAAGTTCAGTTCTAAATTTTTACATAGAAGATAGGAAAAGTTATACTATGACTATGATTATTTTCCATGAAGATAAAAAGTTTTACTTTAATTCTAAATTTTCTTAAATTCAGTTCCGACTTTTCACATAGAGATGAAAAAATTTAAAGTTCTGTTCCAAATTTTTCTTAGAAGATAGAAAAGTTCAAGTTCTCTTCTGAATTTTACCAAAGAACACAATTCAATTCTAATTTCACCAGAGAAAATAAAAAGCTTCCACTTCAGTTTTAAGTTCACCAAGACATAAAAAATTTAAAGTTCAGTTCTAAATTTTTCCGTAGAAGATAGGAAAAGTTATACCATGATTGTGATTATTTTCCATGAAGATAAAAAGTTTCACTTTAATTCTAAATTTAAAGGTTAGCCTACGTACGCGTGCGTACGTAGGCTAACCTAACCTAACTTAACTTAACCTGACCTAACTTAATCTAGGCTCATGATAAGTTAACCTAATCTAGCCTAACTTAAACATGGAGAAATGTTTCTAATTATTTATTAATATTTATTTATACCTAACCTATTGTTTTTGGTGGTTTGATGAATGAACTGAATTTAAGAAAAATTAGAAATAGAGTGAAACTTTTTATCTTCATGGTAAATAATCACAATCATAGTATAGCCATTCCTATCTTCTATGGAAAAATTTAGAATTGAACTTTAAATTTTTATGTCTTTGAGAAATTATGAAGTGAAATGGAAGCTTTTTCATTTTCATTGGTAAATTTCAGAATTGAGCTAAATTTTTTTTCTCCTCTCTAAGAAAATTCAGAAGAGAACTTGTACATTTTTTGCACTTCTTCGAGAAAACTTAGAATTAAAGTGAAGCTCCATATCTTCATGAAGAATATTCACAATCAAAGTATAACTTTTTCTATCTTCTATGAAAAATTTGGAACAATATTTTAAATTTTGTCATCTCTTCGAGAAAAATCTGAATTGAAGTGGAAAATTTTATATTATTTTAGGAAAATAGAATTGATCAATAACTTATTTCATTTTCATTGAGAAAATTCAGAATCGAAGTTGAACTTTTCTTTTCCGGGAAAATATTTGGAACAGAACTTTAAATTTTTTCATCTCTTTGAGAAAGGTCGGAATTGAATTTAAGAAAATTTAGAATTAAAATGAAACTTTTTATCTTCATGGAAAATACTCACAATCATAGTATAACTTTTCCTATCTTCTATGGGAAAATTTAGAACTGAACTTTAAATTTTTTATGTCTTGGTGAACTTAAAACTGATGTGGAAGCTTTTTATTTTTTCTGGAGAAATTAGAATTGAATTATGTTCTTTGATAAAATTCAGAAGAGAACTTGAACTTTTCTATCTTCTATGAAAAATTTGGAACAGTATTTTAAATTTTTTCATCTGTTTGAGAAAAATTTGAACTGAAGTGGAAAATTTTTATATTATTTTGGGAAAATTGAAATGATCAATAACTTATTTCATTTTCATTGAGAAAATTCAGAATCGAAGTTGAACTTTTCTTCACTTCTTTGAGAAAATTTAAAATTGAAGTGAAACTTTTAATCTTCATAGGAAATAATCACAATCATAGTATAACTTTTCCTATCTTCTATGTAAAAATTTAGAACTGAATTTTTTATGTCATGGTGAACTTAAAACTGAAGTGGAAGCTTTTTATTTTCTCTGGAGAAATTAGAATTGAATTGTGTTCTTTGGTAAAATTCAGAAGAGAACTTGAATATTCACGATCAAAGTATAACTTTTCCAATCTTCTATGAAAAATTTGGAACAGAACTTTAAATTTTTTTCCTCTCTATGTGAAAAGTCGGAACTGAATTTAAGAAAATTTAGAATTAAAGTGAAACTTTTTATCTTCATGGAAAATAATCACAATCATAGTATAACTTTTCCTATCTTCTACGGAAAAATTTAGAACAGAACTTTAAATTTTTTATGTCTTGGTGAACTTAAAACTGAAGTGGAAGCTTTTTATTTTCTCTGGAGAAATTAGAATTGAATTGTGTTCGTTGGTAAAATTCAGAAGAGAACTTGAACTTTTCTATCTTCTATGAAAAATTTGGAAGTATTTTAAATTTTTCATCTCTTTGAGAAAAATCTGAACTGAAGTGGAAAATTTTTATATTATTTGGGAAAATAGAAATGATCAATAACTTATTTCATTTTCATTAAGAAAATTCAGAATCGAAGTTGAACTTTTCTTCTTCCGGGAAAATATTTGGAAGAGAACTTTAAATTTTTTCATCTCTTTGAGAAAGGTCGGAACTGAATTTAAGAAAATTTAGAAATAAAGTGAAACTTTTCATCTTCATTGAAAATAGTCACAATCATAGTATAACTTTTCCTATCTTCTATGGAAAAATTTAGAACTGAACTTTAAATTTTTTATGTCTTGGTGAACTTAAAACTGAAGTGGAAGCTTTTTATTTTCTCTGGAGAAATTAGAATTGAATTATGTTCTTTGGTAAAATTCAGAGGAGAACTTGAACTTTTCTATCTTCTATGAAAAATTTGGAACAGTATTTTAAATTTTTTCATCTGTTTGAGAAAAATCTGAACTGAAGTGGAAACTTTTTATATTATTTGGAAAAATAGAATTGATCAATATCTTATTTCATTTTCATTAGGAAAATTCAGAATCGAAGTTGAACTTTTCTTCTTCCGGGAAAATAATTGGAACAGAACTTTAAATTTTTTCATCTCTTTGAGAAAAGCCGGAACTGAATTTAAGAAAATTTAGAATTAAAGTGAAACTTTTTATCTTCATGGAAAATAATCACAATCATGGTATAACTTTTCCTATCTTCTACGGAAAAATTTAGAACTGAACTTTAAATTTTTTATGTCTTGGTGAACTTAAAACTGAAGTGGAAGCTTTTTATTTTCTCTGGTGAAATTAGAATTGAATTGTGTTCTTTTGTAAAATTCAGAAGAGAACTTGAACTTTTCTATCTTCTAAGAAAAATTTGGAACAGAACTTTAAATTTTTTCATCTCTATGTGAAAAGTCGGAACTGAATTTAAGAAAATTTAGAATTAAATTAAAACTTTTTATCTTCATGGAAAATAATCATAGTCATAGCATAACTTTTCCTATCTTCTATGTAAAATTTTAGAACTGAACTTTTTTTATTTTTTTATGTCTTGGTGATTTTAAAACTGAAGTGGAAGCTTTTTATTTTCTCTGGAAAAATTAGAATTGAATTATGTTCTTTGGTAAAATTCAGATTAGAACTTGAACTTTTCTATCTTCTAAGAAAAATTTGGAACAATATTTTAAATTTTTTCATCTCTTTGAGAAAAATCTGAATTGAAGTGGAAAATTTTATAATATTTTGAGAAAATAGAATTGATCAATAACTTATTTCATTTTCACTGAGAAAATTCAGAATCGAAGTTGAACTGAAGTGGAAAATGAATTGAAGTGGAAAATTTTATATTATTTTAGGAAAATAGAATTGATCAATAACTTATTTCATTTTCATTGAGAAAATTCAGAATCGAAGTTGAACTTTTCTTTTCCGGGAAAATATTTGGAACAGAACTTTAAATTTTTTCATCTCTTTGAGAAAGGTCGGAATTGAATTTAAGAAAATTTAGAATTAAAATGAAACTTTTTATCTTCATGGAAAATACTCACAATCATAGTATAACTTTTCCTATCTTCTATGGGAAAATTTAGAACTGAACTTTAAATTTTTTATGTCTTGGTGATTTTAAAACTGAAGTGGAAGCTTTTTATTTTCTCTGGAAAAATTAGAATTGAATTATGTTCTTTGGTAAAATTCAGATTAGAACTTGAACTTTTCTATCTTCTAAGAAAAATTTGGAACAATATTTTAAATTTTTTCATCTCTTTGAGAAAAATCTGAATTGAAGTGGAAAATTTTATAATATTTTGAGAAAATAGAATTGATCAATAACTTATTTCATTTTCACTGAGAAAATTCAGAATCGAAGTTGAACTTTTCTTCTTCCGGGGAAATATTTGGAACAGAACTTTAAATTTTTTCTCAAGTTGGAAAATGGGTTTAGAAGGGACATTAAGAAAGTAACTCGCTCTGAAATGGTCTTTGAAAAGTATTTCTTGGTGTTGAGGTATCCAAAAAGCTGTAAAGTATCGTTGTGGGTGAAAAAGATAAGTACTTCAAGTTGGAAAATGGGTTTAGGAGGGACATTAAGAAAGTTACTTGCTCTGAAATGGTCTTTGAAAAGTATTTCTTGGTGTTGAGGTAACCAAAAAGCTGTAAAGTATAGTTGTGGGTGAAAAAGATAAGTACTTCAAGTTGGAAAATGGGTTTAGGAGGGACATTAAGAAAGTAACTTGCTCTGAAATGGTCTTTGAAAAGAATTTCTTGGTGTTGAGGTAACCAAAAAGCTGTAAAGTATAGTTGTGGTTGAAAAAGATAAGTACTTCAAGTTGGAAAATGGGTTTAGGAGGGACATTAAGAAAGTAACTTGCTCTGAAATGGTCTTTGAAAAGTATTTCTTGGTGTTGAGGTATCCAAAAAGCTGTAAAGTATAGTTGTGGGTGAAAATGATAAGTACTTCAACTTGTAAAATAGGTTTAGGAGGGACATTAAGAAAGTAACTTGCTCTGAAATGATCTTTGAAAAGTATTTCTTGGTGTTGAGGTATCCAAAAAGCTGTAAAGTATAGTTGTGGGTGAAAAAGATAAGTACTTCAAGTTGGAAACTGGGTTTAGGAGGGACATTAAGAAAGTACCTTGCTCTGAAATGGTCTTTGAAAAGTATTTCTTGGTGTTGAGGTATCCAAAAAGCTGTAAAGTATAGTTGCGGGTGAAAAAGATAAGTACTTCAAGTTGGAAAATGGGTTTAGGAGGGACATTAAGAAAGTAACTTGCTCTGAAATGGTCTTTGAAAAGTATTTCTTGGTGTTGAGGTATCCAAAAAGCTGTAAAGTATAGTTGTGGGTGAAAAAGATAAGTACTTCAAATTGGAAAATGGGTTTAGGAGGGATATTAAGAAAGTAACTTGCTCTGAAATGGTCTTTGAAAAGTATTTATTGGTGTTGAGGTAACCAAAAAGCTGTAAAGTATAGTTGTGGGTGAAAAAGATAAGTACTTCAACTTGTAAAATAGGTTTAGGAGGGACATTAAGAAAGTAACTTGCTCTGAAATGGTCTTTGAAAAGTATTTCTTGGTGTTGAGGTATCCAAAAAGCTGTAAAGTATAGTTGTGGGTGAAAAAGATAAGTACTTCAACTTGTAAAATAGGTTTAGAAGGGACATTAAGAAAGTAACTTGCTCTGAAATGGTCTTTGAAAAGTATTTTTTGGTGTTGAGGTATCCAAAAAGCTGTAAGGTATAGTTGTGGGTGAAAAAGATAAGTACTTCATGTTGGAAAATGGGTTTAGGAGGGACATTAAGAAAGTAACTTGCTCTGAAATGGTCTTTGAAAAGTATTTCTTGGTGTTGAGGTAACCAAAAAGCTATAAAGTATAGTTGTGGGTGAAAAATATAAGTACTTCAAGTTGGAAAATGGGTTTAGGAGGGACATTAAGAAAGTAACTCGCTCTGAAATGGTCTTTGAAAAGTATTTCTTGGTGTTGAGGTATCCAAAAAGCTGTAAAGTATAGTTGTGGGTGAAAAAGATAAGTACTTCAAGTTGGAAAATGGGTTTAGGAGGGACATTAAGAAAGTAACTTGCTCTGAAATGGGCTTTGAAAACTATTTCTTGTGTTGAGGTATCCAAAAAGCTTTAAAGTATAGTTGTGGGTGAAAAAGATAAGTACTTCAAGTTGGAAAATGGGTTTAGGAGGGACATTAAGAAAGTAAATTGCTCTGAAATGGTCTTTGAAAAGTATTTCTTGGTGTTGAGGTATCCAAAAAGCTGTAAAGTATAGTTGTGGATGAAAAAGATAAGTACTTCAAGTTGGAAAATGGGTTTAGGAGGGACATTAAGAAAGTAACTTGCTCTGAAATGGTCTTTGAAAAGTATTTCTTGGTGTTGAGGTAACCAAAAAGCTGTAAAGTATAGTTTTGGGTGAAAAAGATAAGTACTTCAAGTTGGAAAATGGGTTTAGGAGGGACATTAAGAAAGTAACTTGCTCTGAAATGGTCATTGAAAAGTATTTCTTGGTGTTGAGGTATCCAAAAAGCTGTAAAGTATAGTTGTGGATGAAAAAGATAACTACTTCAATTTGAAAAAAGGGTTTAGGAGGGACATTAAGAAAGTAACTTGCTCTGAAATGGTCTTTGAAAAGTATTTCTTGGTGTTGAGGTAACCAAAAAGCAGTAAAGTATAGTTGTAGGTGAAAAAGATAAGTACTTCAAGTTGGAAAATGGGTTTAGGAGGGACATTAAGAAAGTAACTTGCTCTGAAATAGTCTTTGAAAAGTATTTCTTGGTGTTGAGGTATCCAAAAAGCTGTAAAGTATAGTTGTGGATGAAAAAGATAACTACTTCAATTTGAAAAAAGGGTTTAGGATGGACATTAAGAAAGGAACTTGTTCCCGTCAGGACCTCCTGATAGGGTTCTACCGATTATGTAATCAATTTCTCAGAAATCCAATTGTCTTAGTCGATTACGTCATTCTATGCCCATATATAGACCCCGTTATGACCTTCTGATAGGGTTCTACCGATTATGTAATCAATTTCTCAGAAATCCAACTGTCCTAGTCGATTACGTCATTCTATGCCCATGTATGGACCTCCGTCATGACCTTCTGATAGGGTTCTACCGATTATGTAATCAATTTCTCAGAAATCCAACTGTCCTAGTCAATTACGTCATTCTATGCCCATATATGGACCCCCGTCATGACTTTCTGATAGGGTTCTACCGATTATGTAATCAATTTCTCAGAAATTCAACTGTCCTACTCGATTACGTCATTCTATGCCCATATATGGACCTCCGTCATGACCTTCTGATAGGGTTCTACCGATTATGTAATCAATTTCTCAGAAATCCAACTGTCCTAGTCGATTACGTCATTCTATGCCCATATATGGACTCCCGTCATGACCTTCTGATAGGGTTCTACCGATTATGTAATCAATTTCTCAGAAATCCATTTGTCCTAGTTGATTACGTCATTCTATGCCCATATATGGATTCCCGTCACGAGCTCCTGATAGGGTTCTACTGATTATGTAATCAATTTCTCGGGAATTCTCTCCCTTCGATTACGCAATCAATATATCTCTTCCCCACCTTCCCCTTAGAAACAACAAATTAATTCCCCTTTCTTGAATCAATAATTCCCCTTAGAAACAACAAATTAATTCCCCTTTCGTGAATCAATAATTCCCCTTAGAAACAACAAATTAATTCCCCTTTCTTGAATCAATGATTCCCCTTAGAAACAACAAATTAATTCCCCTTTCGTGTCAAATCAATCAACCATGACATCATCTGTCACGTGTGATCTAAACTTTGCCCCGGAAACAATTCTGGTCAAACTCCAAAGATATTAATAAACTTCCGGAAACAATTCTCCTTGGAAACAATAAATTAACCACGTGTTTCCAACCTTGGACAAAGAGGTCATTGACCCGTTCGTGCATCGATAAAATTATGTAAAAAAGTTGTAGGTGGCAGCAGGGGTGTCGTCCGGGAGTCAATAAGGCCTTTCTACTGACACCTCAATAAATAATAGCCTCTTGATCTTCAATAGCCACTGGACTGAAATAAACAATGGGCATTTAATGAAATAAACAATGGGCATTTAATGAAATAAACAATGGGCATTTAATGAAATAAACAATGGGCATTTAATGAAATAAACAATGGGCATTTAATGAAATAAACAATGGGCATTTAATGAAATAAACAATGGGCATTTAATGAAATAAACAATGGGCATTTAATGAAATAAACAATGGGCATTTAATGAAATAAACAATGGGCATTTAATGAAATAAACAATGGGCATTTAATGAAATAAACAATGGGCATTTAATGAATAAACAATGGGCATTTAATGAAATAAACAATGGGCATTTAATGAAATAAACAATGGGCATTTAATGAAATAAACAATGGGCATTTAATGAAATAAACAATGGGCATTTAATGAAATAAACAATGGCATTTAATGAAATAAACAATGGGCATTTAATGAAATAAACAATGGGCATTTAATGAAATAAACAATGGGCATTTAATGAAATAAACAATGGGCATTTAATGAAATAAACAATGGGCATTTAGTGAAATAAACAATGGGCATTTAATGAAATAAACAATGGACATTAATGAAATAAACAATGGGCATTTAATGAAATAAACAATGGGCATTTAATGAAATAAACAGTGGGCATTTAATGAAATAAACAATGGGCATTTAATGAAATAAACAATGGGCATTTAATGAAATAAACAATGGGCATTTAATGAAATAAACAGCGGACATTTAATTAACAGAAGTACCAAGGATGTCCAAAAAAATACAAAAAAAACTTAGAGCTGCTCATACCTTGAATTTATAAGATTTTTTTTAGCGTTGTTTCAATGTTAGGAAGTTTCTTGGGCAGTACCACATTTCAGCCAGCTCTACCACGCTGAACCGTGAAAGATAATCAAAAGCGTCCAAGTCGGAGCCAAATTGACCAAAGGCTGCCACTTCATGGTTTTGGGCAAGCTCAAGTTTCATGGAACCAGCAACCTATGGAATAATGCAACATTAAAAAAAAATCAAGGTAGAATAAAATATGTGATTGGAATAAAACTACTTTATTGAAAAAAAAGCTTCTAAGTGATTGATTTGTTATCAGACTAATCTCTTTTTAAATGTCCTGGGTTCTTTTCCGTAATTTACCACGTTTCTACACGAAATTTAGAATAATTTTTCATTTTTTGCTATTTCTTGAAGATTTTTTGTTGCTCATTTTTATTTGCAATTTTTAATTACAATCTGTGGAAAGAAATTATTCGTACATGACCCACGGTGAAGCGTTAAAGGTCGATTCTTACCAGTTTCCTAATAATATAAAAAGAAAGCAAAATGGACTTTGATTTCAGTCGCGCGTGAGCCCTCTCCCCCCCCCCCTCCTATACTGAGCCTGAAATTCTAAGAACCCTCAATTAGTGTTTTCTAAATAAAAGGGTTTAGATTGAAGTTTGTACTCATAACTTTTAGGCCCAGGGGCGTAGCTCCAGCATTTTTTTTAGGGGGCAAGAGGGGTCTATGTCCGGATAGTCAAGGGCATGGGCTATATAATATTTTTTCTCCAAATTATTGGGAAGGGCAACTACCCTTTGCCCCCCCCCCCCAAAAAAAAAAAAACGACTCCCCCTGTTTAGGCTATATATCTTCAATCAACATTAATAATTTTTTGTCATAAAAAAACGGTATTTTGATACATCGCATTTAAGTACGATGATCATTAGGGTGACCGCAAAAAATAAATGCAGGAATTTTGTTTGTCTCAACCCCAAAAAACGAAACTCCTTTCTAGATATGGAGATGGCCGTAATTTGAGTTCGATTAAGCGACGTTAATCCGTGCCGCTCGTCGCTCAAAGTTTGATAAAATCCAAATTTTTCGCCAAAAAGCTGACGTATGGAGAATGGTAAATAATAAAAACATGGTTAATCAAACAGTTCGTGGTAACGAACTGCAAGTAAGGAGCGACCCGGCTCAATGGTAACCAAAACTCTAAAAAACGGAATTTTGATACCAATAGATACATCAAAAGAATCAAATTTTAAATTTGATTTCAAATATATAAGTTTCATCAAGTTTAATCCTACCTATCAAAAGTTACGCGACTGAGAAAATTTTGCTGATTTTCGAAAAAAGGGGGAAAGACCCCCTAAAAACTATAGAACCTTAATGAAAATCACACCATCATATTCAGCGTATCAGAGAACCCTACTGTAGAGGTTTCAAGCTCCTATCTATAAAAATATGGAATTCTCCATTTTTTGCCAGAAGAAAGATCACGGATGCGTGTTTATTTGTTTTTTTGTTTTTTGTTTTTTTCTTTTTCCCAGGGGTGATCGTATCGACCAAGTGGTCCTAGAATAACGTGGGAGGGCTCATTGGAACGGAAATTAAAAGTTCTAGTGCCCTTTCTAGTGACCAAAAAAATGGAGGGCAACTAGGCCCCCTCCCACGCTCATTTTTTTCCCAAAGTCACCCGATCAAAATTTTGAGATAGCCATTTTGTTCAGCATGGTCGAAAATATTATAACTATGTCTTTTAGGATGACTTAATCCCTCGAAGCCCCCAGGGAGAGGGCTGAAAGTTATGAACTTTACCCAATGTTAACATATATAGTATTGGTTATTGGGACCCGGCTCAATGGTAACCGAAACTCTAGAAAACGATATTTTGATACAAATAGATACATCAAAAGAATCAAATTTTAATGCTGATTTCAAATATATAAGTTTCATCAAGTTTAATCCTACCCATCAAAAGTTACGCGCCTGAGAAAATTTGGCTGATTTTCGAAAAAAGGGGGAAAGATCCCCTAAAAGTTATAGAATGGAGATTAAAAGTTCTAGTGCCTTTTTTAAGTGAACAAAAAAATGGAGGGCAACTAGGCCCCCTCCCACGCTCATTTTTTTCCCAAAGTCACCTGATCAAAATTTTGAGATAGCCATTTTGTTCAGCATATTCGAAAATATTATAAGTATGTCTTTTAGGATGACTTAATCCCCCGAAGTTCCCGGGAGGAGGGCTGAAAATTATGAACTTTACCCAATGTTAACATATAGTATTGGTTATTGGGAAGTATACAGTACAGACGTTTTCAGGGGAGATTTTTCCTGGTAGTGGGGGGGGGGGTCAGGGGTTATGTGGGAGGATCTTTCCATGAAGAAAGTTTTCATGGGGGAAGGGACATTGCTATGAAGGGGACGCCGGACTTCCCAGTATTATTTAAAAAAAGATCAGAAATTAAATATAAAAAAACAAGTTTTTCAACTGCATCAGCAGCAACATCAAAACTTGAAACGAACAGAAAATATTGCATATATGATTGGGTTCAACCCCTAGTCAATACCTCACTCTTTAAGCCAGAGATTTTTTTAATACTTTCATAAGAGCTATTTATCCTAATTAATGGCCTTTGTGATTAAGCGGTCAGTTTTAAAGAATTGGAACAAAATTCGGACTTTCGCTTAAAGAGCAAGATATTGACTAGGGGGCGAATCTCCTAATATACGTATTAAAAATATATGAATATAGAAGTTCGTTACGTAAATTAATTCGTAAGTTACGTATATTTATTACTAATAAAAACATTCGTAAATAAAATGAAACAAGTTTTGAGAAAGCCATTTAACCAAATAAAAGTAAATTAATATGAAAATTTTGTTTTAATTATTCATGTACTGTGAGCCAAGATCAAAACCTGCATTTATTCAAAAACGTTCAAAAATTAAATAAAAAAAAACAAGTTTTTTTAACTGAAAGTAAGGAGCGACATTAAAACTTACAACGAACAGAAATTATTCCGTATATGAAAGGGGCGGTCTCCTCCTCAACGTCTTGCTCTTTACGCTAAAGTTTGACTTTCTCACAGCTCTATTTTTTTTAAACAATAAAACACTTCAGCGTAAAGAGCAAGGCGTTGAGGAGGAGACAGCCCCTTTCATATACGGAATAATTTATGTTCGTTTTAAGTTTTAATGTCGCTCCTTACTTTCAGTTAAAAAAAACTTGTTTTTCATATTTAATATCTCAAAAGAAAGGCAATTGTGTTCTTGAAAGTTACAACAGGCTTTAGTCCCAATAACGCGACCTGTTAGAGTTGTACCTTTAGGAGCCAGTTTGGGGTGTTCTAAGAATTCTACAGGTTTTTGCATAATCAGTCTCGGAGTTAACCTTTTTTTTTATTATTAAAAACTGTTTTGAAACTCAATTTTCAAATATAATGAGGCTTTTGTTCAATTTTAATCTTTTATTCTATGGGGATTACCTGACTAGTTTACCAAAGAAAGTTCCATTTGACACGTAAAAAGGAAAAGTAAGCACAGCATAACTATTGAACCTGGTAGACAGCATTTACCAGGAAATTGGGATCTTAGAAGAAATGAACGTCCCTGAAGAATCTGTAGAAGATCTGGGACCATCTGAAAGCAAGAGGAGGAAAGTTTCATTTGCAAGGGATGTTAATGTGACTGTATATGTGACCGCAATATCTGGTATTTTTGTGAATTTCTATACACTGTCTATTCAAAAGGATATTATCCCTTTTTTGAACTTTTATTTTATCGTCATGGAAATGCAGTGTGGTCTCCGAAATTATCTGCGTCATATTTATGGGGATTATTTGACCAAAAATGTGTATAAATATACAAACACTCAGAAAAAAACATACAAATGCAATCAACCAGCAGGATTTTCTTCTAGGATGTAAGAAGATGAGAATTGTGCCACCTTCACTAAAATTCAATTTACATTTGGGCACTTTCAAGGAAGAAAAGTTTTGAACGAAGCTTACATTTCAAGACTTTGAACAACATTATTAAGGATAAAAGTCGAAAAAGAGCTTTAATAGTTAGAGATAAACTTTCCCTGGAAAATCTTATATCAAAAAAAGTTAGTGTAAGTGACTTTTGTTTTATTCTACAAACTGGAAAAAATCACTTCAATCATGACTTTCGCTTTACCAGAGAAAGATTGTTAAAGAAGTTTTCAAAATTATCAAACAGTTCGTGGTAACGAACTGTAAGTAAGGAGCGACCCGGCTCAATGGTAACCGAAACTCGAGAAAACGGTATTTTGATACAAATAGATACATCAAAAGAATCAAATTTTAATGCTGATTTCAAATATATAAGTTTTATCAAGTTTAATTCTAACCATCAAAAGTTAGGCGCCTGAGAAAATTTGGCTGATTTTCGAAAAAAGGAGGAAAGACCCCCTAAAAGTTATAGAACCTTAATGAAAATCACACCATCATATTCAGCGTATCAGAGAACCCTACTGTAGAGGTTTCAAGCTCCCATCTACAAAAATGTGGAATTTTGCATTTTTTGCCAGAAGAAAGATCACGGGTGCGTGTTTATTTGTTGTTTTTTTTTTCCCAGGGGTGATCGTATCGACCCAGTTGTCCTAGAATATCGTGGGAGGGCTCATTGGAATGGAAATTAAAAGTTCTAGTGCCCTTTTTAAGTGACCAAAAAAAATGGAGGGCAACTAGGCCCCCTCCCACGCTCATTTTTTTCCCGAAGTCACCTGATCAAACTTTTGAGATAGCCATTTTGTTCAGCATGTTCGAAAATATAATAAGTATGTCTTTTAGGATGACTTAATCCCCGAAGCTCCCGGGGGAGGGCTGAAAGTTATGAACTTTACCCAATGTTAACATATAGTATTGGTTATTTGGAAGTATACAGACGTTTTCAGGGGAGATTTTTCCTGGTAGTGGGGGGGTGGGTGGGTCAGGGGTTATGTGGGAGGATATTTCCATGAAGGAAGTTTTCATGGGGGAAGGGACATTGCTATGAAGGGGACGCCGGACTTCCCAGCATTATTTAAAAAAAGATCAGAAATTTAATATAAAAAAACAAGTATTTCAACTGCAATAGCAGCAACATCGAAACTTTAAACGAACAGAAAATATTACATATATGACTGGGTTCACCCCGTAGTCAATACCTCGCTCTTTAAGCCAAAGATTTTTTAGTACTTTCATAAGAGCTATTTATTCTAATTAACGGCCTTTGTGATTAAGCGGTCATTTTTAAAGAATTGGAACAAAATTCGAACTTTCGCTTAAAGAGCAAGGTATTGACTAGGGGGCGAACCCCCTAATAAACAAATTAAAAATATATGAATATAGAAGTTCGTTACGTAAGTTAATTCGTAAGTTACGTATATTTATTACTAATAAAAACGTTCGTAAATAAATTTAAACAAGTTTCGAGAAAGCCATTTAACTAAATAAAAGTAAATTAATATGAAAATTTTGTTTTAATTATTCATGTACGGTGAGCCAAGATCAAAACCTGCATTTATTCAAAAACGTTCAAAAATTAAATAAAAAAACAAGTTTTTTTAACTGAAAGTAAGGAGCGACATTAAAACTTAAAACGAACAGAAATTATTCCGTATATGAAAGGGACTGTCCCCTCCTCAACGCCTCGCTCTTTACGCTAAAGTTTGACTCTGTCTCACAACTTTATTTTTTAAAACAGTAAAAAACTTTAGCGTAAAGATCGAGGCGTTGAGGAGGGGACAGTCCCTTTCATATACGGAATAATTTCTGTTCGTTTTAAGTTTTAATGTCGCTCCTTACTTTCAGTTAAAAAAACTTGTTTTTTTTATTTAATCAACAAATAATGCGGTAATACCTTCGTCAATTCTTGGACCAGGTGCGGTTAATTTTTCATCAAGAACTTTAACGATACAAGAACAATCAGTGCTTGAAAAGGGTCCGAAATCTTGTTTTAAACCAGATGAAGTCCCTTTGGAAGACATTATCTCTTCAATGAAACATCTTTGCATAAAAACGCAAACCTAATAAAAGATGTTAGCTTAGTAACAGCTTCTACCGTGAAAACCGTTTCTAATTTTGTATTGAAACCGGAATTTCCTAGTACGACCATCAAAGACATAAGAATTCTTTAAAAATTGAAAAAGGATGGTTCAATTACCATTACTAAAGCAGATAAGAGTAACACTAGTTGTCATGAATATTGAGGACTACGAATCAAAACTAAGAAGTTTAATAAATGATGAAAAAACATACAAGAAGCTATCGTATAAACCTACAAACTCTTTTACAAATAAGTCTATGAACGAATTAAAGGATAAAGGAAAAATAACACCTCAGCTTTATTACAAATGCCTGCCACGCAGTTCCTTGTGCCCTAAATTATATGGACTTCCCAAAATTCATAAGCCTAACCTATCATTATTACCAATTGTGTCAAGTGCAAGGTCACAAACAAATGTTTTGAGCAATTGGTTAGCGTCAATCTGTAAACCACTTTTGTCTATACAAATTTCAGACATTAAGAATTTTTCAAATTTTGTTGAAAAACTGAAAAAAGTAGAAATTTCTTCAAGTTCTTTGCTTTCAAGTCTCGACATTATATCATTGTACACAAATATTGATGTAAGAAGCAGCCGAAACTCTCCTAGAAAGAAAGCTGTTAAGAAATTTGGATTTGATTAGTGGCAAAACAGATTTGGAAGTTTCTGTAATTATGTATGTAGTAAGGTTGTGCAATAAGTTCTCTTATTTTTTCAATTCAGAGGGGAGTTTTTCGAACAAGTAAATAGTTTACCTATGGGGTCCCTTTATCCCCTTTATTAGCTAATATTTTTGTGGAGAATGTTGAAACAATTGCGTTATATTCCTATTTTTAAAACATAACTTTTGGGGTTTTGAATTGTTTTAGTTTAGTTTTGCGACTGATGAGGGTCACTGTATATGTGACCAAAATATCTGGTATTTTTGTGAATTTCTATACACTGTCTATTAATAGGATTTTATCCCTCTTTTGAACTTTTATTTTATCGTCATGGAATGGCACTGTGGTCTCCAAAATTATCTGTGTTTTGGGTTATGATAAGTATGGGGAGGGGGCATTCGCCCTCCCATTACTTTTGACAATTAATAAGGGCACTAGCCCTCTCAATTCCCAATTGGATGAGTCCTTTTTTGAAGTTTCTATGACAACGCTGGCAAAGATCTAATTTCTAGAACTTTCAACCACTTTGAAAAAATGTCTATCTCAAAATTTTGATTGGATGTGTTTGGGAAATAGTAGGCTTGATAGGGGTGTTAGTTGCTCTCCAATCACTTTCGACTATTAAATAGGGGACTAGCGCTTTCAATTTCCAATCGAGTGAGCCCTTTTTGAAGTTTCTACGACAACACTTTCTATAAAACTTATATGCCCCAAGGGCATATCTTATAGCCCTTGCCCTCAGGGCTGTCGAATGGATGTCATCCACAAAGACCTAATTTTGAGAACTTGAACAAATAATTTGAGAACAACACTTGCGCTAAGGGGAGAGTGTCATCCTCAAAGACATAATTTCCGGACTTTTAAACTACGTTGAACAAAATGTTTATCTAAAGATTTTGATTGAATGTGTTTAGGGAAATAGAGGCTTGATAGGGGTGTTAGTTGCCCTCCAATCACTTTCGACTATTAAATAGGGGACTAGCGCTTTCAATTTCCAATCGAGTGAGCCCTTTTTGAAGTTTCTACGACAACACTTTCTATAAAACCTTATATCCCCCCAGGGCATAACTTAAAACCTTTGCTCTGAGATTTGTGGGGAAGGGGTGATCATCCTCAAAGACATAATATCCAGAACTTTCAACTACGTTAAAAAAAAGGGCTATCTCACAATTTTGATTGGATGTGTTTGGGGAAATGGTGGGCATAAGAGGGAGGTTAATTTTCCTCCAATAAGTTTCGACTAGCCTATTAAAAGGGCATTACCCCTTTCAATTTCCAGTTGAATGAGCCTTTTTTGAAGTTTCTGTGACAAAATTTTCTATAAAAAAAACCTTATATGACCCCTGGGCATAACTTTACAAGCTTAGCCCTGAGGGCTCTGGGGGAGTTTCATCCTCAAAGACCTAATTTCCTGCACTTTCATCTACGTTGAACAAAATAGCTATCTCAAAATTTTGATTGGATGTGTTTGGGGAAATGGTGAGCTTGAGAGGGGGCTAGTTGCCCTCCAATAACTGTCGACTATTAAAAAGGATACTAGCCCTTTCGGTTTCCAATCGAATGAGCCCTTTTTGAATTCTCCACGAAAACGCTTTCTATAAAACCTTATATGCCCACAGGACATAACTTAAAACCCTTGCCCTGTGGGGTTTGGGGGGTTTGTCATCCTTACCATTATGATTTCCAGAACCCTCAACTACGTTGAACAAAATTACTGTCTCAAAATTTTAATTGAATGTGTTTGGAGAAATGGTGGGCGTGAGAGGGGGGTTAGTTGCTCTCCATTGACTTTCGACTATTAAAAAGGACATTAGCCCTCACAGTTTCCAATCGAATGAGCCCTTTTTGAAGTCTCTACAAAAACGTTTTCTATAAAACCTTGTATGCCCCCAGGGCATAACTCAAAACGCTTGCCCTGTGGGGTTTGGGGGGTTTGTCATCCTTACCATTATAATTTCCAGAGCCCTCAACTACGTTGAACAAAATTACTGTCTCAAAATTTTAATTGAATGTGTTTGGAGAAATGGTGGGCGTGAGAGGGGGGTTAATTGCTCTCCATTGACTTTCGACTATTAAAAAGGGCACTAACCCTTTCAATTTCCAATCAAATGAGCCCTTTTTAAGTTTCTACGACAACACTTTCTATAACACCTTATATGCCCCCAGGGCATAACTTAAAACCCTTGATCTGAGGTTTGTGTGTGGGAGGGGGATCATCCTCAAAGATCAAAGTTTCTAAGACAAGATTTTCTATAAAAAAAAAACCTTATGTGACCCCAGGGCATAACTTACAACCTTAGCCCTGAGGGCTCTGGGGGGAGTGTTATCCTTAAAGACCTAATTTCCTGAAATTTCATCTACGTTGAACAAAATAGCTATCTCAAAATTTTTATTGGATGTGTTTGGGGAAATGGTGAGCTTGAGAGGGGGCTAGTTTCCCTCCATTAACTTTCGACTATTAAAAAGGACATTAGCCCTTTCAGTTTCCAATCGAATGAGCCCTTTTTGAAGTCTCTACAAAAACGTTTTCTATAAAACCTTATATGCCCCCAGGGCATAACTCAAAACGCTTGCCCTGTGGGGTTTGGGGGGTTTGTCATCCTTATCATTATAATTTCCGGAACCCTCAACTACGTTGAACAATATTACTGTCTCAAAATTTTAATTGAATGTGTTTGGAGAAATGGTGAGCTTGAGAGGGGGGTTAGTTGCTCTCCATTAACTTTCGACTATTAAAAAGGGCACTAGCCCTTTCAATTTCTAATAAAATGAGCCCTTTTTGAAGTTTCTACGACAACACTTGCTATAAAAACCTTATATGCCCCAGGGTGTAACTTACAACCCTTGCCCTGAGGGCTCTGAGGGGATTGTCATCCTAAAAGACCTAATTTCCAGAACTTTCAACTACGTTGAACAAAATGAATATCTCAAAATTTTGATTGGATGTGTTTGAAGAAATGTTGGGCGTGAGAGGGGGGTTAGTTGCCCTCTAATTACTTACAACTATTAAAAAGGGCACTAGCCCTTCCAATTTTCAATCGAATGAACCCTTTTTGAAGTTTCTACGACAATGATTTCTATAAAAACCGTATATGCCCCCGGGTATAAGTTACAATTATTGCCATGAGGGCTCTGGGGGGGGGGGGGGGTTATCATCCTTAAAGATCTAATTTCCAAAAATGTCAACTACGTTGAACAAAATGGTTATCTAAAAAATTTGATTGTATGTGTTTGGGGGAAAGGTGGGCGTGAGAGGGGGGTTAGTTGCCTTCCAATCACTTTCGACTATTAAAAAGGACACTAGCCATTTCAATTTCCAATCGAATGAGCCAGTTTTGAAGTTTCTACGACAACACTTTCTATGAAAACCTTATATGCTCTCAGGGCATAACTTATAACCCTTTTTTTGAAGGTTTATGGGGGGGCTGTCATCCTCAAAGACCTAATTTTCAGAACTTTAAACTACTTTGAACAAAATGGCTATCTCAAACTTTTGATCGGATGTGTTTGGGAAAAAGTTGGCGTTAGAGGGGGTTAGTTGCCCTCCAATAACTTTCGACTGTTAAAAAGGGTGCTAGCCCTTTGAATTTTCAATTGAATAAGCCTTTTTTAAAGTTTCTACGACAACACTTTTTATAAAAATCTTTTATACCCCCAGGGCATAAGTTACAACTCTTGCCCTGGGGGCTGTGGCGGAGTGTCTTCCTCAAAAACATAATTTCCATCCGGAAATCAACTACGCGGAACAAAATGGCCAATCGTATTTCCAATCGAATGAGTTCTTTTTGAAGTTTTTATGACAACTCCTTCGATAAGAAAGTGCCCTGGTCTAAAACCAAAAAAAATTACAAAAAAATAAATAAATAATACATTGTGCCAACATCGTTCTTTACTTAGGCAGCGCGATTGTGCTGTCTATGATACAAATTGGGAAATCAGTCAATGAATAAACTTCTTTCTTTAGATGTTAAAAAAAGAAATTACGCTTAAATCTTTCCGTCATTGTATCAAAAAAAAAACTTTGTTAACCATGATTTTAGAAAATTTATTCTTTATGTATTTCTCATCCTCATGTTACACAAGGATGATTTTTCGAATCACATATTCTTAAGTGAAACTATATTAGTTTAAACTGGAATGAACTCTTCTTTTCTTTTTCTAAAAAGAATCTTGTAAAATCGAAAAAAAACTGGCTGCTTTCTTAAGTATCCAGTATAGTGAAAATGAAATCTGGCTGCTAAAACAGATAAAAAAAAACTTACACAACCATGTATATCTTGAACAAGTTACGAATTTAATTTTTGAAGAAAAAAACTCAGTAGGCCTATGCAGCTATGCAGAATTCAACAATAGCGGGTGCCAAATTCAGAAAAAGAAACATGGGTGAAAATCAGCAAAACATGAGCTAAAAACATATAGCAACAAACAGCTTAAGAGGGCATAACTGGTCTTGGAAGGTGTAGTTGTGTAGTTGTTAATGTTCAAATTTTTGCCTACAAAGGAATTGTAACGAATCAGTTTTGCTCATTTATTTTCACATTTCAGCGTATCATCACTGAAGAAAATATGTTACTACTCTAAAAGTATTATGATTTGGAATAAATAAAAGAAAAATCTTAAAAAAATAGCGGTCTTTAGGTATGATTGGACCTAATCTAGAATTGACTCTCCGATTGAAAATAAACAAATCAATCTACGATTGATAATGATAATAGAATAATAAAAAAATAATTAAATGGATTATAACAAAATAAAATTAACTAATAATGGTAATAAATCATTAAAAATAAATACTAAAATGAACTGAACAAAAAGATGCTAATTTTTAAAAAATACTAAAATTATATAAAATAAAATACATATTAAAATAAAATTATGAAAATAATAAATATGTAAGACAAACAGTCATACATAATGTATAAATAAATATGCACAAAATATAAAAAAAATATCGTTTGGAACACCCCATAACAAACGACTGAGTTTGGGTGAAAGAAAAAGAACAATTTCTCTTTGACAATTCATTTCGCTATTTTATTTTGTTGTATATTGTTTTAGGCGTCTGTAAATTTCTTATGAGCGTCCTTTTCCATCTTGAAAAGTAGTTGAGTTTGAAAACTTTCAGGAATGATTCCAAAGCCTGTGATTGATTGCTATATTGGATAAACATATTACATAAAACGATTAAAAAAAAAAAAAATGGATAACAATTGAACGAAACATGATAATCTGATTAGCAGAAACATCCTACATAAATTTAAATGTTTTAATATTATCCTTTAGTTATTTATGCATTCCTAGGGCATATCTGAGATCATCAGGGGGGGATACATTATCAGAGAGTTAATTATGATATTTAGAAAGAAGATAAAATAGGGAGGCTGGTGGTACTTCTTTTATTTTATTAGCCGACTTCCTTTAGAAGAGTCTTAGCTCTCTAGTGCTACCGAAAAAAAAAATGTGAATGTTTGGTATGGCATGTCCACAAACAGTAGTTGCATGAAGCATAATGTAGTTCTCCTGGTTCTCTTCCATCCATCCAAAATCAACTACTAGAAACAAGAGATAATATCTACTACTACTAATACTAACAACTTACTGCAGCATTAAGCCACCCGAGGCCAACACAGTTAAGCACGCTCCTCCTCCATCCCCGTCTTTTCAAAACCTCCCGCTTTACACCCTCTCAAGAAGTTCCCATTTTCCTTAAATCTTTCCAAACGACCTAGTTTCCTTTGTTTCGTCCGAAGCAGGCTAAAAGTTGAATATCTGAAGTCCAGTATTTAAAGCCCAATTTTCAAGTTATCATGCCTATAAGAACAAAAGGGCACAAATAGCAATTTCAGAATTTTAATGGAGAGCGGAAAGGGTGTTATTTACGTCTTGCACAAAACATTTTTCTATGAGCGCTTGGTAATGCGCTCTATGAGCGCAAATGCAAAAGTTGCAGGGTTTGCATCCTTTCATGCTTCTTCAGTGATGCTGTTAATCATGGGCAGCGGAATAGCGCTGCCTAAGTAAGGAGCGATGTAAGCACAACATATTTTTTTTTTTTTTTTTTTTTTTGTTAGACCAGGGCACTTCGTATAGAAGGAGTTGCCGTAAAAACTTCAAAAGTCATTCGACTGAAAATTGAAAGGGCTAGAGCCCTTTTTATTAGTTGAAAGTGATCGGAGGGAAAAAAGTCCCCCATGCCGATCATTTCCCCAAACACAGCCGATAAACGTTTTGAGATGGCCATTTTGATCAGCGTAGTTGAAAGCACGGGAAGTTATGTCTTTCAGGATGACAACCCATCAGAGCCCTCGGGGCAAGGATTTTAAGTTATGCCCTGGGGGAATATAAGTTTTTGTAGAAAGGGTGAGTATATAAATTTTGGAAGAGGTTCAATGGATTGGTAGTCAAAATTTTTAGTGGCCTTTTTAAGAGTCAAAGTGATCGAAGCGCAGCAGCCCCCCCCCCACACACACACACACGTCGTATTTTCCCGAAATGTATCTGATAGAGATAGCCAATTGTTCAAAAACAGTCCAAAGATCACATATAAAGGCCTTTCCCTTGAAAAGAAAAACCCAGAGTCTGGGGGCAAGGGTTGTTAGTTATGCACAGGGGCCATATAAAGTTTTTATGGAAGGAGTGGTTGTGTGAATTTTAGAGGAGGCTCATTTGATTGGAAATGTATAGTTATAGTTCCCTTTAAAGAATCAAAAGTGATGAAGGACAGCTAGCCCCTCCCCCTCACTGACATCCTCTTTTCCCAAGACACATCCGATCAGAATTATCACAATATCCAAATGTACTATCAAAATAGTCCAAAGAGCACATAACAATGTCTTCACGGTGTACACAACCCCCAAAGCCCAGGGGAAATGGTTTTGAGTTGTGCCCCGAGGCACATAAGCCTTTTATGGAACGGGTGGTTGTATAAACTTTGGATTGGATGAGGCTTATTTGATTGGAAATTGAAAGTTCTAGTACCCTTTTTAAGAGTCAAAAGTGAATGGAGGGAAACCACTCCCCCCCCCAATCCTATCATTCCCCAAAACACATCCGATCAAAATTTTAAGAGCGCTATTTTGTTTAGCATTATTGAAATACTTACATCTTTGGGGATTTCAACCTTCCAAGAGTCCTCAAGGCATTCCGTTCATTGTTTACGTATAGTATATGTTATTGAGAAAGGTTTGCATTTTGAACTTTTCTTTCCGAAAAGATGAAAGGCATTCAGGTAAGTCTTTCAGAGAATGTTGAACTAAATCAAAACAGACTATGTGTATACGGATTGTCAAAAGCTGTTACTCAGGAATGACTGAGTATATTAATTTGGAACTTTCAGGAAATTTAACAGCAATTTCTTAGGAATGATTAGGTGTGTGATGAAACTAACAGGGGTTGTTATAGAGGATTGTGAACTAACCAAAAGAAAATATTTGCAACATGGCAAACATTACATCATTTTTTGAGCTGACTCTTGACCCTGGCCAAGAACGAACAACCAGGTAAATCCAACACATAATTAAGCCACGTTTTCATCTCCCTTTTATAACCGATTATTTTAAAAGTAAGTATTTTTTCGTATGAATTTAAAGAGTGGCATTAAAATTAAAAAAAAGCAGAAAACGTTCCGAATGCAGCGGGGGGGGGGCAATCCGTTCTTCACACTGAAGCCTGAACTTTTTTTGCCCCAATTCTTCAAGAACGTCTTTCGAAACACAGAGGCCGTTAAATTTGAATATGAAGCATTTTCAAAGCACTATTATACCTTTGTGTAAAGAGCGGGATTGAGAAGGGAGTAACCTCTCTCATGTATGGAAAAATCTATATTCGTCTTAAGTTTTAGTGTCACTCTTTACTTTTATTTGAAAAAAACTTGTTTTTTTGTTTAATTTATGTTGGTTTTCAGTGGCACACACAGGGATACGCTAATGGTGGGTAACCCTGTGTACCCTAATATACCCTAATGGTGGGTACCCCTAATGGTGGATAACCTCTCACCTTAACCCGACTATTTAAATCACAATTGACTTCTCCACATTAAAGTTTCGATAAAAGGAGTGTATCTAGTCTATTTGCTTTACGAAGTATAGCAAAATTATCCCAAAAAAACTGTCACTCTCTGCAATAGAAGGGGGGTTTTGTCCCCTCGGCACTTACACTACACACTTCATCGTGTAGTATACACCACTGCATATAATTTATCAAGCCTCACATGAATCAATTTAACTAAATTATGTTTAGTAGGCTATGTGTTATTACAACAAACCTTTATTTTACATGGACTATGTGCAGCGAATACGCCACTTTGTAGCGTTACTGCTTCTGAAGCTAGAAAATTCAATATATAGGTCAAGATAATTTCAAGTGGATTGGCTGTCGCAAAATTTTTACTCGATGTTATTTTCGCACCGTTTAGGCCACAAATGTCGTTCCACGTTACAAAACGGCAGAAAATATCACTTTGTTGTGGTACTATCTATTTCCTTCTTGAAAAATGCACTAGAACTTTTGATTTCCTTTCTAATGAGCCTTGTCCTATTAGCTATTTACAGTTACCATTCGTTACCCTTAACCGTTTGATATTGGCCAAAAGCCAGTGACAATTTGATGCAAGCCCCGAAAGGTGGGAGCAAAATCACCCTAAATGGTTGTACCTTCAGTGGTCACCTATTTAAACGTCGGTTGACCTATCTCGCTTCAAAAGGGCAAATGAAGTATTAGCCCTAGAATAGTCCTCACATTTCGTCCATCAGATTGATCTTGATTCTTTTGAAGTTAGTATCCCCTCATGTGAAAGCATTACCGACTACATTACCTTCCAAAATATTTTGATAATGTTCCTCCTTTTCAATTGGTCTGCAAATGCAGCCACTTAAATCGAAGGCTATTTTTCCGTAAGTATCCCCGCATATTTTTTTCTGCAAGAGACTTATATTCCATTAAAAGAGGCCATTGCGAAGGAGCTACCGGAATTAACTGAGACGATTTGGAAAACTGCTGAATGTGGCCGTTAGAAAAACTCATTATTCCAGAGCTTTTCTAGCTAGATACGCTTTTTCTGTATAATAAAACTTGCTGCGCACGTTTCTCCTAATAGCCTTGACAATCTTAGAAAGTTTATGCGACACTGGCCAACTTAGCCAATCAACTAAAGCGGGCCAAAACTATAATGACGCGAAAGAATTGTCAGCCCTAATAAATCCCCCTAAAAAGGTTTTTAGGGAACCTAGCTGAATATTAAGAATTCTATATGAGACGCTGGAAAAAACTAATCATGGAAATAAAAAACGGTCTGTCACAAGATCAGACCAAATTGCATTTTGGTGTTATTGTGTATCCACTCCCATTATTCTATGAATTAGGATCAGTAAAAGAAAAAAAGGAAATTAGAAAGACGAAAAAAGAGGGTTTCTTAATAGCCAATCTTAGGGAAAATGACTAATATCTGATTTTGTTTCTTTCTGGTAGGAAACTAATTTATAAACCAAATGAGCAAAGCAGCAACATAAAAAAATCTCATACACGGAGGTAGAATAAATTATGCAAGGGAACAAGAACAATCCAATAAGCTTCTAAGGTTGCTAAATGAATTACTAAAGAATAGGGTCAATAATAGTGAAAAAAAATGACCGATACTTCAGACCAATGTTCACAGCCTTATGGGTGAAAAACAAAGTGTGAGGAAAAAAGTCACAAAATAAAGAAAAAATGGCCTAGCATAGCGAGAAACCAAGAATATATTAAACACAAAATTGAAGTTTAAAAATCTTTAAGTTCGTATTTTGTTAGCTTTACAATTAAGGCTATCGTCATTTGTGCAACTTTTGAGATTATCAGATTACAGAAGGCAATCAAAATTAATGAATCGAAAATATTATAATTTGATTTCATTTTACGTGCGTCCAATTCAGCAGCTAATCGATTTAACTTTGCTTTTCTCGGTCTGTTAGATAAGTTCAGAAGATTTCACACAAAATTTGTTATATTCCCTCTTTAATCGTAATATTTTTGACCAGTTTTGGTTAATTTCTTTTTGGAATTTAGTTGTAAAGTAAAAAGAATGTATACTTTCTTGGCTTTTTGAAATTTCGCTTTTTATTTGGCAGGTTTTCACTCTGTAATTTTCAATGTCGTTAGGTTTTAAGGTTATTCATACAAATCCTTTTTTTTCGGTTCCCAGGACAAACTGTTAGCCTCGGTCCAAACTATGTGCTATTTTCTTTCGCTACTACTGGGCTTTCCTATTGTTCTTTATATACCTAAATTTGTCTAAAAATATTCCCATTCGTTGATTCGCCAGTATAACGATGATAAGCACACATTAGCTTACTACGGGGATTGAAGCATGTTTTCTCCGTATACTTGTTCTAAAGCCTCACTGGAGGTATTTTGGGTCTTATCACAGCAAAGTACTATTTGATACAGTGTATGGCTGCTATGTACGAATCTCTTAAATTGTTAGCAAATCAAAGGTAATGAAGTTATTGAAAGTTGGTCAAAATTTGGCTGCTCAATTTTAATAATATCCACATATTCTCAAAAAATATGATAATATCAGAGCAATGAATAGCACATAGTTTCAAATTATAAACAGTTTCACGCGGGGATGCAAAAACTTTTTAGTCTAGGTTCTGAATGTAATTTTTCTCCCCCAGAGTTCCCTCCAATGGTTCCTGTGCACGTAAATTCATACATATACGTATTAACAATGCAAGTATCAAAGTGTGTTGATCAGCCGATAGTGAGGCCACAGAAAGTGTTTTAGTTGGAATTTCTAAGAAATCACTGAGTAGAAACTTCATCTATGCGTCAGAAAACAATTTTCACTACTTACAGTTTTTTAGACCACATTTAGAAGTTCTACACATAAACCCTTAAATGCTTAAAACTGAGGATATTTGACCTACACCTCCTAAAGGTTATGGATGTGTAGACTGCTCTTTAATTATTTGCTGACAAGACTAAGAAATCAGATCAATGGTGTTGGACAAAGACTTGGTAAAGGGCGGGAACCCCTTCCCAATTTGATAAGCCCATTTGTTTTTTAACCTACTATGGAATCATACAGATCATTTTTAAAAATCAATAAATGACACTTAAGTCTAGCTAGGCTCTTATACCAGAAAACAAGATATGATAAGAAAATCCCTCTTAGCCCATTTAAATATTAAAAAACTACAAAAAAAAAAAACAGAATTCAATAAAATATTTATGAGAAGTAATGATGCAACACGTAATATGTAATTATGCAGAATATGGATAACTTGCATAATATTTAATTAAGCAAGGGCGTCGTTTCGGGGTGGCAAGGGGGGGCTGTTCCCCCCTCCCCAAATAATTGAGATAAAAAACTATTTTATAGCCGATGTTCTTTACTATCCGGATATGGCCTCCTTTGTCCCCCCCCCCTCCAATAAAAATGCTTGAGATACTCTTCTGCAATTAAGAGCAGGAGATATTATAGGTGAGAGCAATTGGTTTGCTTTGGAAATGTATCTTTTTTGCCCATAAGTAGCTATACAAATCCATAAGCTTATATTTTAAACTTACCAAGATGCCTCTTTTACCTCAGAAACACAGGAATACCATTTGAGAGGGGAAGGGGTATATGCCTATTTCATTTTTTAGAATTTATGGTGGGAGAATTCCATTTAAGCAAGGTTTTGCTTCTGCAAAGGATTTTGTTTTAGACGCAAAACCTGAAATTCAATTAGGTCAATCCACTTATACGGCTTATTTTTGCGCCTATTCTCTGCAAGCTTTATAAAAATTACAATAAATATATAGGTAGCCCACTTTACTTTCTAGTAGAGGGGTCAACGTCACTAAAGATGGGTTATGACCAACTGACCTGTGATGTGTTACGTTGAACAAACAATGAGAGTCATAGCACACCTCTTTGCCCCCCCCCCCCGTCTAATTGAATCCCATCGTTCTTGACCAAGTTTAACTGGAGGAAGATGGGTGCCCGAGCTGGTCTTTCTTATTGGCAGGGTGAGGAGGGGGATTAATTTTTTTTTTTCGGAAAGGCAATTATGTTTTCGTACACTATTAAATCTTTTTTTGCTTCTAGTTTTGGTCTTTCTATTAATTCTATGGCCTACCAGCTACCCCTTCCCCTGAGGACGGTTGTGATGAAACTGTCGCTCATAACGGGTGAAGAGTATCTAGATGTTTTCTCTGGAAACAATGTTACGCAGATGTAATTATATCTCCTCTGTTTCCATTTGCGCTTTGGCTAGATGTGTTAATTGCAATTACGTATCCTAACACCAATGAAAGAAGGGATAATTAGTCTTCTCCGAAATCTCTGACATGCGCAATGGAACGGATTTAACCCCTTCCTTTCTGCATTGTCCAGACAGGCGGGGATTCCTATTTGTTCAAGGGAGGAGCAAGATATCTTAAGATAATTGGACTAATTAGTAAATCTTTTCTGATGCGCACAAGTAACTTTTCAGAAAAAAAAACAAGTAAATTGGAAACCCTGGTAAAGATACTGGTCAAGTATGGTTTTGAAACACAATGGCCTAATTCCGTCAAAATATTGGGGGGGGGGGGAGATTTGGAAACAATTTTTCCAAATCAAGTGAAAATGACAGTTAAAAATGAAAAATTAGACCTATAGTACGATAACGGCAAAGACATACTAAAGAAAACTGACCCGTTTCTCTGTATGCTTGAATTATGCGGGCCTGTTTTAGTTTTGACAAGATTTTTGAAAAACCTAAATTTCAGATGGGGGAGCAAACTGGGGACTGGGTCAGGAGGGGCAGTTTCCCCCTGTCCCGTAGCAAACTGTGTCTGTGGTGAAGCATGGATGCTTCGAGAGGTTAAAGGTATGCTAAGTCTTTTCCAGAGTAACAGTCTAGGGATAGTTTTAGGTATCCAGGCATATCGAACAGTACACTATAAAAAAAAAGTGGTTCTATCCCACTCTCTAGGGATATAAAACAAGAAGGGTTAAGACGGCTTGACCACGTTTTATGGATAAAGGAAGATAGATTGCCAAAAATCGTGCTGTTCTGGAGCCAGACGTAATTCAAATCTTCCTTGAATGAGGTGGAAAGAAGTCAAAGAAAGGATTTAATAGACATTGGAAGGTCAAGGAAGCGAGTAAAGAGTGTAGCTTTGAAAACATTGGAGTGAAGGAGGAGCGTTAGCAGCTGAGTCGGCTAAGGCAGCTTGGTGTCGGTATAAGCTTCTAATGGTGGTAGTAGTGGAAATAGAAACTGATCTCTTTGAGCAATAATTGCATAAAGAATGTTGACAAACAATTAAATTTTGAATTTGGCCCACTCTGGATTTTAGATCAGACAAAGCCGTTTATAAAATTTGAGGAGTAAATATATGGTATACAATTTCAAACAGTTATTGACAGGGTTATGAGTTTTCACCTAAGATGGCCTACGCAAGCCTCGTTATAATTGAACCTGTTTCCACTGAAAAATTCACGGTTAACATTACTAATAATGATATACAATGGTCTTAAAAATTAGGAAATTTCCCAAGAAAACATTTAGAACTGCTTTTGTATGAGTTTTTAAGAGTTTGTTTCTTAAGGATGCCCTTCTGAGAGTTACGTCTAGGCAGAGACTATTCATACTGGGAAATCATCCACAAACTAGGCTTTTGACATTCCAACCTGGCGGGCTCCCTACTTAGTATTAGCGAAGTTGTACGAAACATTCTCATTGCCTCAACCTCAAGTCGGACAAGGGTAATTGCGCTCATTGCGTCAACTCATTGAACCACATATGCTTGATTGAATCCCAAATATATTAAAAGTAAAAATCTGGTCATCTTGAAGAACGCCGTTAAGGTTCTTTGAGAGAAGGGGGATGGGATGGCATTAACTCTAGTAAATTCTCTAGTCTGGCTCAGGAGGAGCTGAATTGGAAGGAACAAATGCAACTAATTTGGAGGAACTGAAGTTACTCAAAAGCGACTCTTTACTAAAAAGTCATAGATATAAAAAGAACATATTATGGAGGAGCATAACCTCTCCGTGCTTCCGAATATTGGACGAGGAGATATAGACTTCTTTTTTTTAATGTAAAAGAGAATAATCAAAGGCTGTGCTTTAACCCCAGTATGTCGTTACTAGCCAAAATGTTTGGGGAGGGGGAGCAAGAGATTTTACCGACTGGCTGGCCTTTTTTACCGACTGTTTTTTTCAATATAATTAGCATAATGTCCGTTTCGAATACAATAAGGAAATTGACTGCACGAGTCGGTAAAACCGCTGCATTTACCAACCGAGATTTAGATTTCGGTGTATTTCATGTCACTATTTTAATACTGATTATTCAACCAATTAGAAAGTTGTGGCGCCATCTATAAAATCACGGCAGGAGTCGGCGAAACTGCTGTGTTTACCGATCAAGTTCAAAATTTCTGTAGGTGACATGTCAATATTGTTGTGGTCTTTATTGAACCGAACAAAGAATTTTAGTGGGGTCGGAAAAATCGTGGCGCAAAGCGCCACGATTTACCGATTTTTTTTTTACCGAGTGACCAAAAACATTGAGGGGCTCCCCCCCCCTCCGTATACGTGACGGCCCTGTTTAACCCAAAGGATGTCTCTGGAATGGTGGCCTGTTAAAAAACTTACATAAGGGTGTGCTTTATATTTGGCTTGTGTATTGTCATATAACTAATAGTTCAGATGATGCTAACATTCATGGGAAGAAAATTTTCAAGGCTCTAGAAAATTTATACTGAGCAAGGCAATTTGCCAAAAAAAAAAACAAATTGTCAAAAGATTCCATGGTTCAGGTATTGCAAAATTTGACACTTTCATTCCTTTTTCATCTACAAGGAGGGTACCTGCGTCCCCTTGTCCTCCCTGAATTTATCCTTGCTAATGTGTAACGAGCGGAGTTCATTTCTATCAAGATGAAGTTTATACCTTTTAAAAGTACAAAAAACTAAAGTATTCTTCACAAGCACAGATGACAGTTTTATTTTCTAAAAATATTAGTATCCTAGAAATTTAAAAATTTTTTATAAAAATGATGGTGGTCGGTGTTTATCCCCAGGCGCTTACCCTCCGCCCGGAAAATACCCCCCCCCCTCCCTCCGTGTAAATACCCCCCCCCCCCCGTAAAATACCCCCGTCGTGTAAATACCCCCCCCCGTGGAAAATAAGGCTTTCCAAATTTGAGAGTTTCATTTGAGATTTTTTTTTAATTTCCTTAGGGGGAAACAATTTTGGTACTTGTGCATTATGCACCACTCACTAAAGTTTACGCTGTGTGTAAAACTCGAGAACAAACCGGTTTCTTCGTTAGTTCCTTTCAGCTTAGCGCGAGACAAGACAAATACAAATGACAGAATAGGTGGGAAAAATATAATTTGGGCTATATATTTGTACATAGGGGGGGTGAAGTATTTGGACAGTTTGAAGTCATAAAACAATTACTTCATAATATGCAGAATAATTGTACCAAAACACATTTTGCATGCAGACCCGCTATACTTTACCTCCCCCCCCCCCCCAATGTGCAAATATATAGCCCAAATTTGTTTCTAAAGTAACAAAGAAACTAACGAGGAAACTGGTTTGTTCTCGAGTCACCGTAAACATGAGTGAGTGGCGTGTAATACACAAGTACCGTTATTTTTCATAGGCAGAGAGACGAATTTTCCGGTAGTATTTAAAAACGACCAGAAATTAAATTTTAAAAAATAATTTTTTTCAACTGAAAGTAAGAAGCAACATCCTCCTCCTCAAGAACTCACTCTTTACGCTAAAGTTTATTTTTTGCATAGCATTTTAAAACAAAGCTTATTGTTCTAATTTAACAGCCATTTGTTTTCAGGAATCGTTCTTAAAGAATTAGGACAAAAAGTAAAAACTTAAGCATAAAGAGCATGGTCTTGTGGAAGGGGCAACTCCTTTTATATAAGTAATAATTTCTGTTCGTTTTAAGTTTTGATGTTGCTCCTTACTTTCAGTTGAAAAAAGTTGTTTTTTAAATTTAATTTCTAATCGTTTTTAAATAATACCGGGGAATCCGTCTTTCTCTCTCTCTATCAAAAATTCCGGTACTTGTGTATTATACACCACTCACTCAAGTTTACAACGCATAAAACTCGAGAATAAACCGTTTTTTTCGTTAGTTTCTTTGTTACTTTAGAAAAAAAAAATTAAATTCGTTACTCTTGTCTCGCGCTAAGCTGAAAGAAGCTAACGAAGAAACCGGTTTGTTCTCGAGTTTTACACACAGCGTAAACTTGAGTGATTGGCGCTTAATACGCAAGTACTAAAATTTCTTTCCCCTAAGAAAATTAAAAAAAACAAAGTTCCAATAAAATTCTTAAATTTGGAGAGTCTTATTTTCCACGGGGGCATTTTCCAGGGGGTAAATCCACATGGGATATTTTCCGGGTGGTATTTTACAGGGGGGGGGGGGGTATTTTCCTTGGAGGGGTATTTTCCAGGGGGTATTTTCGGCGAGGGGGGGTATTTTTCGGGGGATAATAGCAGTATTTATTTAGTGAATGGCATAAAAACCTATTGGATACTTTTCAAGGATGTTTCTCTTAAAGATTTTTCACGATTTTTCCTCTTCAAGATATTTCTCTTCTCTTCTAGATTCAAATATAACTAAGTTCAGAGCAATATAATCTGTTATGGGACATTACCCACTCTAGAATGTCATTCCAGATTGAAAATCACGTTAGATCCGAAACTTAACGTTGAAATCAGCCCTTATGCAGCTTTTTGATCATGCTCGCCTTATGTTCTGGCTCCAATGTGGCAACATTCGTTTAGCGTCAGTAATAAGGTCACTATATATGAATAAAAATTACGTTTCATTTCAACAAGATGGATCATAATGTGATCATATAGAAACCTACAACTGGCTTCTATAAGGAAAGATATTTATCATTCTTAATCGTCAAAATATAAAAAGACTTAAATTTAATAATGTCTATCACATATTTGATACAAAAATTATCACATAGTATGAAAAATTACATATATTGTGGCATCATATACCCCAACAATTGTCTTAAAACAGCTAGGCATGAAGCTCTAAACTCGCTGGGTATCACCAAAACAGTAACTTGCTATCTAGCTGGTTGTCTGCACTGCATAGTAGAACCTCCCAGAAATGGTCACCTGAAGTCTATCTGGGAAATTTTCAAAGACTGCGCTAGGGCTCTAATGTGGAAAAAAGAAGCCCCAGTAAAATGCACAATTGAGCACACAATAGAACATGTAATAAACACTGCTAAGGACTGTTGATAATGACAGAGGGCCAGACAGTTACGCAGAACTTCATTCGGCGAGAAACAAACATGTTAACAGGGGAAAAATGGGAAAATCATACGGAAATATAAAGTTAAAGCCTATTCTTACACGCCTGAAGGGGCCAGCAAAAGATATCAGTAGGGAATAGATATTATATGAATTTTTTACGGAATGATATGGACACGAATAGAAAAGCTAGGCCGATATTATTGAGGTAAGCCCTTAAGAACCATAGATTCCACACTGTGACCTCTGAAATTTTCTGAACTCAACTTCAACCAATGAAACTTAGATAAGGGAGCTCAATAGTCAAGAGAGGGCCGGGTTGGCTTAGGTAAGCTTCATGTATGAGTGCATAGTCCTACTAAAAAAATATACGAATTCCAAGTAAATCAAGCAAACTTTACATTTGTAGAACAAACTGCTTAACTTATTGCTTGACATTTTTTTTCTTTACTGTAAAGTTTATGCTGTTTGAGAAAGCAGATGGGGTCATCAATGCCTGTTAAGTTATATTTTAAGGCTAAATTAGAGTTAAGTGGTATGTGTTGTCATTCTTCTAGTTTGTCTTCCAATCCTATCAAGTTTCAGCTCTGCTTCAAAAAGGATGTATTTTAGGAGTAAGAACTTTAAAAGTTTAATGTACAAAACTGCAGAAATGCAGTTTTCTCATTATTTTTTTTTCTCATTATATTTTATTTTTCTCATTATTTTTCTCATTATTTTTTTTTCTCATTATATTTTTTTTTCTCATTATTTGCTGTAAACTACCTGCCATAAAATACATGCATTAAAAATGTCATAGAATTAGTCATTTTAGATTTGTCATAAAACTGTCATGAATGGTGGCTATGAGCCACGGAAATAAAATGAATAAGACCAAATGATTGTGCTATACTAAAATAACACTAATTGGATAAATATTTATTTGAACGCCACAGAAAAAAGAGGTACCGATTGTGTAGGAAAAACCGAAAGCTGCTACTCTGGGTAGACAACAAAACGTACGTTAATGGTTAATGTCTATAATAACTGAAAACTTGGCATACGGAAAACAACTTTTTTTTTACCATTACCTCCCCTTCGACATATTTTACAAGTTTTAAACATGACAAATTCCAACTGGTACCCTAAATAAAAAAAATCAGTCTGGATTCCAGGGGTGGCCATGTACCATAAAAAAAACACTGATTTATACACCTGATCAATACCTAGCGAAAACCTTTATTCGACTTAAGAACTTGCTTTTCAAAGCCCCATGTATCTACTATCTTAGAGATAAATAAAGATTTAAGGATAATAGAAAGACAGGTGATGAATGACAGAGGGGATCTTTTCATGCTAAGTCTGTTCAAAGAGAGTCTCTTTCACCTCGTTTCAATTCCAGACCATCCACCTCACCGACTCATTTACCATAAGCTATGCTTAGTGAGCTGAGATATTTCCGCTTCTTTTTTTCGGCACCCGATTAAGTTGAAAAAAGGCAGTAATTGCTTTCTGCGTATTAGTATCAGCTGGCTGAGCTTTTTAATTGCATGGAGACAAACGAAGACGCGGAATTGTTTTCGTGCTAGCAACTTCATGAACAACTGATTTGGACTTGAATTGAACTTTGTTCAGCGGATGAAACATCTTCTCTATGTTTTGAGAGTTCTATCTCGAAATTGAGTAGAAAAACAACATAAAGAATATTTATTTTCTTGTGTTACCGCCACAACTACGAATATCTGCACAAAAAAGTGTTTATCGGAGATGGAGACTTAAGAGCTTATGATCTATTTAATTTTAATTATAATACTTACTTGTTTTTCAGAGATGGTAAAAATAACATCAAAAAGCGATAGAAATAATAAAAGTTTTATCCAATGTACATACAACACATATAAATAAAAAGTTCTATATTGATTGCTTAGATGTTGTGTCTGCTTCAATAGGCTACTTGGATGGAATGGCTAAGACGCATTAAAATAATTCTTGTTAAACAAAACTGCTCAATTGCAGACCCTGGAATAACGGTATTGCCAGGAAAGTTGCCAAGTAAGACGCTGCTTGGTAAAAGGGATCAGACGACATTTTAAACATCCAGAAGAAGGAAAAACAATTCGACTGATGTTTAACAAGAGAAAAGAAAGATTACTTAACTATTACAGCAGCCTAAAGGCTGTACACACCAAAGCGTATTTTTACTCCTCTCCTCGTTTCACACATTTCTAGATAATTTCTACACGATTTCATAGTTTTCAATATTTTATTAAACAACAAAATATTTATTTGTCCCATATTATGCATCCTACTCTCGCCCCTCTCCGAAAATCATTTTTTACAGTTTCAATTCAACCCTTTAACTCTTTTCTCCTCTCGTTCCCTGTCATTAAGTAAAGAGTACTTGTAGATTGGGAAAACTCCCTCGAGTTTATAGAAAATGTGTTTTTGAATAATCACCTCCCGTTTTTCCTATAAAGAAAGCTCATTTCAACCCCCCACCAAAAAAATAGAAAGTTTCTACATTGGTCTCATTATTTAACCAATTCTTTATTTACCCGGATTCGTGGGGATAATTCTTCATTTCACTTCTCTTGGGATACAAGGGAGGAAAACATTGATCCACTTTTTGTGTGTCAATGTACTAATGGCAAAATGACAATAATAAAAAAGTCTATTCGATTTTATGAGAATCTTTGTTTGAGTCGCGTATAGGAATATGGCGCTAAAAATGTGTTGTCAGCTCAGCTGTCCAAGAAATAAAAAGAAAAGAGAACGGGAAAATGAATGTTGGATTATCAAAGTGTGTACTAAGGAAAAATAAAAGGATATTATTTTTGACAAAATTGGGATGGGGCAAACCAAGATTAGAATATTAGAAGCTAATATTCTGCTGCGGTGAGTTGCTAGTAGTAGTAGTAGTAGTATGACCGAAAACACTTCCTTTAAGAAAATACAAGATTTTTGCGGCATTAACTAAACAAGAGGATAGAGCCAGTGTTTCTGCTCCAACGAAAAAACAACTTACAAAATCTTGAAAAATCTTAAGACTAAAGAAAATTCAGTAAACCACGTAACTGTCAAAGCTGCATCTCCGTTATTTTTCAAACAGTTCGTGGTAACGACCTGTAAGTAAGGAGCGACCCTGCTCAATGGTAACCGAAACTCTAAAAAACATAATTTTGATACCAATAGATACGTCAAAAGAATCATATTTTAATGCTGAATTCAAATATATAATTTTCATCAAGTTTAATCTTACCCATCAAAAGTTACGTGCCTGAGAATATTTGGCTGATTTTAGAACAAAAGGGGAAAAGACCCCCTAAAATATATAGAACCTTAATGAAAATCACACCATCATATTCAGCGTATCATAGAACCCCACTGTAGAGGTTTCAAGCACCTATCTAAAAAAATGTGAAATTTTGCATTTTTTGCCAGAAGAAAGATCACGGATGCGTGTTTATTTGTTTTTTTGTTTTTGTTTTTTTTTTTTCCAGGGGTGATCGTATCGACCCAGTGGTCCTAGAATATCGTAGGATGGCTCATTGGAACAGAAATTAAAAGTCCTAGTGCCCTTATTAAGTGACCAAAAAAATGGAGGGCAACTAGGCCCCCTCCCCCGTACATTTTTTCCCAAAGTCACCCGATCAAAATTTGAGATAGACATTTTGTTCAGCATGGTCAAAAATATGATAACTATGTCTTTTAGGATAACTTAATTCCCCGAAGTCCCCGGGGGAAGGGCTGAAAGTTATGAACTTTACCCAATGTTAACATATAGTATTGGTTATTGGGAAGTATACAGACGTTTTCAAGGGGGATTTTTCTGGTAGTGGGGGGAGGGGTGTGTCGGGGGTTATGTGGGAGGATCTTTCCACAAAGGAAGTTTTCATAGGGAAGGGACATTGCTATGAAGGGGGCGCCGGATTTCCCAGCATTATTTAAAAAAAGATCAGAAATTAAATAAAAAAACAAGTTTTTCAACTGAAAGTAAGGAGCAACATCAAAACTTAAAACGAACAGAAAATATTACGTATATGATTGGGTTCATCCGCTAGTCAATACCTCGCTCTTTAAGCCAAAATTTTTTTAGTACTCTCATAAGAGCTATTTATTCTAATTAACGGCCCTTGTGATTAAGGGGTCATTTTTAAAGAATTGGAACAAAATTCGAACTTTAGCTTAAAGAGCAAGGTATTGACTAGGGGGCGAACCCCCTAATATACGTATAAAAATATATGAATATGAAAGTTCGTTACGTAAGTTAATTCGTAAGTTACGTATATTTATTACTAATAAAAGCGTTCGTAAATAAAAATAAACAACTTTCGAGAAAGCCATTTAACCAAATAAAAGTAAAATTAATATGAAAATTTTGTTGTAATTATTCATGTACGGTGAGCCAAAATCAAAACCTGCATTAATTGAAAAACGTTCAAAACTTAAATAAAAAAAAACAAGTTTTTTTTAACTGAAAGTAAGGAGCGACATTAAAACTTAAAACGAACATAAATTATTCCGTATATGAAAGGGATTGTCCCCTCCTCAACGCCTCACTCTTTACGCTAAAGTTTGACTTTCTCACAACTCTGTTGTTTTTAAACAATAAAAAACTTTCACCAAATAAAAGTAAAATTAATATGAAAATTTTGTTGTAATTATTCATGTACGGTGAGCCAAAATCAAAACCTGCATTAATTCAAAAACGTTCAAAAATTAAATAAAAAAAACAAGTTTTATTTAACTGAAAGTAAGGAACGACTTTAAAACTTAAAACGAACAGAAATTATTCCGTATATGAAGGGGGCTGTCCCCTCCTCAACGCCTCGCTCTTTACACTAAAGTTTTTTATTGTTTAAAAAAATAAGAGTTGTGAGACAGTTTAGCTTTAGCGTAAGGAGCGAGGCGTTCAGGAGGGGACAGCCCCTTTCATATACGGATTAGTTTCTGTCCGTTTTAAGTTTTAAAGTCGTTCCTTACTTTCAGTTAAAAAAAACTTGTTTTTTTTATTTAATTCGTCAAGAGGATCAAAGTGGCTTTTGTTTTTTGGAAGATATCCCAGGTATACGCTTTTTTCTTTCCTATTGAGAGAATTTCAAATAAATCTTTTCTATTTCTGGTTTTAAAAATTACGACTCAAAAGTTAGAGATAAAAAAAAGTACAAGTTAGTCGGCCGAATTTTTTTTCTGAAAACTCCAAAACTTATTTGAGATTACTACAATAGAAAAAAGGAAGAAGATTAGAACAGAAACTAAAAAAGAAAAACTAGAATGAATCCCAAGGGGCACATCCCCGACATTGGCCTCCCGGGTTTTCTCTAGATGATTTCGAATTTAATCTATTCCATGCTTATATTTTTTTTATATATTTAAGTCTTTGGTTTATTTCTAATTATGTTCTTAATGGTTTTCTAATTAAATATTGGTTTAATTGTATCTTAGCTATGATAGAAATATGTTAAAATTATGCTTGATTTGATGTTTCTGAGCCGATCTGCTCTTCAGAATCGAGAAGAATCACCTCCGAAGCTTCAGAATCGAGAAGAATCACCTTCAGAAGCTCTCCAGAATCACCTTTTTGTGGTGATTTTAAATATCTAAAACTAATTAAGCTTAAAGAGACCCGGCAAAAGTTAAGAGCCAGAAGAAATCATCCTAATTTTCTAAAAAGGTGAAAACAAATCCAAAAAGAGTGATCTTGATAGGAATCACACCCTAAAGTTCAGCATATCAGAGAGATATATTGTACAGTGTTTAAGCCCCTGTCTACAAAAATGGGAAACAATTTTTTTTTGTTTTTTTCCGAGAAGGATAATAGCGAATGCATATTTATTTGACTGTTCTTTTTTGTTTTTGTTGTTTTTTTTTTGTTTTGTTTTACCAGTGGTGAATGTATCAAACCAATAGCCCTAAGATAATGGGCTAACTGAAAGAGACACTTAAGGTTCTCTTTTTCAGTAGCAACAGAGATTCCGCAATAGGAAAACGGTGATTTCTGCCATTTTGCGGGGCAAAACAACAATTTTAACACAAAGATGGCCGAAACGCTATAAAGCAAAAATCATAAGATAGCTCATGAATTTGGAATCATGGGAAAACTTATTTGAGCTTTCCTCTTTCAAAGTTCATAACACCGTGCGCTGGCACATTCCCTTCTAAAAATACACGTCGTTCTTACAAATTTACAGGAAACTAACAACCCCCCCCCCCAGCTGAACTCAGGATTCCTGAGAAGTTACTCAGGAATCCTAAGATTCCTGAGTAACTTCTCAGGTGCTTCCCCCAAGCAACTCAGGCGCGTCCCCAGGTGGCGGATAGGGGAACATCCTTCAGATATGGAGGATACCCTCGAATATTAAATAAGAGGGCGCGGACCAAGGGGGGACCCAGTCTCTGGGGGTCTTAAATAGCCGGTGCACCCTTGTCTGGGGGATATAAATACGGACAGAGGAGGAGGTGAGCCCCTCTGATAGCGATCTTGCTGGGCCCACCGGCGCGTGGATATGTCCCGAAGACGTTAAACTCACCCCCAGTAATGGGATAAATTGCTTGGTGACGCCGTGATGCCAAGTGGGATGATCCTCCCAGCGAGGACAACTGCGAAGAGCGGAAGACACACTTGCCGTTGCTTCAAAAGCTAGCCAAGAAACTTTTCCTCTTTATGAATTATGAATAGGCAATCAATGAGAACACGAAATAGGGCTACCGCGTCCGGGGAAACCGACGGACAAGCTACCGCGTCCGGGGAAACCGACGGACAAGCTACCGCATCCGGGGCAACCGATGTATTGACAGCCAACAGCGTTGGAAACGAATCAAGGCAACGTTTGACAAGTCCGTCACAAACGGACGCTAGACCGGTTTTATCTACAAAAATCACCACCAGAATCGGCACGTTAAATCTTCGGACACTTTCGAAACCAGGAAAGAAAGACATGCTCCTCCGTGAAGCAAACCGCTACAATTGGGACATCATCGGCCTCTCAGAGACTCATCTACCAGGTATTAGCGAAGAACAGATAGGAGACACAACCCTCCTGCTTTCTGGAAGACAAGACGGAACACACAGACAAGGAGTCGGCTTTTTGCTGACAAAAGCAGCAAGGAAATCTCTTCTATCAGTGGTGTCTGTCTTGGAGAGATTAATGATGATCCGACTCAAAAGCAAGTTCAAAAACCTCTCCGTGGTACAGGTCTATGCTCCGGATTCATCAAAGTCGGACGAAGAGTCGGAAGATTTCTACTCTCAGCTCCAGAGCCTTGTCGACACCATTCCGAAGAAAGACATCGTGTTAGTCCTCGGGGACTTCAATGCCATCGTGGGGAGTGACAATAGCGGAAACGAAGATGTCATGGGCAAGTTCGGGATCGGACAGATCAACGGCAGAGGAGAACGACTCACTGAATTCTGCCGAGATAACGAGCTTTTTATCACAAACACAATGTTCAAGCACAGACGAAAGAGAAAAGTCACGTGGTGGTCCCCCGATGGAAGGACTGCCAACATGATAGATTATATGCTGGTATCCAGCAGATGGAAATCTTCATTCACAGACACAGTGACGCTAGGAGGTGGGGACTTTGATAGTGATCACAATCTCCTCATGTCATCGCTTCGCCTAAGATTAAAGGCCGTTGTCAAGCCGAAACAAAAAGTTCCAAGATTCCGGATAGAAGCCCTTAAAGACCTTAAGACGAGACAAGAGTACAGAATGCAGCTCAACGAACGACTGTCAAAGACCTTGCAAGAAACACCTGATCTGCTGAGTCCAGCCGACATCGATCTATTTGTTTCGCAAAGCAGCCTGGCCGTATGCGAGACAGCTGAGCTCGTCCTCGGCCGTAAATCTGCAGAAGACAAGCCATGGATTACCCAGGAGATTATTGATATGTGTACCGAGAAACGAACTCTCCAAAACAAGCAAGATCAAGAAAGCAAGGATAGATTCAAAAACCTTAAACGTCAAATTGAGAAGAAAACCCGCCAAGCACAAAAGACATGATTACTGAAAAATGTCGGCAGTGTGAGGAGGACTCCTGTAGGGGTAACTCACACCTCATGTTCAAACGTGCTAGAGAGCTGACAAACCGCAAAGAAGCGAAGTGCCTCGATCTCTTAGATAAAAATGGGCACAAAATCACTACTTGTGCCGGAATCCGAGATCGCTGGAAAGAACACTTCCAGGAAAAGCTTAATCTCACAGTAAACCCAGATCCTGAAGTGCTTCAAAAGTTCCCAGCACATAGAGATGAGGAACCACCCCCACCACCCTTAAGGTCAGAAGTAGAAGCCACACTCAAATCCCTCAAGTCAAATAAGGCACCCGGAAAAGACGGTATACAGGCAGAACTGCTAAAAGTGGAATCTGATATCGTCGTTGATCTGTACCACAAAATAGTAACAGCTGTATGGGAAATAAAATACTTCCCCGAGTCTTGGTCGAAATCTGTCATAGTCCCCTGCACAAGAAAGGATCTAAAAGTAACTGCGAAAACTACAGACCCATATCGCTTACTTACCAACCAGCTAAAATCCTTACGCAAATTCTCCTTGATCGGATCAGAAACCTGACAAGACACGTAATCCCTGAATATCAAGCTGGCTTCCGTCAAAAGCGATCCACCATAGACCAAATTTTTGTGATCAGACAGATTATGGAAAGATACCTGGAATTCGGGAAAGAGCTATACCAGCTGTTTATCGATTTCAAACAAGCTTTCGATCTAATTTGGCGAGATGGCCTATGGCACATCCTGGCACACTACGGTATTCCCACTGACATTATTGACATTGTCAAGAGCATGTACGAGAAGTCGAGAAGCATGGTGCAGACCAGCGAAGGCTTTACTGAAGAATTCTCAACCTCTTCAGGAGTGCTGCAAGGATGCCTACTCTCCCCCACTCTGTTCTGCCTATTCCTGAATGCTGTACTGGCACTGGTGCCCAATGACACGGGAGCAATCATGAGTGGACACCTCTTGGACTTGCTTGCATACGCCGATGACATTAATCGCCTAAACGAACAACTAGAGGAGCTGCAATCAAGCGCTAACGATATTGATCATGCAGCTAGTTCCTTTGGGATGAAAATCAATGCTAACAAGACAAAAGCCATGAAGGTAACGCGGCATACAGATACAGGCCTTCAACCCAGCAAAATTATGATCCAGGGGGAAGAGATCGAGTGGGTTGACCATTTCGTTTACCTAGGAAGTGAGCTGACGTCCACAAACGACTCCCAAAAGACATTAAACGACGCCTCGCCCTTGCCTCAGCATGCTTCAAGTCATTGCGATCGAGAACTAATAAACGAAAAAAAGACCAGCCAATTAGCCCCTGGATGACGGATGGTCTTCTGGCCTGTGTGAATAAGAAAAACCACCTTTGGGGAGAGTATAGACGCTTTCCGAGCTTAGCGCGGCTAGAGGAGTATGAGCAATACAGGAAAGTCCTTCGGACTGTGTTACGAAGAGCAAAGCGTGGCTACCTGCAGCAAAAGCTGACGGAAAGCGGGAAGGATGGTCGAAAAGTTTGGCAAATTATCAACTCGGTTCTACGGCCAACCACTAAGTCTTCCACATTACCAGCGAAATTGGTCATGAATGATGAAGAAATTACAGAACCTACACAGGTTGCCGCATCGCTGAGTACATTTTTCGCAAATATTGGCGATACCACAGCAAATTCCGTCGGGATACCATCTAAGTCATACAAAGAATACCTTGGCCAAAAGTGTATGAAATCAATGGCAGTGAGTCCTGTAACACCAGGTGAGCTCGAATTACTCGTAAAAAATTTGAAGGGCTCTTCTGCTTCAGGTTTCGACCTGGTCCACACAAAGGCACTGAAAGCAGTAGTGAAGACCATTGCTGAGCCGCTAACTTACCTTGTAAATCTTTCATTAGATAAAGGGGTTTTTCCTGAAATGTTAAAAAAGGCAAAGATAATACCTCTTCACAAAGGTGGAAGTCATACAGACACAGAAAATTATAGACCAATCTCAATCTTATCAGTTTTCTCGAAAGTCTTTGAAACGCCAATGAAAAACCAGCTTTACCAATATTTAGATGCCAAAGGCTTTTTTAACAGCCGCCAATTCGGGTTTAGGGCTGGCCATTCAACCGAAGACGCCCTTACTTCACTAAGTTTATTCGTAAACAGAATCCTAGATTCGGGTGCTTTACCTGCAGCAGTGCTTCTAGATATTAAGAAAGCGTTTGATAGCATGCACCACGAAATATTACTAGGAAAGCTGGATCATATTGGAGTTCGTGGCCAAGTCCTAGATTGGTTTAAGTCTTACCTGGAAAATCGTCGAATTTACACAGGAAATGACCATACAAATGATGTCGTAGTTAATTGCGGGGTGCCACAGGGCTCTAAATTGGGACCGGTATTGTTTCTTGTTCACGTAAATGATCTTCAGCAAGTACTGACTCCTGCAAGTCGTAGCCCTTATTGCTGCAAACTATGTCACCCACAAACGACGCCGGGGTCTATAGTAGAAGCCGAGGACGAACTAACGGCATTTGCGGATGATTCACTTATGGCAAGCTCAGAATGGAACATCAAGTCTCTCAAAACGAAGCTACAAGACATTCTTGAAGAAACGTACCTCTGGATGGACGCAAATCGTCTAGTCATCAACATTGACAAATCGAGTGTTTTATTTTTTTCACGTATAGATTCGCTGGCTCCTGATGTGATTGGTATTGAAACCTCTCGTGGACTTATCAAGAGACCAGAAAAAGGACACGTTCGTTACCTAGGGGTTTTAATCGACGAAAACCTCTCGTTCAGACACCACATAGCAAGTGTCGAGACGAAGCTTTCAAGGAACCTTGGAATCTTGAGAAAACTCAGTCACCATTTCCCTAAAAAAATACTGATCCTGATTTACAATGCAGTTATCAAGCCTCACATTCAATATTGTTCTACGGTTTGGCAATCTAATTTCAAGACACATTTACAGAGACTAAACTCAGTTCACAATAAAGCACTTCAAATTTTAGGCCCAGCACCGAACAGACTATCAATGGCATCACTTTACAGACTATCTTGCACCGTTTTTTGTTTTAAATATTTTTCAGGAACACTCCCATCACCATTTAGAGGCTTATTCACACTAGCATCACAAATCCATAGTTTAAATACACGATCTTCATCATACATTTACATACCCCCGACACCGACAGCTAGGTCGGAATTTTCTCCTAGAATTGCGTGTGCTAGAGAGTGGAATGCACTTCCGCAAGAGCTGAGGTCATATAGGTCTCTCGGCTCCTTTAAAAAGAATGTGAAAAAATATCTAAAAGATTAAATTTTTTTTACTAGATTTATTTTATTATTATTATGTTTAAAATTTTTCGATATTATTATTAATTATCATATTTTAGTTTGATACTTCAAGGGGTGTGAGCGGAGGAGAAGTTGTGTTAAATTTATTGTTATTTGATGGCGGTTCGGGTGGAAATTGAAGAGGACAGGAGGCCACGCTGTATTTAGAGTGTGAAATTATTACGGGCCCAAACGTGCATCAATGCACAAGGAACTAAGTTAAGTGTATTTTTATATATATTTTTTTGAATTAAAACCCATATTGAACTTGAACTTGAACTTGAACTTGATCTGGAAAAACAAACATCTGTCGCTGAAACTAAAAACAAGCCTTTTTCGAGCTCTTGTGGTTCCAGTAGCAACGTACGGAGCAGAGACATGGACCTTGAAAGCAGAAGACAAACGCCGGTTGGCGGCCTTTGAAACAAAATCCCTCAGGAAGCTTGCTGGCATCACCTGCCTTGACCGAATATCAAACGAACGGCTATTGTCTTCGCTCAACTATTCCCAGACCATCATGCAGACCATCCAGCTTCAACAGCTTCGATGGTTAGGCCACGTTCAGCGGATGTCCCCAGCCCAACTTCCAAAAATTGCGTTTGAAGGAAGGATTGATGCCTCCCGCCCAAAAGGACGACCTCCCAAGCGCTGGAGGGAAAACTTTCCCAGCCATCCCCTGCCGGTACTCCTTCGGACTGCAGCGAACAGGGAATCGTATAAGAAGCTTTGCCATAGTTCAGTCAGAGGAGAAGCCCCGAGTCGGCCAATCCGGCCGGATGGGAGTTAAGTAAGTAAAGTAAGTAAGATTCATTTGAGGCTTCATAAAATTATAGGTAGCGGTGATAAGTAGTGATTATATGTAGCGTTGGGTGACAAGTCACCCAGCGATTCATGAGTGTCGCCAAGAAATGTACAAGTGGGGACAATTGCAACCAGGAGCTTTGTTTATACCAAAATTTAAATGGGTGTATTTTTATACTTTTATAAACTTGCTTATGTTCTCTTGTTTCTTGATAGGGAAGCGGCCATTGACCATGTGCACCCCTGTGGCGTCCATGAAAAAATTATCATAAGAAATATCTGTTGAAATAAATACCTCTAAAAACCGTGGTAATGATGACCATAAAATACATTTTTGATATTTATCATCTACCCCCCCCCCCGTGCCCCCTTCTGAAAATATTTGAAACGGTGCACTTTTCTTGGAACGATTCACATTTTTTGCGCGTCGTTATAGGAATTCTAAAATTGAATGTGTAGAGATAGGGGTTTAAGAAGGACAAGATAATCTCCCTTACATTTGAGAGAGCATTGGATCCAACAGTTCGTAGTAACAAACTGTGTTGATCATCAGAACTATCGACAAACGAAAATTTGCATAATTTTAGAAAACAGGGTTTAACCTCCTCAAAGGGGGTTTCCTCTTGAGGAAAACTTTACAATAAAACTTTAAAGGTATAAGAACCCAACAGACACTATCTAATTAGTATCGAAATTCTAAATGTACACGTGTATGTGTCCCGTTTTAAATGTGTCTCCAATGTAGATATGTTTGTACATTTAGGCGCTACGCCGTTCTGCTTGCTAATATCAAACTGCAGTTGGTTCATTTTTAAAGGTTTTCAGTTACAACTTACAATAGTGTGTCAAAAGACGACTCATTTAAACCACACATTACACTTTTTGAGTAGCAAAAGAGATGGCACCGCACTAAAGTGCCCCTATCTACTGATTTGTGTCCCAAAATAACACTATTAGTTCGCATGGGTCGAAATTCGGTCAAGGTGAATTGTTGAGATGTCCAATGGATTTGAAATATCGAAAAGCCTTTCTTATTACCTCCTAGTTTCAGAGACTATGTGCTGCCACGAGAGACTTTATGCTGCCACAATGTGGCGCATTCGTCCCTAGTCAAATATGCTGCCCATACAAAATGGCCGTTTGCTATAAGCTGATTATACAGTAATACAAAAAAATATGTATTGAATTGGTGTGGACCGACTATAAGCAAAATATCAGAAGCTATTTCTTGGAGGGTGCCACAAGAACTGTATTTCTAGCAATAAATTTTTGAGCTTCCTACGAGAAATTCTTCAGATCAATATAGGAGGGGATATTCTCCCTATCACGCCCTTGTTGGTGAGATATGCTTAGACAAGGCATGAAACACGGATCGGTCCCACTCTTCTTGCAAAAACACTTCGTTTTAAAGGTTTGAATGGAAAACAATATTGAACAAATCGAACCGCTGTTTGAAAAAAAGAATTAACTTTAGTATAACGATTGAGGATTGATCCGAACAACTTCCTTCTTCTCTTTAGGATTAAATACAAAAAAAACAAGTTTTTTTTAACTGAAAGTAAGGAACGACGTTAAAACTTAAAACGAACAGAAATTATACCGTATATGAAGGGGGCTGTCCCCTCCTCAACGCCTCGCTCTTTACGCTAAAGTTTTTTATTGTTTAAAAAAATAAGAGTTGTGAGAAAGTTTAGCTTTAGCGTAAGGAGCGAGGCGTTGAGGAGGGGACATCCCCTTTCATATACGGAATAATTTCTGTTCGTTTTAAGTTTTACCGTCGTTTCTTACTTTCATTTGAAAAAACTTGTTTTTTTTAATTTAATTTCTGAACATTTTTGAATTAAAGCAGGTTTTGATTTTGGCTCACCGTATATGAATAATTAAAACAGAATTTACAGATTAATTTTACTTTTATTTGGTTAAATGGCTTTCTCGAAACTTGTTTAATTTTATTTACGAACGTTTTTATTAGTAATAAATATACATAACTTACGAATTAACTTACCTAGCGAACTTCTATATTCATATATTTTTAATACGTATATTAGGGGGCTCGCCCCTAGTCAATGCCTCGCTCTTTAAGCTAAAGTTCGAATTTTGTTCCAATTCTTTAAAAATGACCCCTTAATCACAAAGGCCGTTATTTAGAATAAATAGCTCTTATGAAAGTACTAAAAAATCTTTGGCTTAAAGAGCGAGGTATTGACTAGGGGCTGAACCCAATCATACACATAATATTTTCTGTTCGTTTTAAGTTTTGATATTACTCCTTATTTTCAGTTGGAAAACTTGTGTTTTTGTATTTAATTTCTGATCTTTTTTTTAAATAATGCTGGGAAATCCGGCGCCCCCTTCACAGCAATGTCCCTTCCCCCATGAAAACTTCCTTCATGGAAAGATCTTCCCACATAACCCCCCACCCACCCACCCCCCTACTACCAGAAAAAATTCCCCTGAAAACGTCTGTATACTTCCTAATTATCAATACTATATGTTAACATCGGGTAAAATTCATATCTTTCAGCCCTCCCCCTGGGGACTTCGGGAATTAAGTCATCCTAAAGGACATAGTTATCATATTTTCAACCATGCTGAACAAAATGGCTATCTCAAAATTTTGAACAGGTGACTTTGGGAAAAAATGAGCGTGGGAGGGGGCCTAGCTGCCCTCCATTTTTTGTGTCACTTAAAAAAGGCACTAGAACTTTTACTTTCCGTTCCAATGAGTCCTCCCATGATTTTCTAAGACCATTAGGTCGATACGATCACCCCTGGGAAAAAAAATAAAATAAAAAAATAAATAAACACTCATCCGTGATCTTTCTTCTGGTAAAAAATGCAACAATTCCACATTTTTGTAGATAGGAGCTTGAGACCTCTACAGTAGGGTTCTCTGATACGCTGAATATGATGGTGTGATTTTCATTAAGGTTCTATAGCTTTTAGGTGGTCTTTCTCCCTTTTTTTGAAAATCAGCCAAATTTTCTCAGGCGCGTAACTTTTGATGGGTAGGATTAAACTTGATGAAAATTATATATTTGAATTCAGCATTGAAATATTATTCCTTTGATGTATCTATTGGTATCAACAACCCGTTTCTAGAGTTTCAGTTACCATTGAGCAGGGTCGCTCCTTACTTACAGTTCGTTACCACGAAATGTTTGATAATTCTAGCTCAATGTATAAAATAAATCAATGTTTTCATTTTCAAAGCACTGTTGCACAAAAGTAAATCGTAACTTAAGAGAGCAGTGGCTGAAAAGAGTGTTAGTTCTCCTTATAGGTAGGCTGGTCCTGAATATGATATTAAAAGCGAGTATAGGTTCATTTTTTTTAATTTGAATTCCATTGAATGTAAAGAGTGTCGTTAAAACTCAAAGCAGACGCATGTTATACTGTATACGAAAAGTACCACCCGACTCAATCCCCAATCTTTACGCTATGGTTTGAAATTTCTTCTTAACTCATTTTTTTCCGAATTCTTCAAATTAACCATTTAAAAGAGAAGAGCAATGCAAGTGAAAGAGTAGGGTGGCTGAAAAGGGTGGTAACTCCCTTTACACGTTGGCGAACTCTAAATATGACATTAGAAGCGAATATAAATTAAATTTAAAAATTGCGTGTCTATTAAAAGTAAATAGCACCGTCAAAACTTAGAGCAAACGTAATTTATTCTTCATATGAAGGATACCATCCCACTCAATCCCCCACTTTCTATGCAAAAGTTTATTTTTTTTCTCAATTCTTCAAGAATAAACAATATAAAACGTGATTAACGCAAGTGATTTTAAACAATAAAATTGTCACTTCAAATGTTTCAAGGCGATTGGATAACAAAATTTCTTGTTTAGGCACGATCGGAGTCAAAAGAGATCAGAGGGCAACTAGCCCCCATAGGCCCTTCTCCCCCAAATGTATCAGATAAAAATTTTGAGATAGATATTTTTGAAAAATAGTTAAAAACAGTTGCAATATCCAACTGACAACTTTAATACTTGTATTCTAAAATACTTTCAGGGAAGCGCTAGTCTGACCTCAGCGCAAAGAGCGGAAGTAGGTACCCAGGCTGGTTCTCTTGAAGATCTGAAATCTATGCAGCACTTTATCAACTTTGGGACCCCAAAGCCAGCTAATAGACCGCACGATAGTAGTAAGAATTAATAAAAATTGGGAGAGGAGCTTGAAGCCTCATATAGCACATCTTTAAACCCAGATGCTGTAAGTTTTCGTTAAAAGTCATTCTCATCAATGTGGAAGGGCTAGTTACCCTAACTTCCATACAAAAATATATTTGGATAGATGCCTTTCATCCCCAAAATCAGTTATAGTCCTAACAACATTTTATTTACATATAAACGTAGCTTGAAAAAAAAAAAAAAAAAAAAAAAAAAAAATGAGGCTTCAAGCCGCACCCCCAATTTTCTTTGGACTTGAAAATTTCGGAAGGGATAGCGGTAGCAAATCAACAAATTATTACCCGAATTGACTTCCCTGTATATATGGAAGAATTATCATGCAATCTACAATACTCAGAAATTAATGTTTCTGAGCGTCGCAAACAAACATCTTAAGAAGGGATTTGGCAGAAGTTTATGCCTTTATTTTATGTTAAATTTGAAGAAGTAGTTCCTCATTAATGTTCCTCTGTATGAAATGATGTGCTCGATCTTTTCGCGCTCGATTTTTACTGTCACCGTTGAACTCCTTTTTTTATTATTTATTTATTTATCCACGCAGAACGGTTTTCAAATTTTGACGGTGCCTTTTTCAGCTTACATGAATGTCTGTTATTTAACAGTAACTAATATTAAGGCTCGGCATTAGCTCAAAAGAAGTGCAATTCCCTCTTCTTTTTATGGTTTTATTTTGTCATTTCTTTCATTTAAATAAACTTAAGGGGAATTGTCAATTTGAAAAGTGTCTTTTTAATAAAATAGTTTTAATCAATCTAGGAATTTCTGCTGTTAGTAGCAATAAGCCTACTGTATTCTTATTTTTTCCTGTGACTTGTTATGGTTTTGACATTAATGCATGACGTTTTTGGAATGAGTCACCTTAAAACTTATTTCGTTCTTCATCAGTTCTTAAATCCCTGTCTGAAATTGGAAAAGAGATCCTTTTTCATTTCACCCCACAAAAAGTACTAATCCTACAGTGTTTGAATATTGCAAGGCCGAAAAAAAAATCAATGAATCTCCAAATCTATTGATTCCCCCTTTTTGTAAGTTTCTCAGCCCCCTTTTTCCAGATTTTTCTGGTGTTTCAAGGATGAGCATTTATCTTTTATTGAATGCGTTTTACTAATTCTTTTCCGAGTTTGATTAATGGTGGTTGAGTTTCTAAAGTCTAAAGCTTTACTAATGAGTTTTGAGACTTGTATTAATGACCTGTTGCAAAATGTGTTTCAAACGCTTACTAGAAAAACGAGAGTTTGATAACAAATAGTTTTCATTTTTGAAGTCAAAGATTAGGGTATTAAAAGCAGACGAGCGGTTCAGTTGCACAATAGTGAAAAGTGAATTAATTATTGTACAATTTTCCTGCTTTTGAGGGGGCGTTCCAAACCCTTATTAGGGTGTAAGAAATAATGTTTGTTGCAGTAAACCTTTTAACCATTACTTTTAGTGCAAATTAAAAAAAAGTTTTTCTGAGGAAAGTAAAGAGCGAAGTTGAACAAAACTTACAAAACTAAATTTACAAGACTTTAACGATCAAAGCTTATTGCTGCGCAGTTTATACCATACGTATCCTCAAAAAAAGTTCAAACAAACTGACTAGTGATGTTTGCCTATATTCGTACAATTCTGAAAAACTATCCTTTACTTAAAACACAAAATCAATGCAAAAAAAAAGAGTATTGAACACAAAACTCCTCAAGCAGCTTACAATATATAAAAGACCTATTTATATGGCTCTCAATAGTCTTTCATCGCCCACAAAGCCAATGAATTGTAGTGTAAAAATTTCTTCTCTAAAAACCCCAAGCGAGCTCAGTTTTCAGTAAAGTGCTAGTTTCTTAGAGTTCTAAAAATGTAGGAAAATATCACGAGTCAGCCAGCTTTGCAGATATATGTGACATTAACTGCGAAGCAATATCTTTTATTCGTTTTATTTTTCGACTACATTTTTGGTGTTTGTGAACAAGAAACGCCAGAAACACCAAGGTGAACACCAGAAACACCAAAAAGGTGTTACAAAAACACCTTTTTTCTAGCCTAGAAGAAGAAATTAAAGAAGTTAATATGAATTTTTGTTAAAATAAGGCATTAAAAATATGTTTTACCTTGCACATCTATTCGAAATTCTCACAGAAAAGAAAAATCTGCTATTTTGTCACGTAAAGAGTCTAAGGAATATATCATTACCGGTACCTTATAGGAGTCGCAGATAAAATTCAATTATTTAGAAAATATAGTCCTATATGAGATACATCTAGATCAGAAAACTGAAGGGCATTAAAAGAATTATAATACATAGCTAATATAACTAACAGAAATCCATGTTGCCAATATTGCCAGTTTTTTGCTGCAATGCTGCGATGAATTTGGAACTTTTTGTAATAAAAATTCGTTATTTTAATGAAACTTGAACAAAATTTGACAAAGTTTCGTTAGGTAACTTACCTTATTTTTCAACTTGATATTCAGCTAGTTTAAAAGAACTCAGTTTAACAGAACTGAATTAACATTACATTATTATGAAGAATTCAAGGCTAAAGCAAGAACATTCTCCAAAATCCGAAGGTAGTGCTCTCCCATTGCCCCCAAATGACAGGCATCCATGTGGCGTTAAGACCAGTGATCAATTCATGCCCGCCTAGACGTGGTGAGGGAAGTAAAGGCCTAATTGCGAAAGTTCTGCTAGGCTACACACTTCGACGCTCCTACGATGTCCCAGTGCAACACTTGCGCTGGAAATAAAAAATTGAGGGTTTTAAGCTCTTTTTCAAAATCCCCAAAAATAGGTTTCCGTTGATTATATTTAATGTTAGTATAATAGTTAGGTATTTACCCTTATTCCTGGATAAGCTGTTAAATCGAGTGAAAACATTTTTTTACCAGGTAGTTTTTCACTTACTGAGGGGCCTAGGAGAGGGAATATTAAAGGGAAGGAGTCGGAGCTTCCGCCTAAGGATTTTTGGCCGTCGAGGCCAAAAATCCAAAAATCCGTCGAGGCCAAAAATCCAAAAATCCGTACATGGGAGGATGTTTCCATGGAAGAATTTTTTGTGGGGGAAGAGATTTTCTATGGAGGTCGAGCTGGATTTCCCGGCATTATTTAAAAACGATCAGAAATTAAATTAAAAAAAAAAATTCTTTTCAACTGAAAGTAAGGAGAAACATTAAAACTTAAAACAAACTGAAATTATAACAAATATGAGGGGGTACCTCCCTCCTCAATACCTCGCTCTTTGCACTAAAGTTATTCTTAACTTTTAAATAAAGCTTATTATTCTAATTAAACGGCCCTTGTGTTTCATGAGTCATTCTTAAAAAAATTGGAACAAAAGTCAAACTTTAGCGTAAAGAGCAAAGTATTGAGGAGGGGGCAACCCCCCTCATATTCGCAATAATTTCTGTTCGTTTTAAGGTTTAATATTGCTCCTTACTTTCAGTTTTAAAAAAAAACTTTTTTTTTTATTTAATGACATAAAAAGTCCTGGTGTCATGTGCCAACTTACGATGACTTTGTCAAGAAAATTAAATAAAAAAACAAGTTTTTTTAACTGAAAGTAAGGAACTTAAAACGAACATAAATTATTCCGTAAATGAAAGGGGCTGTCCCCTCCTCAACGCCTCACTCTTTACGCTAAACTTTTTTATCATAGGCAGCGCTCTAGCGCTGCCTAAGTAAAGAACGATGTGGGCACAATGTGTTGTTTTTGTGTTTTTTTTTTCTCCATACCCGGGCACTTCGTATCGAAGGAGTTGTCGTAGAAACTTCAAAAAGGGCTTATTCGATTGGAAATAAGAGTGGCTAGTGCCCTTTTTAATAGTCCAAAGTGATTGGAGGGCAACTAGCCTCCACCCACACCCGTCATTCCCCTAAACACATCCAATCAAAATTTTGAGATAGCCATTTTGTTCAGCGTAGTTGATTTACCGATATAAAATATCTTTTTGAGGAGGAAACTCCCCCAAAACCCTCAAGGCAAGGGTTTTAAGTTATCCCCTGAGGGCATATAAGATCAATGTTGACAATGTACAGCTTATTATTATTTTTTTTTTTAAGCAGGGCACTTCATATAGAAGGGGTCGCCGTAAAGACTTCAAAAGGGGCTCATTCGATTAGAAATCGAGAGTTCTAGTGCCCTTTTAATAGTCGAAAGTGATTGGAGGGCAACTAGTCCCCCCCTCACGCCAATCATTCCCCCAAGCACATCCAATCGAAATTTTGAGATAGCCATTTTGTTCAGCGTAGTTGATTTCCAGATAGAAAATGTGTTTTTGAGGAGGACACTCCCCCACAACCCTCAGGGCAAGGGTTTTAAGCTATGCCCTGGGGGCATATAAGGTTTTTACAGAAGGCGCTGTCTTATAAACTTCAAAACAGGCTCGTTCGATTGGAAATTCAAAGGGCTAGTGCCCTTTTTAATAGTCGAAAGTGATTGGAGGTTAACTACCCCCCCCCCACACCCATCATTCCCCCAAACACATCCAATCAAAATTGTAAGATAGCCATTTTGTTCAGCGTAGTTGTTTTCCAAATAGAAAATATGTTTTTGAGGAGGACACTCCCCCGCAACCCTCAGGGCAAAGGTTTGAAGTTACGCCCTGTGGGCGTATAAGGTATTTTATAGAAGGTGTTGTTATAGAAACTTCAAAACAGGTTCATTCGATTGGAAATTCAAAGGGCTAGTGCCCTTTTTAAAAGTCGATAGGGATTGGAGGGCAATTACCCCCCCCCCTTGCCCATCATCACCCCAAACACATCCATTCAAAATTTTGAGATAGCCATTTTGTTCAGCGTAGTTGATTTCCAGATAGAAAATATGTTTTTGAGGAGGATACTCCCCCACAACCCTCAGGGCAAAGGTTTTAAGTTATGCCCTGGGGGCATATAAGGTTTTTACAAAAGGTGTTGTCGTAGAAACTTCAAAACAGGCTCATTCGATTGAAAATTCAAAGGGCGTTTGCCCTTTTTAATAGTCGAAAGTGATTGGAGGGCAACTAGCCCCCCACGCCCATCAATCGCCCAAACATATCCAATCAGAATTTTGAGATAGCCATTTTGTTCAGCGTGGGCTAGTTGATTGCCAGATAGAAAATATATTTTTTAGGAGGAGACTCCCCCAGAGGACACTCCCCCACAACCCTCAGGGCAAGGGTTTTAATTTATGCCCTGGGGCATATAAGTATTTATAGGAAGGCGTTGTCTTAGAAACTTCAAAACATGGCTCATTCAATTGGAAATTCAAAGGGCTAGTTTCCTTCTTAATAGTCGAAATTGATTGGAGGGGAACTAGCCCCTCCAATCCAATCAAATCAAAATTTTGAGATAGCCATTTTCTTCAGCGTAGTTGATTCCCAGATAGAAAATATGTTTTTGAGGAGGACACTCCCCCACAACCCTCAGGGCAAAGGTTTTAAGCTATGCCCTGGGGGCATATAAGGTTTTTATTGAAGGCCTTGTCGTAGAAACTTCAAAACAGGCTCATTCAATTGGAAATTCAAAGGACGTTTGCCCTTGTTAATAGTCGAAAATGATTGGAAGGCAACTAGCCCCCCACGCCCATCATTCCCCCAAACACATCCAATCAGAATTTTGAGATAGCCATTTTGTTCAGCGTAGGCTAGTTGATTGCCAGATAGAAAATATGTTTTTTAGAAGGACACTCCCCCACAACCCTCAGGGCAAGGGTTTTAAGTTATGCCTTGGGGGCATATAAGGATGTATATGAAGGCATTGTCGTAGAAACTTCAAAACAGGCTCATTCGATTGGAAATTCAAAGGGCTAGTTCCCTTCTTAATAGTCGAAATTGATTGGAGGGGAACTAGCCCCTCCCCCACGCCCATCATTCCCCCAATCACTTCCAATCAAAATTTTCATATAGCCATTTTGTTCAGCGTAGTTGATTACCACATAGAAAATATGTTTTTGAGGAGGAAACTCCCCTACAACCTTCAAGGCAAGGGTTTTAAGTTATGTCCGGGGGTATATAAGGTTTTTATAGAAGGCGTTGTCATAGAATCTTCAAAGGGGCTCATTTGATTGGAAATTCAAAGGGCTGGTGCCCTTTTTGATAGTCGAAACTGGTTGGAGGGCAACTAGCAACCCCCCCCCCCCCCCACTTCCATTATTCCCCCAAACACATCCAATCAAAATTTTGAGATAGCCATTTTGTTTAGCGTAGGCTAGTTGATTTCCAGATAGAAAATTTGTTTTTGAGAAGGAAACTCCCCCACAACACTCAGGGCAAGGGTTTTAAGTTATGGCCTGGGCGCATATAAGGTTTTTATAGAAGGTATTGTCGTAGAAACTTCAAAAAAGGCTAATTCGGTTGGAAATTCAAAGGCTAGGGCCCTTTTTAATAGTCGAAAGTGATTAGTAATATTTTTGTTGTTGTTGTTGTTTAGACCAGGGCACTTCGTATCGAATAAGTTGTCGAGGGAACTTCAAAAGGGGCTCATTCGATTGAAAACAGAAAGGGTTGATACCCTTTTTAAGTCGAAAGTGATTGGAGGGCAACTAATCCCCCTTCCACTCCAACCCTCCCATTGGCCCATTATGTTTAAAACTAAATGTTGCCTTAAGATTAAATCAAAATGCACTGTGACAATGATAATTCCCAATAAGGCATCTCAGCAGTATCCCAAGAACGACTGAGGGTATTATGTTCAAACTTTCGAGGCTACTTCTGCTCTTAAAATTTAACCAAATAAAAAAAGTGTAAGTGTATCCAAGCTATCAAAGAAAGTAAACAGATTTTTTGCGAATGGTATCAAGTTTTCCATTTCAGGTCAACTAGAGGAGGTATGAAACTAAGTTAAACACTACTATTTGTGTCCAGATTTTTTAAATGGTTACGTATGTTGATAAAAATTGCTGAAAATTTTTCTCCAGCATACAAATAGCAGGCCAAACTATAAAGTCTAAAAAAACGAAAAGATTTAAAGTGTTATTTTCTTTTTCCCTGAAAAGACAATGTCAATATAAAACGAATAGAAATTAATTAAAAAAAACTTTTTCCACAAAATAAATTTTTCAAAGAAAAGTAAAGAACTCCATTAAACAAAAAATAAGCATAAATAAAATCAACTAATCTACCGAGCTCGAAACTACCGCAAATATGCATCGATAAATAAATGAAACCCAAAACGAACAGAAATTACAATAAATATCCGAGTCAAACTCAAAACGAGCAGAAATTAACATAAGTTGGGTGCAAATCCCTATGCCTTCCCAAGGCCAGAACGAAATTTGCACTTTACTGAAAAAATACAAATGAATGTGCATTGTCAGTTTAATATACATATACTGATATTTAGTAATCAAAATGTTAAAATTATTTGATTAATAAAGTTATAAAAGTAAAATCATTTATATTTTTGTATATTTATAACATTTATATTATATTATATATATATATATATATATATATATATATATATATATATATATATATATATATATATATATATATATATATATATATATATATATATATATATATAATATATATATATATATATATATATATATATATATATATATATATATATATATATATATATATATATATATATATATATGTATATATATAATATATATATATAGTATATATATATATATATATATCATTTTTGTAGACATGGCCCGTGTAGCTAGAGTGTTAGAATATATTATATAATCTCTCATATCATAAGAAAGCTTCAAATTTTAAAAGAAAATACTAACAAAGTAAGATCTTACAAAATTTTAGTAGAAATAAGGGTTACGTGGCCATCCGTTAAATACCCCAAATACTAAAATGTGATTTGCCCTGCGCTAAAACTAAATAAATACCTTATATTGAAAGTGTTATTTAGCAAACAGATTTCCCATACCATAAAAGTACTATACTTAAAAAGAAGACAACTATGTAAGAGGATTAAGAACTTATTAAGTTAATAGAACTAAATTGATTTTTAAATTTCAACCAAATCAGAAGAACAATTCCTTGAAGTTTGAGCAATATTTAACTTCTCAATTTTAAGTTCTATAAACATAGCTGCATAAAAATTATTTGATTTTGAGTAGAAAGCAAATGACGTTTTAGCCTTTATAGGGGCATCAACACTACCTTTAGCTGGGCAATTTAGATTGAAAATAGTTGCATGACTCTGATTTCAGCAAGGTGAGACATGTCCACCGTTTGTGAAATATATACCGAACATGATTGGTGTTTTTGACGTTTGTACTACGAAATTAGCCCTGCATCTGTAATCACCAAGATCAGTAGTCCTAAGAGCAGGGCGTAATTTTCTATTACACAAGGGGAGGGGGAAAACTTCCCCTCGGCCCAAGCTGAAAATTAGCGTCTTCAAAAGTATTGTCAAAACTAAGATGGACCTACGTAATTCCAGCATCCCCAGAAATAGATCAGTTTCCTTTAATATAGCCTACCTTTGCCTTTATGGTATATCATGGCTCTTTTTCAACTTTTCACTTGTTCATTTTCATTTGACTTGGGAAAATCGGCTCCACCCCCCCCCCCCAGAATATTGACCAAATTACGGCCCTGCCTAAAGTGCCATTTTTGGCCGAACATGTCCATAACAAAAAATTCAAGAAAAACAAAAAAAAAGGAATGTGATAATATTTTACATGCACTTAAACAGTTTAGGGTATCCTACTAAAAACTATCATAAGTGGCGATAATTATTCCTTTTTTTCTCTCTTATTTAAGAGGGTACTCCTTTTAGCGAATCTTGAGGGATTATTACTTTTTCCCCTGAACCGCTAGATAAAATGTAACACCGTTCTCAACATATTTTTCGTAAATATAAGGGCCATGGAATGTAAAGTATTATTTATTGTTCAGACAACATGAATAAATTATTTTGATTAGACATATGGTACTTTGTAATGCTCTCTATATTCTATTTTTGAAATAAAAATAGATGGCGTTAAAATAACGGTATTATAGAAAGTGTTAAGAAGCGCGTTTAGTTTAGAAAATGGGCATCCATGTCTTTTTCGAACTCTAATCATGGCTTTTTGGCTATCTCATGGTGGGCCTTATGTGACAGTCTTCGTGGCTGTGGAAGATTCGTGCATTCAACACTTTTGGGTCTGAAAAACTGGTCAAAATTTGGTCATAATGCGTTTTGAGGGGATTATAAAATTGAGAACATCTTGAGGTCGAAAAGGGACACGTGCATTCTGATTAGACCAATCAATTGGGCGTGCCTGACTTTAGTAGAATCGAGATATAAATTATTTTTGACCAATCCTCAGCGTAATACTTTAATTTAGGTATGCTTTTTCAAGACCACACTTTCTTTTTATGACGAAAAATTAACTGTTCAAATGGGGATAAGTTCATTTATTTAGACACTGAAAACAGGTACGAAAGTCTAGACATATCGATTACATATACAGCAATAGTCATCAGTAGAAATACATCAGTATTTGTACTGATGACGATTGCTGCTATGTGTAATTAATTGAAAAACTTTCCGAAAAGGAAGTTTTTCAAAGAAAAGTAAAGGCCATTTTAAACATAAGATCAGCAAATACAAATACATGTTAAAATTCAAACTCAAAACGACCAGAAATTACTATTAAAGAATAAATGAAACCCAAAACGAACAGAAATCAGATGAACAATCATAGCAAAAAAACATGCAACAAGTAATATATTATAAATGAATAAATAAATCTTAAAGCAAGTAATGCTTAAATGGAATACACAAATCAAGCTTAAAACGAAAAAAAAATATTTTGCTGTTGAAGTATAAATGAAACCCAAAACGAACAGAAATTACACAAAGAGTCAATGCAAACAAATATAAAATAGATACTACTGTAAATGAGTAAATAAATCTTAAAACGAAGGAAACCTAAATTGAATGTGCAAATCGAGCTTGAAACGAACAAAATCACTACAAACAAGAGTTTGGGTGTCGGGGGCGGATCCAGGATTTTTCTTAGGGGGGGGGGCACAAAATAGGTTGATCCGATAAAAAAATTTAGGGGGGGTGCAAAATAGGTTGATCCGATAAACTTGCGTTAGCAGCAAGTTTAATTACCGCAAACTTGAGTTAATTAAGTAAATTGCACTAATTTAGACTATGCTAGCGGGGGGGCGTGTGCCCCCCTCGCCCCCACCCCCTGGATCCGCCACTTTTGGGTATCGCCTTCTTCTCTCACTGTAAAAGTCTAAAACCTACTGCGTCAGTGGCGCTTTACTGAAAACGAATTGTATTACAAATATTTTCTTTACTTAATATTGAAAATAAACATTAAAGTTATAGTAAAATTTTGAACTGATGAGCTTTCAGCAATTAATATCATTATACATCAAATATTCAGTTTAAATTATTAGTTCTTTTTAAAATTGTTCAAGACCCTTAAAATTGTCCCTTTCCTTAACTGTAAAAACCTAAGGCCTACTGCGTTATTGGCGCTTCACTGAAAACGAATTATACTACAAATATTTTCTTTTCCAGTTCTTACAGCGTTAAAAATGAAATTAAAATTACAGTGAAATAAAATCTTAAACTTATGGATCTTTAAACAATTGATATCATTATATATCAAATATTCAATTTGATTTTGTTATACTTTCCAAGACTGTTCAAGACGCATATAGTTTTCAGTAAAGCGCCAATGACGCAGTAGGTTTTAGACTTTTACACTGAGAGAAGGAGGCGATACCCAAACTCTTGTTTATAGTGATTTTTGTTCGCTTCAAGCTCGATTTGCATATTCAATTTAAGTTTCACTCGTTTTAAGGTTTATTTATTCATTTACATTAGTATCTATTGTATGTTTGTTTGCATTGATTTTTTATTTAATTTCTGTTTGTTTTCGGTTTCATTTGTATTTCAATAGCAAAATATTTTTTTTTCAGTTTAAGCTTGATTTACATTTTCAATTTAAGCCTTATTCGCTTTAAGATTTATTTATTTATTTATATTATTACTTAATGTATGTGTTTTGCTACGATTGTCTATTTAATTTCTGTTCGTTTTTTGTTTCATTTACTCTTTAATAGTAATTTCTGGTCGTTTTGAATTTGAAGTTTAACAGGTATTTGTATCTGCTGATCTTAAGTTTAAAATGGCCTTTACTTTTCTTTTGAAAAACTTCTTTTTCGGACAGTTTTTTTTAATTAGTTTTTGTTCGTTTTTGATGGCAAAAACTTTCAAGTTTTTAAAAATACCTTATTTCAAAATCAAACTTTTTTTTTCAAGATCAAATGTTCATCAAAGTACCAAAACTAGTATCAAAGTAACAATATCAAAGTAAAAAAATGAGTTTGTGTCCACCTCGGAGTTTTTATTGTCTGATGTTTGAACGTATTTTTAACAAGATGGATATCTCAAAATTGTCATCGGATGGGTTTGGGAGAAAAGGGCGTAGGTGGGGGGCTAATTGCTCTTCGATGTCTTTTGACTCCTTAAAAATGAACTAGAACTTTCCATTTTCAATCAAACGAGCCCTCTCTTAAGTTTATACGAGCATCCCTTCTGCAAGAACCATATATGCACCCAGGGTATAACTTATAACACCTCTACCTGGGTCCTGGGGGGTCGTGTTGACCCTGGAATTTTAATATCTGATGTTTGAAACTATTTTTAACAAAAGGGCCGCCTCAAGATCTTTATTGGACGGGTTTGGGGAAGAAAAAGGCCTGGAGGGGGAGGGGGCTAGTTGCTCTTCGATCTCTTTTGACTCTGAGAAAGTGTACTAGAACTTTTAATTTCAAATCAAATTAGCCCTCTCTGAATTTTATACGAGCATCACTTTCATAAAAATCATATATACGGCCCCAGGACATAACTTACAACGCCTACTACCCGGGCCCTGGGGGGGGTGGTTTGTTTTGACACCGGAGTTTTGTCATCTGACCTTTGAAATATTTTGAAAAAATGGCTATCTTAAAGTTTGTATCAGATGTGTTTTTAGAAAAGGGCTTGAGGGTGGGGCTAGTTGCCTGCCAATCATTTTTGACTCTTAAAAATTAAACTAGAACTTTCAATTTCCATTCAAATGAGCCCTCTCTGAGGTCTATACGAGCCTCCCTTCCATAAGAACCATATATGCCACCGGGGCATAACTTGCAGTGACTGTCCCCCGGGCCTGGGTGGTTGTGTCGACACCGGAGTTTTTGTTATCTTTCAATTTCCAATCAAATGAGCCCTCTATGAAGTTTATACGAGCATCCCTTTCATAAGAACAGTACATGCCTTAAGGGCATAACTTAGAACACCTTCCCCCGGGCCCTGGGGGGGCTGTATTGACACAGGAGTTTTCTATTTACCTTTGAACTATTTTTAACAAAATGTCTATCTCTAAATTTTTTTATCAGATGGGTTTAGAAAAAGAAGGCGTAGGGGGGGGGGGGCTAGTTGCCCTCTAATCTCTTTTGACTCTGAAAAATTGAACTCGAACTTTTAATTTCCAGTCAAATGAGCCCTCCCTGAAGTTTATACTAGTATCGCTTTCATAAGAACCATATATGCCCCAGGGCATAATTTACAACGCCTGCCCCCAGGCCCTGGGGGTTGTTTTGACACCTGACTTTTGAACAATTTAAAAAAAAATGGCTATCTCAAATTTTTTTTGGATGCATTTGGGGGAAAAGGGGCGTGGGGCGGCTAGTTGCCCTCCAATCTTTTTTGACACTCAAAAACTGAACTAAAACATTCAATTTCCAATCAAATGAGCCCTCTCTGAAGTTTTTACGAGTATCCCTTCCATAAGAACAGAAGACCATCCAGTATTTTTGTTTGGGGGGGGGGGGTACTAATTTTTTTAGGGGGGTGAGGTTACACGAAAAAACCTCAAAAAACGCATACAAATTTGTTTATGCCCATTTTTGTGACGTTTTTTACGTGTCAAACTAACATTTCGGGGAGGGGGAGTCAAACCGGGTACCCCCCCCCCCCTGTATACGGCCTTGCATAAGAACCATATCTTCCCCTAGTGCATAACTTTCAACGCCTGCCCTCGGGCCCTGGGGGGGGCTGTGTGAACCCCAGAGTTTTCGCTATATGGTCTTTGAACTATTTTTTAAGAAATGGGCTATCTCAAAGTTCTTATCGTAATGATAAGATCATTGAATTTTTTTTTTTTTAAATGGCAATCTCAAAATTTTTATTAGATGCATTTGGGAAAACGGGGCGTGGGGAGGGGGGGGTAGTTGCCCTCTGATCACTTTTGACTCTTAAAAGGGGCACTAGAAGTCTCAATTTCCAATCGAATTAGTCCTCTTTGAAGTTTATACGACGACCCTTTCCATATGAAGTGCCTCTGGGAAAAAAATAATAAATAAATAAATAATAAAACATTGGAGCCGTATGGCCTTTACTAAAGGCAACGCTATAGCGTTGCGTCTGATCGAAATATCTATACTTTGAATACCTATTTTCACTGTCTAAAGAAATGGACTTATTCCCATTTGAACATTTATTTGTTCGTCATTTTCGACTGATATGTCACATAACGCCTTTCGTATTTCTGCATCCGAATAGTCAAAGGGAATGAAAGAAATATTCAACAGTCGATCAAAAAATTTCTAACAAAAATAGTCGAAATTAATTCAGATTCCTTCGGATTCTTTAATAAATATCTTCAGTTGTTACACTTTCATGTATAATTTAAACATTTTGAAGTTATGCAACAACAAATAATTTCATGGATTTTGCTACAAATTTACAAAAAAATACAAAAATTACACCACCCCTCTTTTCATTTTTATGCTTAACATCAAAATACTACGAAATTTTGAATTCAAAATCGTTCTCGTTAAGTTTTGGTGTTTTGTTCCTACCTTCACACTGAATTTTGCAACCCATAACAACCCTGTGTAAGACCTTACCTCAACCAAACCGTTACCACGCCACAAGAGCTCTGTCCAAAAACGTTGTGCAAGTTCAAACTTTATTCTTAAGCTAACTTGTCAAAAATATATATGCTGAAAGTATAATGCTTTGATCTTGTAGATACTAGAAAGTATATGAATTTATTTGTATTTTGATCCTTAATTTTCTAGGGATTATGGTTCTGATTATTGTTTTGATGATGATGGACTTACGTCAGAACAAGATACCGATGCAATGTGGAGAAAACCATTCGATATATAAACAAATATTGACATAAAGATAGTAACATGAAATGTGACAGCCTTAACATGAAATGAACAGCCTTAGCGTTAAAGTAATTTAAAGCCCTACGTTTGCAGTGTAGAGGGTCCTTACACCTTACTTGTGAAGTTAAGACGCGCTACACTTAATACAATCTTGTGTATGTTATGATAAACTCTAGGTAAACCTGAAATATATTTCGTAATTATACAAGTCATGAAACGTCAGAATTTAATGAGAAACTGGAGTCTGGGGGAGCAATTACCCTCCCCCTTCCCATAGCAAATTGTGTCCCTTTCTATTGGATATATCTTTAATTATTCAAGCACGCAGAAGTTAAATTAAAATACAGGGACATCAAAATAAGACATTTTTAAACCTTGGACGCATTTTGGGCTTATTCATTCCTGAAAATCGCATTTTTTTAAATAGATTTTTCTGTTTTTGTTTCAAAAATATGAATTTTTATGGCATTACCACATTTTAGCAGTGCTACCACGTTAAAGCATGAAAATCAATAAACACAACTAATTAGTCAAATTTGACAACGCCTTCTTTCCGTTACAACTACACCTTGAAAAGGAAACTGCAATTTCTTAAGCTATTTGTGCCATAAGTATTTACTGTTTCTTTTGCTGTTTTTTGTATTTTTTTTTATCTACGTTCCACGTTTTCAAATTTGGTGCCCACTACTGCCAAAAACGGCACAACTGCATACGGAAGTCTTTTAAATTAAAGAACTTGATTCTCTATTTTTCAAAGATTTGAAGATATATAGGATTATAAAACTTTTAAAAATCAAAAACAATTAACAACCAAAACATAAGACAAACAAAACCATAAGAATAAAAACTTAAACAACCGAAACAAATAGAAATACTTCATTCTTATTGTTTTTGGCACTTTAAGGAGTAGAGTCAAAAGCTCTTGGAATGATGATATCATTTTTTTTACTTAACATTTTAGAACGTATTTTAACTATATTGATGCTGCTGAATCTAAGAATAAAGTAAGTTTTTATCTATTAGCTCTTCATTTCCAAACAAATTCGCCAACCAATCCATAATTTCTTCTATTCAATATTTCAATCATAAGTCCTGTAAAATTGATACAAGCATAGGTTTTTCTACATTATCCCTGTTATCAATCTTCTTTTGGTAACAAATAAATTAAAATAAAAATTATTATAAAAAAATTATGTTATTTTAACAACGCATGTTAATCTATTTTGATTACTATAAAAAGAACACTAGCAATATGGCAAGAATAGCTAAGTAGATGGTAGACTGTGGCTGTGTATAAACAATGTTTAATGCTTCACATTAACCATCTGTAATCCAGTTAGTTTGAAAAAATCTGATAGATGGCAAAGCCTGTCTTTTTCTGAAGTGAATTTCAAAGCTTTAACAATTTGTAACAGTTTAGTTCGTGAGTTCGCACCGTGCATATAGACAGAGACAGGTGTTGCATAAAATCTCTGTTTAGTCAAAATTTTTGAAAAACTTAACCTAAACTTGAATTGTTACTATAAATTGATGTATTTTTGTGCTATTGAATTGAATTTAACACGAATTCAAGTAAAACAAGCTGTAAGTATTATTATTATGTCTTGTGGTAAATATGCAGGGAATGTATGTTAATGACATTGTAGAGAGAGCTTACCTTAGATATTTTGGAGCTAGGTTTTGTGATCCGGATAAACCGTGGGCACTGCACATTTTCTTTGAAACCTTTGCAGAACATTTGCAACACTGATCTAACCAGAAAAGTATATGTCTGAAATTCAGTGACCTAACGGGTTAAAGAGAACCCACAAATTACTTCGTTGACTACTATTTCTGCCTAGTAAACACCAGAGGAATCAATCAAAAGAACCCTTAACAGGTAAACTTGTCCTAATCTATGCAACACGAGACGCCTAATCCCTCACTTGAAAGAAATGGTGATTATAACGTTGGATCAGCTATCATCACTCTTTGGAGATGAACATTGTCCACCTGATCAGCCTTCTGATAGTATCGAAGTTGAAAGTGATTATGAGGAGATATTATCAAATTCATAAATGTTTTAACCAGGATGAGCTATATAACCTCAGCAGAGACCTCAGCCTGTCGAAAGAAGTCTCTGTATTACTGGCTTCTGGAGTAAAAGACAGAAAATTACTTGGACCAGAAGCAAAAATAACATTTTACCGTACAAAAGAGAAAGATCTGCTGGCTCTTTCCTCTTAAGAAGGAAATCTTATTTTGTCATGATATTAGAGGACTACTTGGAAAATGGGTCTTCGTGAATATTTTTGGAACGATTGACACTTATTTACTGTGACGTCAATGCAAAGTTTGTAATGTTTTGCTGCATAATGGAAACAAATATGGTTCAACGTTAGTTACTCATTCACTGAAAATGAGAAAAACAATATGATGTCATAACTTTGGTTTTGGAAATAATAAGGTATCCCGAACATCACTGAGTGACTTGTATACACTGAAATACTGTGAGTCTTCAACTGTAGACACATCAAGTATCCTTCATTCTTGTGCCTCTAGAATACCAGAGACAAAACACATCACTAGGTTGGGAAAGAGTGGCCTAAGAAGGAACACATGAACAATAGGGAAAAGGATATCATAATGTTCTCTACTTCAACGAAAAAAAAAAATTATTCCTCCATTGCATATCCAACTGGGTCTAATAAAACATTTTGCATAGGCTCTTTATGAGAATATATCATGCTTTGCATAAACACGCGAAAAAATTCCTCAATTGAGTACAAGAAAAACTAAATCAGTAATGTTTTATGGCGTACAAATAAGACAAATGATTAAAGGCTCTGACTTTGTAAATTCAATAAGGATGTGCGAAAATCCTGGATTTCATTTGTTTTAGTTGCCCAAAAATTCTTGGGGACACTCAAGTGTGAAATCTATGTTGTCTTGCACGCAAGAACCTTAGTAGTTTTAGATCCCTTGGGTATAATATGAGCACTTTGATGCACTGTTTATGCAGGGACTTGCACCGTTTTCAGATAATTTAGGTTTACAGATACTCGTCAGGAACATGGTGAAAGATTTCACCAAGATGTCGAAATTATGGAGGACTGCTATTAAGGAAAATGGGATACCCGCATGATGACAGGTTATTGCCAGAGTTTAAGTCAGGATTGTTCCAAAATATATTTCAGAATGTCACGAAGCAGAACTTCCCAAAATATTGGTTGAGTAGCTGGTTTAAGTGACGAATTTTTATTTTTCTTTGTACAGTAGCCTAAGTAATAGCTGCATAATATTGTAAAATTCCGTGTTTAGTTTGTTTTGGTTTAATCTATAGTTTTTTTTTATAACAGTGTAATGTATAATTTACTAAAATGTCATATCTTAAAAATACAAACTGCTAGGCAAAAACTAATGACATTTTTGAATTCAGAGCTTGAAATTCACATAAAATCACCTAAAAAAAACCTTGGCACCAAAATCACCTTTCGCCTTTTATAATCAGTGTTTTAATTCTAATTTCATTTACATTTACTCCAACCAGCTCTTCAATAGATCAGAATATAGCCATAGGCTATAAGGTCTAACCCACTAGTTGGTTAGAATTACCGGCCTTTGTACATAGAAAACACCTTAAAAGTTGAGATGTCTAAAATGGCGCATCCTTTGACAGTAAATTGAAAAGAAAGTTAAAATTTGTCATTTTTAATGAATAAGAATGGCATGGAAGCTATACGTACGTAATGAAAAAGGTGATTAAGCTCACCTGAGGTGGGGGTGTTTAAGCTTGAAACTGTAATTCTCATTCATTGATTCCGACTGGACCTGTGCCATGTCCTGCCCGATTTAACAAGTCTGAGCATAAAGTGAAAATCACACCTTAAAGCCTGAATTTATACATCTGGAGTATCTATTGGATACATCTTGATTGCTTAAGCACCATCTAAATTAACTTATGAACTGCAGCCAAAAACCATTAAAAGTACTGCTACTACTACTACTAAAAACTCACCTCAGCACCGAGCCACCTGAGGCCAACACAGCTACGCACGCTCCTCCTCCATCCCAATCTATTCAAAGCCTCCCTTTTTACAGCCTCACAGGAAGTTCCCATTCCCTTTAAATCTTCCTTTATGACGTCCTCCCACCCTAGACGAGGACGAACTGCTTTCCGTTTAGCCCTAAACGGTTGGCCAAAAAGGACGGTCTTAAAACATAAAATCACGAAGAAAGGAAGAAAACGAGAAAAATTAACAGCCAGTGAAAAAAATTGAAAAATTATGCAAATATTTCGGTCAAGACCTCCGCTTGAACGTCCTCAGTGCAGAATAAAACTGATAAAAATATAAAAAACCAAACCTTAAAATAAAAACACAAAACTAAAATCGGACGACCCTTTCTCAGTAACGGTGAAAGGGTAACTGAATAAAAAACACATTTCTGAATGGCATTTCACAATTTCATTTTACGTAAAACACCTTTAAAGGCTAATCGCTTTCCAGTTAGATTATTATCAGATATTCTATTTGATTGCACAATATAATTTTGTGGATGTATGTAAAAAAGATCAGAATCAATAATTTCATCATAAATGGGACTCTATTGAGAGCTACCTTTTGGTGAATGTGCTTTTTAATTTCAACTGCCTCCCTGAAAACATCAGTGAGACATTTAACGGGGGCAGCAATAGAGGTTTCGTCAAACAAAATGAAATGGTGTGGACTTTCACACACATGTTGAGCCAAGGCGGAATCAAAAACCTCAGGCCTTTTGTTGCCTGTTACAGATGCCGTTAAAGGTAATCCTGCCAGTCTTCGGTTTACTATAGCATAATCAATAAGGTACAATTAACTCTGACCAACTCTCTTCAATAGGCCAGCTGGGACAGTCCTTGACCAGAGGCTATTATTTCTATCTAGTTTGTAAATTAGAGTGGATGGCCTATGACTATTAAATGTTTTTAGAGATTTAGATGGTTATAATGACATATTTCATTATTGGAAATGGAAAGAGAATAAGAAATTGACATATTTAATAACTAATACTAAAATGGAAGCTGGACATTAGAACAATGTATATATTATGTTGATACAAGCACAATGATAACTGCCTTTGTGCTGACCATAGCTATGAAATTCAGATTTAAGATGTGATTATCAAGTAATAATTTCAACTAGAACTGTGGCACGTCCTAGCTGATTTAGTAAAGAAAAGGATGACTAGGTACAGGTCCACTCGAAACTACTGCTGGACAATCATAACATAAAGCCTAGATTTTAATACCTAAGGTAAGCTGAAAACCATTTTCATCAAGTTGAACAATCAGGTTAGCCCTTAGACAGTATTTGATACAAGCGTGGATAAATTATGCGGATATTTCTTATTTACTATGCTGATTTTTCAGAATTCAGTTCTGCAACTCTTTTTCACTATCGGCACCATGAATTGTACTTGATGTAACTCTTGAATGCCCAAATTATCACAACAGGAATTAGGTATTTGTCGATTCTCATGAGAGAATAAGTTGAAATGCCATCAGAAATGATCTCTTTGACCCAATGTCCAAGCAGTCTCTTATAATAGGCAGCCCGATAGTGTTGCCTAAGTAAAGAACGATGTTGGCACAATGTATTATTTTTTTTATCTTTTAGATCACAAAACTTTGTATCGAAAGAGTTGTCGTAGAACTCCGAAAGGGGCTCATTCGATTGGAAATTGGAAGGGCCTGTGCCCTTTTTAATACTCGAAAGTGATTGGAAGGCAACTAAAACCCCTTCCACGCCCACTATTTCCCCAAAAACATCCAATAAAAATTTTGTGATAGCCATTTTATTCAACGCAGTTGAAAGATCTGGAAATTCTGTAGTTGAGGAGGACACTCCCCCCACAGTCCTCAGGGCAAGGGTTGTGAGTTGTGCCCTGGGGGCATATAAGGTTCTTATAGAAAGCGTTGTCGTAGAAACTTCAAAAAGGGCTCATTCGATTGAAATGGTTAGTGCCCTTTTTAATAGTTGAAAGTGATTGGATGGCAACTAACACCCTTCTCACGCCCACCATTTCCTCAAACACAACCAATCAAAATTTTGAGATAGCCATTTTATTCAACGTAATTGAAAATTCTGGAATTTATATCTTTGAGGATGACAAAGCCCCCACACCCCTCAGGGCAAGGGTTGTAAGTTGTGCCCTGGGGGCATATAAGGTTCTTATAGAAAGCGTTGTCGTAGAAACTTCAAAAAGGGCTCATTCAATTGGAAATTGAAAGGGCTAGTGCACTTTTTTATAGTCAAAAATGATTGGAGGGCAATTAACCCCCTTCTCACGCCCACCATTTTTCCAAACACATCCAATCAAAATTTTGAGATAACCATTTTGTTCAACGTCGTTGAAAGTTCTGGAAATTATGTCTTTGAGGATTACAACCCCCCCAAAACCCTCATGGCAAGGGTTGTAAGTTATGCCCTGGGGGCATATAAGGTTTTTATAGAAAGTGTTATCGTAGAAACTTCAAAAAGGGATCATTTGATTGGAAAATGAAAGGGCTAGTGCCCTTTTTAATAGTCGAAAGTGATTGAAGGGCAACTAACACCCCTCTCACGCCCATCATTTCCCCAAACGCTTCCAATCAAAATTTTGAAATAGCTATTTTGTTCAACGTAGTTGAAAGTTCTTTGAGGATGATAACCCCCCACAGCCCTCAGGGCAAGGGTTTTAAGTTTTGCCCTGGGAGTATATAAGGTTTTTATAGAAAGTGTTGTCATAGAAACTTCAAAAAGGGCTCATTTGATTCAAAAATGAAAGGGCTAGTGCCCTTTTTAATAGTCGAAAGTGATTGAAGGGCAACTAACACCCCTCTCACGCCCATCATTTCCCCAAACACATCCAAACAAAGTTTTGTGATAGCCATTTTGTTCAACGTTGTTGAAAGTTCTGGAAATTAGGTCTTTGAGGATGATAACCCCCTCAGACCCCTCAGGGTAAGGGTTGTAAGTTATGCCCTGGGGGCATGTAAGGTTTTTATAGATAGTACTGTCGTAGAAACTTCAAAAAGGGCTCATTTGAATGAAAATTCAAAGGGATAGTGCCCTTTTTAATAGTCAAAAGTGAATGGAGAGCTACAAACCCCCTCACACGCCCACCATTTCCCCAAACACATTCAATCAGAATTTTGAGATAGCCATTTTGTTCAACTTAGTTGAAAGTTCTAGAAATTATGTTTTTGAGGATGACAAACCCCCCAGAGCCCCCAGGGCAAAGTTTTTAAGTTGTGCTCTGGGGGCATATAATGTTTTTATAGATAGTGTTATCGTAGTTACTTGAAAAAGGGCTCATTCAATTGGAAATTGAATGAGCCCTGTCACGCCCACCACAAACACATCCAATCAAAATTTTGATATAGCCATTTGTTCAACTTAGTTGAAAGTTCTAGAAATTATGTTTTTGAGGATGACAAACCCCCCAGAGCCCCCAGGGCAAAGTTTTTAAGTTGTGCTCTGGGGGCATATAATGTTTTTATAGATAGTGTTATCGTAGTTACTTGAAAAAGGGCTCATTCAATTGGAAATTGAATGAGCCCTGTCACGCCCACCACAAACACATCCAATCAAAATTTTGATATAGCCATTTGTTCAACTTAGTTGAAAGTTCTGGAAATTAGGTCTTTGAGGAAACCCCCCCCCCACAGCTCTCAGGGCTAAGGTTGTAAGTTATGCCCTGGGGCATATGATGCTTTTATAGAAAGCGTTGTCGTAAAAACTTCAAAAAGGATTCTTTCGATTGGAAATTGAGAAGACTAGTGCCTTTTTTATTAGTAGAAAGTTATCAGAGGGCAAAAGCCCCCCCCCCCTCTCACGCCCATCGTTTTGCCAAGCACTTCCAATCAAAATTTTGAGATAACCATTTTGTTCAGCGTATCAGAACGGTCTAGAAATTATGACTTTGATGATAACAACACCCCCAGCCCTCAGGGGAACGGTTGTAATTTATGTCCTGGGGACATACAAGGTTTTTATAGAAAGCGTGGTCATATAAACTTCGGAGGGGGCTCATTCGATTTGATATTTGAAGGGCTAGTACCCTACTCTAGTTCTCTTTTTAAGAGTCAAAGTGACTCGAGGGCAGATATCCCCCCCCCACACACACACACGTCGTATTGTCCCGAAATGCATGAAATAGAAATTTTGAGATAGCCATTCTATTCAAAATAGTCTAAATATCATATAACAAGGTCTTTGTGGTTGAAACAAAACGCAGAGATTAGGGGCAAAGGATGTAAGCTATGCCCAGGGGGTATTTAAGGTTTTTATGGAAGGGATGGTTGTATAACTTTAGAAGAGGCTCAGCCTTTCTCCCTGAAAAACACTATGTCAATATAAGACGAACAGAAATTAATTAAAAAAGACTTTTTCAACAAAATAAGGTTTTTTAAAAAAAGTAAAGAACTCCATTAAACCAAAATGAACAAAAATAGAATCAAATAATCTACAAAGAATACAACTAACAAAAATCAATATCAATAAATAAATGAAACCCAAAACAAACAGAAATTAAAATAAATAACAGAGTAAAACTCAAAACGAGCAGAAATTAATATGAGTAGGGCTCTAAACCCCAAGCCTTCTAAAAGCCAGAATATAATTTGTACTTTACTGAAAAAATTATTTTAAATGTTTTAACTTTTATGCTACTACTATACTACCTATAGTACTACTGATTTGTTTTACCTATACTACCACTTCTATACTACTGATTTGTGGTAGTTGTATTCTTGGTAGGTTGTTTGATTCAATTTTTGTTCATTTTGGTTTAATGGGGTTCTTTAAATTTTTTTTTTTAAACTTATTTTGTTGAAAAAGTTTTTATTAATTAATAAACAATAAACATTACCTTATTTCTATTAATGTGTCTCCTATCCAATATATTAAATATATGATAAAAGAAAAACAATGAATTACAGACTGCAACCCTATTTACTCTCCTGACCTTAAGATTTTAAAAAGATTAATGTCAAGATATGACTGATTATCAATATATATAAAAAAACACAATGTCCTAATACACAATTTTGATTGCGTTTCCGACGGCTTTGGCTATAAACCTATTCACTAAAGTATTTGGAAAAAGTCCCTATAAAATCTAATTCCCATGATTAAAGATAAGCAATTATGACGATTAGTCCTGAATTAATCATTAGTTTAATTCTTAGATTAATCCTAGATTAATCTTTAAAACGAGGGAATACCATGTCAGCGGAATCCTTTAACAAGTTATCTTTATATTCTTGAAAATCCTACTGTAGGGGATAAAAAAGCAATTCAAGGATAAACTATTATTTAATTATTATAAACGTTAACTTAATTATACACAACCATAGCTATATTACATGAAATACGATAATAACAAGAAGTGTGCATTCAGAATAGGGTAAAAGAAAGACTTTAATTTATTCACGCCAATTAATTTCATTGATTAACCAATTTATTTAATTAAGTTTATTACACTAAATTATTTTTAATGCTGGTGCTTGCAAAAGAAAGTCTTTGGGTTATTCTCGTTATTAAACTTAAGCTCTTTAGATACATTAAACTTAAAATAAAAAAATTCGGTTGAGCTTACTGCAATTATTATTTTCAAAATCCTTAAAGGATTTTGTCAAAATCCTATGTGTCTGAACATACCATAAAAACTTAAATACCCAAAATTTCACGTTCCCAGAATATTTCCTAAATCTCCACTGCAATAGAGTTCTTACGATTGCAAGAGAAAATTTTAGATTTTTTTAGTTTTCACCACAGGAGGGACTGTAAAACCACAGTATTCCCTCCTCGACTATGGATGTTGTAATTTAATAAAAAGTTGAGAAGTATTTAGATTTAGGAAGTAATATAGTTGTCAACCATATAGTTTAGTAAGGATATTACTTTCAAAGGAGCCGTAACATCAATACAGCAAAAAAGTCATCTTTAAGCATTTGAGTATTACACTTAATTTTAGGAGAGAAAAAACAAATTATTTATACGCAAAGCGAATAAACACAAATTTAGATAATTTATAAAAGTAGTTGAAATATTTATAAGATAATGCTACAAAATTATACTTATTCACGTATAAGTCTCTATAAGAATACAAAACAATACGATTAAATGATAGAACTTTTTAGGATTGTCAAATATAAAGTAGAAGAAGCCAATAGAAAAAAGGAATGCACATGCATGAGAAATTATATATGAATTATCCACACGTTGAAATAATCAGTATTTGCATGGAGTAGGGCTTGAGTATTTTTGTTGCCCTTAAATAACTCCATTTTTGATTATTATTTTCTTCAATTTCATTTTGTTATGGCAGGCCAATAAGGTTTTCGGCATTATCTTCTTAAGAGTGGCCTCTTTGTTAAATTGTATTGATACAGTCTTGCTCATGGTCTCCGCTAGTTTCGCTGCTAGTAAACGTGTATAAAGTTCTTGAAAATATAAAATTTACTGAATTATTGATCGATAAGTATACTGTTATTTTAGTTTAACCAAAATACCGACTTGAAGTAAGAAGCATGTCTCCTTGCTCTTTTCTTCTAATTATAAAACACTTCAGTATGCTTTATAAACTTCTGTATTCGTTATTGATATTTGTTTCAATCCTGGCCCATGAAAATTTTTCGAAACGAAGACTGGCTGTTGAAAAGACTGGGCTCGAAACCCAAAGGCTTTTACATTCCACTTTGTAAGCCAGACTGAAATTATATACTTCTAATAGTGTTTAGACGATTCACTGTTCTAAAAATTTAGGTTTGTTAAACGTTCTCCAGTTTGTGCTTGTATTCTTTAAATTCCAAATTCCAAGATTTAGAAGATGGCGCTGTGATTCCCTGATATAATTATATTTAACGTAATTTAAATCGTTAAATAATAAATCCTGAGCTTAATAGATGGCCTTTAATTCGCATTAAAATGAAGTTGAAAATTAACTTAAAACATAGCAATATATTCGTAATAAAATGCAGTCAAAAATAGAATTAAATCTGGAAGATACATAAAAATGCTTAAATGTAAAGTTAAAACTAAATAAAAAGAAATAGAGTATAACGTACGTAAGGCTGCAAAGTGCGATAAAAGACTTCAGCTGATATTATCCAGGGGTCTGAACATAAAATTAAATAATGATCTGCACAAGTGCCAAGATCATGCTCAGAGAGGGATATTTAGTTAGAAGTACGCAATCAGTTGAATTGCATATGCTATTGTTTGAATAGAAGTAAGTGGGAAAAGTAGAAACAAAAATAAAAACTCAGTGAAATAAAACCTTAAACAATGAGAACAAGCAAAATCTTAGCCAATAAGGACAATATTTAGCCAACAGATTAGTCAAGTGCATCACAGTTCGACGATTGACATCTAAACAGACAAAAAGTTTAAAAAGATACAAATTTGACGTTTGATACCTAAAAACAAATTATTTTGTAAAATAATTTGTGCAATAAAATTCTTTATTTTTAAATGTAAATTTGTGTGTAATGTTTGTTTTTTATTTTTTTTTTTTGTATAAGTTTACTACTTAGACACCGTTTGCCTTTATTTTAAATGCAATTTAGCATAGGTTTAGCCCAGTATATGTATTTAGCCCAGGTTTAGCCCAGTATATGTACTCCCTTGGTACATTAAACTGTAGGTTTATTGCATATGTTATTGCATATATTGCATAGGTTTAGCATATAAAGCATAGGTTTAGCATAGGTTTTTGCATAGGTTTATTGCATAGGTTATTGCATGTATTGCATAGGTTCAGCATATAAAGCATAGGTTTAGCATAGGTTTTTGCATAGGTTTATTGAATAGGTTATTGCATATATTGCATAGGTTTAGCATATAAAGCATAGGTTTAGCCCAGTATATGTACTCCCTTGGTACATTAAACTGTAGATATTAACACTTGAATAAATATCTTCCAGAAAAGTGGTAATAATGCACACTCATTAAGAAAAATTCACATGACAATTCGAACTTACGGCCTGGTGCACAACAGTTACATGTTTAGCCAGCGTTGCCAGTTATAGCGAAATATGTTGTTTCTAATCATTACATCTAAATTTCTTCCAAGACCTAACCAGACTATGAGTGATAGAGAGAAAACAACAAGGTACAGAGTGCCAGAAATATGGACGCGATTTTATTAAGATACAACCCTGATTCTCTATGATAGCTATCAGGGATTCTGATTTTATGTTTTTTTTTTGTTTTTTTTTTTTTGCTGAAAACTCCTCGGTATAAATAATCATAAGTAAAGAAATGTTGGATTTGTGCAAGCTTTTATACCTTACGGCATATAGCGTTGAACTGCCTCACTTTCATCATTTTGATTCATACACATCTGCAAGTATTGTCAACGTATTTTTAGAGGAAAATGAATAATTATTTTTATATTTTGCACAATGATTAAATCATCAAACATTTTTTGGGTTATCAAAATAATATTATGAGAGGAAATGAACATTCGTTAAATTTTTATTTAGACCTTACTTTATAATAGAGATACCGAGTTTGAAGACACAAAAGCCAACATGGAATAGGGCTTTTACATTAACGGTAAGTTCAGAAATACTTCAAAAACTATCTTCGGGCCTGTTAGACAGATGTTTGGTCACAAAGAAGGCTGTTGTTTCCAGTTTTTTTTTCTAGCAAACAAAATCTAACCAACAATTTATTCTGTTCTGTTTTTATTTTCATGCAAGGTATATTTTCTTGAATAAATATCAAACTAACAAAAAAAAGAAAAAATTTAGTGAGACTATTGACACAAACAATTTTAAGATTTTCCCCAAATACAAATATAATATTTTCCATAATTCACAATTATTTTCGTTTCCTTGATTGTACTGAAATTAGGATTTGCTTTAGGTTTTATGAAAAACTGTATTTTTGTTATCCAATTCAAGAAAACGTACAACCAAACGGCAAAAAAGGGGTCGAAATCCCCATTAAAAAAGGAAATGGGTAGTACTATCGACGTATCACTAGAAGTGATAACACTGTTATTGGCAACTATTTTCTGGTTCAAGAAATATTTAAACAACAAAACATAAAATAATGGCGTGGGACCAGTTGCACACCAACCATAGGTACAAGAGCTTCCCCCCTACACTGCAAAATATCCCTTCGTTAAATAGTCCATGCTGATTCCAAATATACTGTCATTATACCGCAGAAGATAGACCTTTCTTCCATGATCACTTCTACAGGCTGAAAGGCTTTTTTACCAGCGTGTCTGAGCTTGCCATAATTAAACAAAAGACACCAAATTTCCACACTTTTCCTATACTACACGATACTATTTACGACAAATATAACAAATCTTTATTAACAACAGTTTAAGTTTTATGCTCCCTCTGATAGGTAAAATTTGACAAGTCTACAGCTACGTTTTCCACCGACAGAACAAGATTCTTATAGCATTGGATCTATTAGTTCCAGATCTATTCATTGACCAAACCAGAAAACATAATTCTATTTATATTTTTCTTCTATTTAGTCGCAAAAAAAAAATTAGGAAAACATTCTCATTTGGCATATTTTTCAGGCATCTTCAATGTGCTTTGTGACCTGAGGAAAAAATTAAAAGTGAAGTTAAAAAAAATGATAGATAAAAATGAATTTCTTTTTATATTTTCATTTCTAGGCAGATGAATAGAAATAAATTTAATTTTGAGATTTTATTTTTATACAAATATGTAGAAATAAATTTAATTTTAAGATTTTCATTTTTAGGTAAACCCATAATTATGGAAAGCTGACAATAGCTTATATTTCCCTTAGCTAACCTAGGCCTACTTTGCATGGATTGGATTTTAGCTTTAAATGATGGAAGGAGACAATTTCAAAGGAAACAATTCCTTTGAAATTGTTTACTGGTTCAATGAAGTAGCCAGACACTACACTATCAGTGGCGCTGGAAGTTTTTAGTCTCTATCATCCCCTGTTAAATCATGGAAGATACAGCTTTTATAGGTTTCCCATCAGGGGTGTAATTTGCTATGGGGCAGACCCCCTAGACCAGTTTGCCACCCCTGCCAGCTGAAATTTAGCATCTTCAAAACTCGTCAAAACTAAGATAGGCCTACATAATTCAAGCATCCACAGAAACAAATCAATAGTCTTTAGTATACCTTTGCCTTTATGATAGTATATATACTTTTCATTTCGTTTGGTCATTTTCATTTGATTGTTTATCAGTGTAGGATGTATATAAAGGCAGTTATTAGCTTTGTAAGCTAAAGATATTAAAATTTTTGAGAGGCGAGACGGTGGGCATGCACCTACATAGAAGGAGGACTCAGCGCCGTGGCCCCTGAAATTCTATTTTTTTCTGAATTTTTGTGCAATTCTTATTCAAATTATCAAATAAGAATTTTGTATTACTAGCCCTCTCACCCAAAAAAGTCAAGCGTAATTACCCGGAAGGTAGCTTAAAAAACAAATCACCGAATTATCACAATAAAGAAAAGGCAAACTAAAAGTCAAAATTTTAATTCAGAATAGTTTACTATGATCCTGGGCATTCTTTTTAACTCATTAACATATAACTGAATTAAATTTTTGTTTATAACTGAATTAAGAAGAACTTCCTTGATTATAGTCAGTAACTGAAATTGGTCTCTTACTGGAAATTCTTTTATTGTGAATTATTTTTAAGGTTATATGTCATATAATTTAGGCTATTAAGTTCCAAAAATTCATAGTTATTAAGGAGGGTATCTGAAATATAGCTGAAATATTTGTAAATTTCGAAAAGTTTTCTTTTAACTGTTTTGGAGGAGTCCTTATGTACTGGAATTATGATATTTTTATGTTAAAGTAACTTCTAAATTTTTTTTCTTCTGAGTTTGAGTTTTTTCTGATATTATCTTCTTCCTTGTGATGTTTCGGCGATCTCAAATTCACTTTAGTAATTAAAAGGCGCAATCATAATTAAAGTAATCATAAACAAAGTAAATTCCATCCATAAATTTTACAGAGATCTTTCTTCAACAAGAAAACAAAGATTCTTGTGATCATTTTTCGTTAAATGTGTGATTCAATTCTCAAAATTTAGCAATTAGCGCTGATAATGAGGAAATGGGATTGCCCAAAATAATCTACAAGTAGTATCGATCTGTTACAAGATTGATTAATGAATGGTAATTAAAAGAACAACAACAAAAAGAGTAAAAGACATTGTACTAGTAGGGAACTTTGAACTACTGTTTATTGACATTGAATATGAAAGGGGACTGATTTCGTTTCCACTTATATCTCCCTTTTTGCAATTCACAAGAGGTGGGTGGATTGAAGTAGGCTTGTTATTCCTCGTTACATCACTTAGTACTTGCGATACACCAAGATACAGAAGTCCAAAATCTCTAGAATCCCTTTCCGTTTTTATTAAACTCTTTTCGCGTCTTGGTAAAAATATACCAAGGCCTATGCAACCGCTTGTTTTGGCCAGTTCTTGTGAGCCACCTAAGGTCCATGACCCCTGCTTTCCACAAACATCACCTGAATGGCCATTCAAATTTGCCACTATGCTCACATCTTGGGGTGTTAAAATTGTGGAGGTAGTGATTATGTCCATATTTTGATAGCCTTGAACGCTGGACTCTCTCCCAACTGCGTATGTCCCCTGGAGAGTTGTTGAGTATATGGGGTGCAAACAAGACGGATCAGAAAAATAATTTATTTCAGCTCTCCAGGTACTTGTTAAGCCTAGAAGAAAAGAAGCTATGTTCACTTCAAAATATTTTAACATAGGAAATAATAAATAAGTTTACCCCTAGCTTGGTCTAAAGACCCATCCCCTCTATTATGCTTGGACCTGAAAATAAAGATTTCGGGCATCAGACCCAGAGGAAAGATCCATAGAAACCAGCCAGGTTCTCTTGCATTTCACGTCTATTTATTCCTAATTGGTCAAGCCAGTTGTTTGAGGTTATAGGGGGTGCATACGCCCATGGCAAAAAAGTGTATTGGAACAGACACACGTATTTTGAAGCTTTTTCATCTCAGTTTGATTTTGAAATTTATATATTTAGTGCATGAGACATGTCTGAGATGGTTTATCCTGGTTGAGATAAAGAAATACAGATCACCCTTGGGCAAATTGGGGGAGGTATGGGTGGGTCAAGGGTATGATTTTAGGGACAAGTGCCCCCCCCCCCCCAGAAGGTAAAAGTTCCACTAATTACAGGGTTGGAGGGGAAGAAATACTGAGGGGGGAGTCAACTTTTATCGGTACCCTCCCCAACATTAATTCTGTATCCACCCCTGGTGGGGAATTTTCCTCCCCTGTCCCTAAATTTAAAAAATACGAATTTTTTAGTTGAAAAATTCTCATTTTGCAATTTTTGCAGAAAAAAAACTAAAAAAAACTACCGAACTGCCCCCCTCCCATAGACTTTGAAAAATAATCTTTGCCACCACCCCCCTCCGTACATTTTGTGAGTTGGAACCACTGGCAGATAACTTTCTCTATAAAGCGAGTATATAGGCAATATTCTGCAGTTTAGTATATTCAAGCATGGGGGACCTACGAATAAATGTTTGATTTTCTTGAAAACATTCAAAGTTTTATAACAGTTTCCATACCTAAATATTCAATATAATAACAAGTAAAAAAAAAAATGTATTTTTGACGAAAGAGCACTTTGGCTTCTCTTTTTTAACTATATTTTCGTTTTAAGACATTTTTGTATATTTTCTAACAGGTTCTTTACAAGCCACGATCCCTGAAGGGGGTGTTTGGGATCACCACGCTGAAACCTCATCGTTTTTCTTTTTCAAATGGGTACTATCCCATTACCCGGGCCTCTCGGGTTAATCACTATGGATTAGGCAATAATAAAACCCGTTTTTGACGTCTTAACTGTTATAGAGCAGGCAATGATAGCAAGGTTTTCATTGCGTGTACGATATTAAACTGTGGTTTTTTGGGGTTTAGAGGGGGGGGGTACCTAGGTTAGGCTACGTATTTAATATATGCAATGCTTTACCACAACCCTCCCTCCCCCTCCCCCCTTAATGTGAAAATATGTAGCCGAAATGTGTTTCTAAACTATTATATATTCATCCTATTTGATTTTATTTCATTAGCATTAACCAAACTTGACTTTTTAGAGAGGCCCGCATAATGGGATAGTACCTTCAAATGTCCTGTTTCTATGTAATACACCTTTTATTTAACATTTTGCGTGAATACCATCCCTTCCCTGAAAAATCCCGTGTACATTTTTGAATATTACGCATTAAAATGTCACGATCCGAAAAAGAAATGAAACCTTCCTTTTTACCGCAGAAATGATCCATTGAGGAACATTGTAAAAAGAGTTACATAAAAACTTCATTTCGAGAACATGTCCACTTAATGGGGATAAAAAAGGCAAATAGTTTAAATTTTTAGGTAATACTTTTGTAGGCATAAAAAAAGGTGAAATTATATTAGGCCATAAACAGAAAACTGTATTGAAGAGGAAACAACCCCAAGTAACTTTGTATAAATCAATAGTGGCATCTTTTGGGGTAGGTCAGTTCTAATTCAATGAATTGAAGCAAATTTCTATTTTCTTCACAGCGGGATCTTGCCATTTTTTTGCAATCATGTCGAAACTTAAATAGCAAAAGTTTTACGACTCTGAAAAAAGAGCCTAAGAATTTTGAATTGCGGGTTGAAACCTGAGCCTTCCGTTCTCTTATTTCGTCTTGAAAAAAGGTGGAAAAAAAATACTAATTTTAGAATGGCTACTTTGGAAAGGAAATGTTATGCATAGCAATGAAATCTCTCAAGGTATGCAGAATTGGACCATAAACAAAAAAGAGTGACATACTCTTTTTGGACAGGCAAAATTTAGCTCCTTAGTTTCTTAGAACTACTTTCTGAGCATAAAAAAAACAACAACAACGAATGCAAGGCAGCTCATTATTGTCCTTAATTTAACCAACAACGTAATATATATTTTTCGCTAACCACCAAAGCTCAACAAACACCAAACAAAATGCACGATTTTCCCTAAGAAATCTTTAGAGCTCCTTACGCGGTGAAAACAGACACCTCTGGTGTCTAAAGACGTGAAAAGATTAAGTACCAGTTCAGTGCCACCTTGCAGCTTAACTTCAAATAGTTCTACTTATTATTACCATCATCAATGGCTGCATTATTTTCGCTATTAGTTTAAGTAGCCCGACGGATACTTTAAAAAAAAAACACGAAACTTTACGTTATCAATCTTTTATAAGAAATTCACTTTTTTGGTCATTGTTAGTGTCATTATCTATGATTAATTTCAAAATATTGTGATTTTCAACTACTTTCAGGAAATGTGAAGACTCACCTTAAGCAACCTGCGAGTGACAGTGATCCCGTCTAAGGTCAATTATGCCGGTCCGGGCGTGTGTCAACAATAATACTACACACTATTTAACTTTAAAATCCGATCGGGGATGACAAACTCGGAACAACAGTGGCAAGAAAAAGTTTGAAATGGAACAAGCAGGATGGATATAGGTTGATTCCGATTAAATAAAAAAAAAACAAAGTTTTTTCAACTGAAAGTAAGGAGCAACATTAGAACTCAAAACGAACAGAAATTATTCCGTTTATCAAGAGGCTGCCCTCATCGTCAATTCCTTACTCTTCACGCTAAAGTTTATTTCAGGACTTTTAAGAGAGTTTTTTCAAACAGTTCGTCGTAACGAACTGCTGGTAAGGAGCGACCCGGCTCAATGCTAACCGAAACTGTAGAAAACGGAATTTTGATACCAATAGATACATCAAAAGAATCAGATTTTAATGCTGATTTCAAATATATATAAGTTTCATCAAGTTTAGTCCTACCTATCAAAAGTTACGCGCCTGAGAGAATTTTGCTGATTTTCGAAAAAAGGGGGAAAGACCCCCTAAAAGTTATAGCACCTTAATGAAAATTACACCATCATATTCAGCGTATCAGAGAACCCTACTGCAGAGGTTTCAAGCTCTTATCTACAAAAATGTGGAATTTTGCATTTTTTGCCAGAAGAAAGATCACGGATGCGTGTTTATTTGTTGTTTTTTTTCTCAGGAGTGATCGTATCAACCCAGTGGTCCTAGAATATCGTGGGAGGGCTCATTCAAACAGAAATTAAAAGTTCTAGTGCCCTTTTTAAGTGACCAAAAAAATGGAGGGCAACTAGGCCCCCTCCCACGCTCATTTTTTCCCAAAGTCACCTGATCAAAATTTTGAGATAGCCATTTTGTTCAGCATGGTCGAAAATATGATAACTATGTGTTTTAGAATGACTTAATCCTCCGAAGTCCCCGGGGGGAGGGCTGAAAGTTATGAACTTTACCAAATGTTAACATATAGTTTTGGTTATTGGGAAGTATACAGACGTTTTCAAGGGGGATTTTTTCTGGTAGTGGGGGGGAGTGGGTCGGGGGTTATGTGGGAGGATCTCTCCACGAAGGAAGTTTTCATGGGGGAAGGGACATTCCTATGAAGGGGGCGCCGGATTTCCCAGCATTATTTAAAAAAAGATCAGAAATTATATATATAAAAAAAACAAGTTTTTAACTGAAAGTAAGGAGCAACATCAAAACTTAAAACGACAGAAAACATTACGTATATGATTGGGTTCACCCCGTAGTCAATACCTCACTCTTTAAGCCAAAGATTATTTTGTACTTTCATAAGAGCTATTTATTCTAATTAACGGCATTTGTGATTAAGGGGTCATTTTTAAAGAATTGGAACAAAATTCGAAATTTAGCTTAAAGAGCAAGGTATTGAATAGGGGCGAACCCTCTAATATATGTATTAAAAATATATGAATATAGAAGTTCGTTACGTAAGTTAATTTGTAAGTTACGTATATTTATTACTAATAAAAACGTTCGTAAATAAAATTAAGCAGGTTTCGAGAAAGCCATTTAACCAAATAAAAGTAAAATTAATATTCAAATTTTGTTTTAATTATTCATGTACGTTGAGCCAAAATCAAAACCTGTATTAATTCAAAAACGTTCAAAAATTAAATAAAAAAAACAAGTTTTTTTAACTGAAAGTAAGGAACGACGTTAAAACTTAAAACCAAGAGAAATTATTCCGTGCATGAAAGGGGCTGTCCCCTCCTCAACGCCTCGCTCTTTACGCTAACGTTTGACTTTCTCACAACTCTATTTTTTTTAACAATGAAAAACTTTATCGTAAAGAGCGAGGCGTTGAGGAGGGGACAGCCTCTTTCATGCACGGAATAATTTCTGTTCGTTTTAAGTTTTAACGTCGTTCCTTACTTTCAGTTAAAAAAACTTGTTTTTTTTTTATTTAATATTCTAATTAAACGGCCTCTATGTTTCAGAAATCTTTCTTAAGAAATTGGGACAAACAGTCAAACTTTAGCGTAAAGAGAAAGGTATTGAGGAGGTGGCAACCGCTTCACATACAGAATAATTTCTGTTCGTTTTGATTTTTCACATTGCTCCTTACTTTCAGTTGAAATAACTTGTTTTTGTCATTTTGTTTTTGATTGTTTTTCAAATAATGCCACTATTTCAGGCTCCCCAATCAGGCTTCTTGAAAAATTACCTTCAGTCATGGGAAAGTCCTCCGTGGAAAAGTTTCCATCACGTTAAAAACCCTTCCTTTTCTGTTATATTCCTTTGGATAGTTCTATCTTTGCTGAAAAATATCATAGGTAAACAATGGGGAAATTTTATAACTTAAAAACCTATCCTTAGGGATTTTGGGGTGTTATGTTATCTCCAAATGTTAAGTTTTTGGACCTTTCAACAATGCTGAGCACAATTGATATCTCAAAATTTTAATCGGATGACTTTGAAGAAAAAAGGGACGTGTAAGGGGGAGTAACTGCCCTCCAATCTTTTTGGTAACTTAAAAAGGGCACTAGAACTTTTGAATTTCGATAAAATGAGTCCCCTCTCGATCTTCTAGGATTATTGGTTCGATATGATCCCCCCTGGGAAAAATTAAATAAATAAAAAAATCAACACGTATCCGTGATCTTTCTTCTGGCAAAAAATGCAGAATCCCATATTTTTGTCCATCCCCCGAAATGTTTGTCCGGCTCGTAAAAACGTAATAAAAAGTGGGTTCTAGGCGTTTACCCCCCCTCCTGGTGCTTACCCCCCGGAAAATTCCACCAGGGAAATCTCCCCCCGGAAAATACCCCCGTGCGGAAAATACCCCCCAGAAAATACCCCCCGTGGAAAATAAGGCTTTCCAAATTTGAGAATTTTATTTGAGTTTTATTTTTTTTTTAATTTCCGTATGGGAAAGAATTTCGGTACTTGTGTGTTATGCGACACTCACTCAAGTTTACGCTGCGTAAAACTCGAGAACAAACCAGTTTCTTCTTTAGTTTTCTTTCAGCTTAGTGCGAGACAAGACTAAGACAATTGACAGAATATATGGGAAATATATAATTTCGCCTATATATTTGCATATAAGGGGGGGGGGCTGTAAAGTACTTGGACAGTTTGAATTCAGAAAAAAATTCTTTTTAGGTATATGGCCAGTAAAAAATTAGAAAAGAATAGCGAGGGATCTGGAAATTTTGTTAACTATATATAAAAAAAAAATCCCAGTATAAAATAAAGTGAAGTGTTTTTTCCAAGTGTTAAGTGTTTTTTTTTCAATGACCGTTTTCCAAGCATTAAGTACTATTATTAGGTTAATGTAGTGTTTCATTTAAGTGTTTTATGATGATCGCTGTTATTTTTGCCTTTCATTTATGTTATTTTACTGTGTTCATGGCCGTATATTTGGCTTTAAAATACACTTATCTATCTATCTATCTAATATACTGAATAATTGTACCAAACACGCTTTGCATGCAGACCCGCTATACTTTAACCCCCTCCATAATGTGCAAATCTATACCTCAAATTCATTTCTAAAGTAAAGAAGAAACTGACAAAAAAATGGTGTGTTCTCGAATTTTACACAGCGTAAACTTGAGTGAGCGGCTCATAATACACAAGTACCAAAATTCCTTCCCCCTACGGAAATTAAAAAAATAAAACTCAAATAAAATTCTCAAAATTATAAAGCCTTATTTTCCACGGTGTGGTATCTTCCGGGGAGATATTTTCCACGGGGGTATTTTCCACGGCGGGGGGTATTCCCCTGGGGGTATTTTCTGGGGGGTATTTTCCTTGGGGGGTATTTTCCGGGGGTCGTTTCTCGTGGGAGGAGGGGGTGTTTTCTGGGGGGGATATTTTGCGGGGGATAATCATCGGTGCGGGGGGGGGGGGTAAACGCCGGCCACTCAAAAAGTGAATATAAACCAATTTGTGATGAGTTTGAAAAGATTTCAGTATCCCCCCTAAAAATTATTTTCTAGCCACCCCCTCTCGAAAAAAAATATCCTGGATACGTTCCTGTGTTTCCCTCCTTCGTAAAAATCAGGTAAGTTTTCTCAGGCTCTTGACTTTTCATGTGTAACGGTAAACTTGATAAATCTTATATATTTGGAATCAGCCTAATAGTCCGATTCTTTTGATGTATCTATTGATATCAAAAATTCGTTTCTTAGAGATTCGGTCACTATTGAGCAGCGTCGCTCCTTACTTACAGTTCGTAGCCACGAACTATTTGATCCAAACCGGTCATAAAAGCCACTCATCCAACAATCATATCCAATCCAGGGATAAAAGGCACTCATATCCAAACCAACAATTATATCCCAACCAACAATCACATCCAAACCGGTCATAAGAGCCACTCATCCAACAATCATATCCAAACCAGTCATAAAAGCTACTCATATCCAAACCAACAATCATATCCAAACCAAAAATCACATCCAAACCAGTCATAAAAGCAACTCATCCAACAATCATATCCAAACCAGTTATAAAAGGCACTCATATCCAAACCAACAATCATATCCAAACCAAAAATCACATCCAAACCAGTCATAAAAGCCTCTCATCCAATAATCATATCCGAACCAGTCATAAAAGGCACTCATATCCAAACCAACAATCATGTACAAACCAACAATCACATCCAAACCGGTCATAAGAGCCACTCATCCAACAATCATATCCAAACCAGTCATAAAAGCCACTCGTATTCAAACCAATAATCATTTCCAAACCAACAATCACATCCGAACCAGTCATAAAAGCCCCTCATCCAACAATCATATCAAATCCAGTCATAAAAGGCACTCTTATCCAAATCGACAATTATATCCAAACCAACAATCACATCCAAACCAATCATAAAAGCCACCCATCCTACAATCATATCAAGACCAGTCATAAAAACCACTCATATCCAAACCAACAATCACATCCAAACCAGTCATAAAAGCCACTCATCCAACAATCATATCCACACCAGTCATAAAAGCCACTCATATCCAAACCAACAATCACATCCAAACCAATCATAAAAGCCACTCATCCAACAATCATATCAAGACCAGTCATAAAAACCACTCATATCCAAACCAACAATCATATCCAAACCAGTCATAAAAGCCACTCATCCAACAATCATATCCAAACCAGTCATAAAAGCCACTCGTATCCAAACCAACAATCATATCCAAACCAACAATCACATTCAAACCAGTCATGAAAGCCACTCATCCAACAATCATATCCAAACCAGTCATAAAAGTCACTCACATCAAAACCAACAATCATATCAGTAGAAAGGGGGGTACCAGCCCCACGATTCACCCCTGCTGCCACCTACAACTTTTTTACATAATTTATGCATGTTTTTATGTCTGTTCGTTCTCACTGAGAATGAAAAAACAGAAATTTTCTCACTTAAAAAACATGAATTTTCTCACATTTATGGTTGTTTTCTTGGACGGTTATGTGTGTTGGTCAATTTATTTGATGTTTTTCATGGATGTCAACAGCAATTCATGTCTGTTTTATGGTTTTTGTCAGTGAGAATGAAAAAACAGGAACTTTCTCACATTTATGGATGTCAACATCAATTCATGTCTGTTTTATGTATGTTCGTTGTCAGTGAGAATGAAAAAACAGGAACTTTCTCACATTTATGGATGTCAACAGCAATTTATGTCTGTTTTATGTCTTTAGGAGAACCTAACCTGAGATATTGATTTACATAATCGGCGGGGGAATTATTGATTCACGAAGGGGAACTAAGAAACAAACATGGCTTCTTTGATCTTTAGGCTAACCTAACCTGAGAACTTGATTTACATAATCGGCGGGAAAATTATTGATTCACGAAGGGGGAATTAAGAAACATTATGGTTTCTTTGATCTTTAGGCGAACCTAATCTGAGAACTTGATTTACATAATCGACGGGGAAATTATTGATTCACGAAGGGGGAATTAAGAAACATTATGGTTTCTTTGATCTTTAGGCGAACCTAACCTGAAAACTTGATTTACATAATCGGCGGGGAAATTATTGATTCATGAAGGGGGAATTAAGAAACATTATGGTTTCTTTGATCTTTAGGCGAACCTAACCTGAGAACTTTATTTACATAATCGGCGGGGGAATGTATTGATTCACGAAGGGGGAATTAAGAAACATTATGGCTTCTTTAATCTTAGGTCAGAGGGATAAACGTTCTTTAGGTCAGAGAGAAAAATTAATATTCTATTTTGAAATAGGGCTTCATTGATCTTTAGTGTCAGGAATTATAAATGACATCACTTGTTATCTTGGAATTATGCGGGAGTCTAAAGAGATAGAAATTCTATTTTTAAATACGGCTTCACTGAGCTTTAAGTCGGAGAGATAAATTGATATTCTAAGGAAACCATAATAGTTTAGCTAGGAACATTTATGAGATGAAGAGATTAACGTAGGAAACGGTTTCCTAGAAATTTGAAATGTGTCAGCGCAGGGATGCCAAAAACAAAGGGAACACACAGAAATTACTTTTAGGGGATTATTTGGGCGAAACCGTTTTAGACAGGTTTTGGAATTATTTCGGCGAAACAGTGAGAGACATTTTAAAAGATGATTTGAAAGATGATTCTAGAAGAGGTTTTGAGTGTGGTCGTTATAATACACAATTTCCATTTGAACAGTGTTGTGAGGTCCCCTACCACAACCCCAAAGGGTTCCGATCCCCCCACCTCAACCCCGAAGGAACCCACCGGTCCTCAAAGGTTCTCCGGATTCCCAAAGGGCTCCCGGTGCCCCAAAGGCTCCTGAGCCACCATTTTAATACTTTTTTAAGGCTTTATTATATCTTTTCAGAACAAATTATTATTTTAGGGAATTATTTCGGCGAAACAGTTAGAGACATTTTAAAAGATGATTTTTGAAGAGATTTTAGAAGAGGATTTGAGGGTGAAACTCTGAGGTCGTTATAATACACAAGTTCCATTTGAACAGTGTCGTGAGGTCCTCTACCCCAACCCCAAAGGGTGCCGATCCCCCCATCCCAACCCCGAAGGAAGCGCCCGGTCCTCAAAGGTCCCCCCAAGCTCCCAAAGGACCACCCGGCCCTCAAGGGTCCCACAGACCCTCAAAGGCTCTCCCCGAGCCCCGTCTTTCGTTGATGTGTATTGTCTGAAACTTATGATTTGGGATATGTAAATTACTATTTCGGACTTTTCTGAGCTAGATTTCTTAGTCTTTCGTTGGTGTGTGTTGTCTGAAACCTATGATTTGGGATGGGTGGATTGCTATTTTTGACTTTTCTGAGCTGGATTTCTTAGCCGTTCATAGGTGTGTGTTGTCTGAAACTTATGATTTAGGATGGTTAATTTGCTATTTTTGACTTTTCTGAGCTAGGTTTCTTAGCCTTTCATATGTGTGTGCTGTCAGAAAATTATGATTTGGGATTTGTAGTTTGCATTTTGGACTTTTCAGAGCTAGGATTCTTAGTCCCTCATAGGTGTTTGTTGTCTGAAGCCTATAGTTTGGGATGAGTAGTTTGCTATTTCAGGCTTTTCATAGCCAGATTTCTTAGTATTTCGTAGGTGTGTGTTGTCTGAAACCTATGATTTGGATTGTGTGGGTTGCTATTTTTTGACTTTTCATAGCCAGATTTCTTAGTCTTTCGTAGGTATGTGTTGTCTGAAACCTATGATTTGGATTGTGTGGATTGCTATTTTTTGACTTTTCTGAGCTAGATTTCATAGCCTTTCGTAGGGATGTGTTGACTGAAACCTATGATTTGGGATGAGTGGTTTGCTTTTTGGACTTTTCAGAGCTGGATTTCTTAGCCGTTCATAGGTGAGTGTTGTCTGAAATCTATGATTTGGGATGGTTAATTTGCTATTTTTGACTTTTCTGAGCTAGGTTTCTTAGCCTTTCATAGGTGTATGTTGTCAGAAAATTATGATTTGGGATGTGTAGTTTGCTATTTCAGGCTTTTCTGAGCTAAGGTTTCCTAGTATTTCGTAGGTGAATGTTGTCTGAAACCAATAGTTTGGGATGAGTAGTTTGCTATTTCAGGCTTTTATGAGCTAGGTTTCTTAGCCTTTCGTAGGTGTGTGTTGACTGAAACTTATGATTTGGGATATGTAATTTGCTATTTCCGACTTTTCATAACCAGATTTCTTAGTCTTTCGTAGGTGTGTGGTGTCTGAAACCTATGATTTGGGATGTGTGGGTTGCTATTTTTTGACTTTTCTGAGCTGGATTTCTTAGCCTTTCGTAGGCGTATGTTGACTGAAACCTATGATTTGGGATGGTTAATTTGCTATTTTTGACTTTTCTGAGCTAGATTTCTTAGCCTTTCATAGGTGTGTGCTTTCAGAAAATTATGATTTGGGATGTGTAGTTTGCTTTTTTGACTTTTCAGAGCTAGGATTCTTGGTCACCCATAGGTGTTTGTTGTCTGAAACTTCGAGTTTGGGATGAGTAGTTGGCTATTTCAGACTTTTCTGAGCTAAGGTTTCTTAGTATTTCGTAGGTGAATGTTGTCTGAAACTTATGATTTGGGATATGTAAATTACTATTTCGGGCTTTTCTGAGTTGGATTTCTTAGTCTTTCATAGGTGTGTGGTGTCTGAAACCTATGATTTGGGATGAGTGGTTTGCTTTTTGGACTTTTATGAGCTGGATTTCTGAGACTTTCCTAGGTGTGTGTTGACTGAAACCTATGATTAGGGATGTGTAGTTTGCTATTTTGACTTTTCTGAGCTAGGTTTCTTAGCCTTTCATAGGTAAGTGTTGTCAGAAAATTATGATTTGGGATATGTAGTTTGCTATTTCAGGCTTTCCTGAGCTAAGGTTTCCTAGTATTTCGTAGGTGAATGTTGTCTGAAACCAATAGTTTGGGATGAGTAGTTTGCTATTTTTGACCTTTCTGAGCTAGGTTTCTTAGTCTTTTGTTGCTGTGTGTTGACTGAAACCTATGATTTGGGATATGTGGTTTGCTATTTTTGACTTTTCTGAGCTGGATTTATTAGCCTTTCATAGGTGTGTGTTGACTGAAACCTATGATTGGGATGAGTGCTTTGCTATTTTTGTCTTTTCTGAGCTAGATTTCTTAGCCTTTCATAGGTATGTGTTGTCAGAAAATTAAGATTTGGGATGTGTAGTTTGCTATTTGGACTTTTCAGAGCTATGATTCTTAGTCCATCATAGGCGTTTGTTGTCTGAAACTTCTAGTTTGGGATGAGTAGTTTGCTATTTCAGGCTTTTCTGAGCTAAGGTTTCTTAGTCTTTCATAGGTGAATGTTGTCTGAAACCTATGATTTGGGATATGTTAATTACTATTTCGGGCTTTTCTAAGCTAGATTTCATAGTCTTTCGTTGGTGTGTGTTGTCTGAAACCTATGATTTGGGATGGGTGGATTGCTACTTTTGACTTTTCTGAGCTGGATTTCTTAGCCTTTCATAGGTGTTTGTTGTCTGAAACCTATAGTTTGGGATGACTAGTTTGCTATTTTTGACTTTTCTGAGCTAAATTTCTTAGCCGTTCATAGGTGAGTGTTGTCTGAAACCTATGATTTGGGAATATGTAAATTACTATTTCGGGCTTTTCTTAATTGGATTTCTTAGTCTTTCATAGGTATGTGTTGTCTGAAACCTATGATTTGGGATGTGTGGGTTGCTATTTTTTTACTTTTCCAAGCTGGATTTCTTAGCCGTTCATAGGTGAGTGCTGTCTGAAACTTATGATTTGGGATGGTTAATTTGCTATTTCCGGCTTTATTAGCTAGGTTTCTTAGCCTTTCATAGGTGTGTGTTGTCAGAAAATTATGATTTGGGATGTGTCGTTTGCTATTTGGACTTTTCAGAGCTAGGATTCTTAGTCCATCATAGGTGTTTGTTGTCTGAAACCAATAGTTTGGGATGAGTAGTTTGCTATTTCAGGCTTTTCGGAGCTAGATTTCTTAGCCTTTCATTGGTGTATGCTTTCAGAAAATTATGATTTGGGATATGTAAATTACTATTTCGGACTTTTCTGAGTTGGACACTTCTAAATTTTTCCGTAGAAGATAGGAAAAGTTATACTATGATTATGATTATTTTCCATGAAGATAAAAAGTTTCACTTTAATTCTAAATTTTCTTAAATTCAATTCCGACCTTTCTCAAAGAGATGAAAAAAATTAAAGTTCTGTTCCAAATATTTTCCCGGAAGAAGAAAAGTTCAACTTCGATTCTGAATTTTCTCAATGAAAATGAAATAAGTTATTGATCAAATCTATTTTCCCAAAATAATATAAAAATTTCCACTTCAGTTCAGATTTTTTTCTCAAAGAGATGAAGAAATTTAAAGTTCTGTTCCAAATTTTTCATAGAAGATAGGAAAAGTTATACTTTGAACGTGAATATTCGAGTTCTATTCTGAATTTTACCAAAGAACACATTTCAATTCTAATTTCCCTAATAAAAAATTTAAAGTTCAATTCTAAATTTTTCGGTGGAAGATAGAAAAAGTAATACCATACGTGTGAATATTTTCCCGGAAGATAGAAAGTTCTAGTTCAATTTAAAATTTTCTCAACGAAGTGAAGAAGAATTCAAGTTCTCTTCTGAATTTTACCAAAGAACACAATTCAATTCTAATTTCACAGAGAAAATAAAAATCTTCCACTTCAGTTCCTTATTTCACAAAGACATAAAGAAATTCAAAGTTCAATTCTAAATTTTTCGGCGGAAGATAGAAAAATAAATAAAAGTTCAAATAGGGATAAAATCCTTTTAATAGACAGTGATAGAAATTCACAAAAATACCAGATATTTCGGTCACATATACAGTGACCGTCATCAGTAGTAAAGCTTTACTACTGATGACGGTCACTGTATATGTGACCGAAATATCTGGTATTTTTGTGAATTTCTATCACTGTCTATTAAAAGGATTTTATCCCTATTTGAACTTTTATTTATCGTCATGGAAAGGCAGTGTGGTCTCCGAAATTATATAAGATAGAAAAAGTAATACCATACTTGTGAAATATTTTCATGGAAGATAAAAAGTTCTAGTTCAATTTAAAATTTTCTCAACGAAGTGAAGGAAAGTTCAAGTTCTCTTCTGAATTTTCTCAATGAAAAAGAAATTAGTCATTGATCATTTCTATTTTTCCAAATAATATAAAAATTTTCCACTTTAGTTCAGATCTGACTCGAAGAGATGAAAAATTTAAAATACTGTTCCAAATTTTTCACTGAAGATAAAAAAGTTCAAGTTCTCTTCGGAATTTTACCAAAAAACACAATTCAATTCTAATTTCTTCAGAGAAAATAAAAATCTTCCACTTCAGTTCTTTATTTCGCAAAGACATAAAGAAATTTAAAGTTCAATTCTAATTTTTTCGGTGGAAGATAGAAAAAGTAATACCATACGTGTGAATATTTTCCCGGAAGATAAAAAGTTCTAGTTCAATTTAAAATTTTCTCAAAGAAGTGAAGAAAAGTTAAAGTTCTCTTCTGAACTTTACCAAAGAACACACTTCAATTCTAATTTCTCCAGAGAAAACAAAAATCTTCCACTTCAGTTCTTTATTTCACAAAGACATAAAGAAATTTAAAGTTCAATTCTAATTTTTTCGGTGGAAGATAGAAAAAGTAATACCATACTTGTGAATATTTTCACGGAAGATAAAAAGTTCTAGTTCAATTTAAAATTTTCTCAACGAAGTCAAGGAAAGTTCAAGTTCTCTTCTGAACTTTACCAAAGAACACACTTCAATTCTAATTTCTCCAGAGAAAACAAAAATCTTCCACTTCAGTTCTTTATTTCACAAAGACATAAAGAAATTTAAAGTTCAATTCTAAATTTTTCGGTGGGAGATAGAAAATATAATACCATACTTGTGATTATTTTCACGGAAGATAAAAAGTTCTAGTTCAATTTAAAATTTTCTCAATGAAGTGAAGAAAAGTTCAAGTTCTCTACTGAATTTTACCAAAGAAGACAATTCAATTCTAATTTCTACAGAGAAAATAAAAATCTTCCACTTCAGTTCTTTATTTCACAAAAGACATAAAGAAATTTAAAGTTCAATTCTAAATTTTTCGGTGGAAGATAGAAAAAGTAATACCATACTTGTGAATATTTTCCCGGAGATAAAAAGTTCTAGTTCAATTTAAAATTTTCTCAACGAAGTGAAGAAAAGTTCAAGTTCTCTTCTGAACTTTACCAAAGAACACACTTCAATTCTAATTTCTCCAGAGAAAATAAAATCTTCCACTTCAGTTTTAAGTTCCCCAAAGAAATAAAGAAATTTAAAGTTCTATTCTAAATTTTTAGATGGAAGATAGAAAAAGTAATACTATGACTGCGATCGTTTTCCATGAAGATCAAAAGTTTCACTTTATTTATAATTTTTCTTAAATTCAGTTCTGATTTTTCTCAAAGAGATGAAAAATTTAAAGTTCTGTTCCAAATTTTTCATAGAAGATAGAAAAAGTTATACATTGATTGTGAATATTCAACATGAAGATAAGGAACTCCACTTTAATTCTGAGTTTTCTCGAAGAAGTGCAAATTGTTCAAGTTCTCTTCTGAATTTTCTTAAAGAAGAGAAAAAAGTTAACTCAATTCTGAATTTTACCAATGAAAATGAAAAAACCTTCCACTTCAGTTCTTAATTTCTCAAAGAAATAAAAAATTTAAAGTTCAGTTCTAAATTTTTCTGTAGAAGATAGGAAAAATTATACTATGATTGTGATTATTTTCCAGTGAAGATAAAAAGTTTCACTTTAATTCTAATTTTCTTAAGTTCACTACCGATTTTTTGCAAAGAGATGAAAAATTTAAAGTTCTGTTCCAAATTTTTCATAGAAGATAGAAAATGTTATACATTGATTTGAATATTCGACATGAAGATAAGGAGCATCACTTTAATTCTGAGTTTTCTCGAAGAAGTGCAAAATCTTCAAGTTCACTTCTGAATTTTCTTAAAGAAGTGAAAAAAGTTAGCTCAATTCTGAATTTTACCAATGAAAATGAAAAAAGCTTCCACTTCAGTTCTTAATTCCTCAAAGACATAAAAAATTTAAAATTCTCTTCTAATTTTTCCAAGAAAATAAAAAGGCTCCACCTCAGTTCTGGTTTTTTTTTCTCAAAGAGATGAAAAATTTAAAGTTCTTTTCTAATTTTAAATTAAATTTTAGCTCCTTTGTCTTATGGATTTACCCATCAAATTTTTAAATTAGAAAATGAGTGACTCGTTCTATTATTAAAGACAATCGTTCAAACTCGTTCATCTAACCTTCAAAACAATAGGTTGGGTTAGGTATAAATAAATATTAATAAATAAATAGAAACATTTCTACATGTTTAAGTTAGGTTAGGGTAGATTAACTTATCATGAGTGCTCATGATAAGTTAACCTAACCTTTTCCGGCGAGTATGGTTAGGTTAGGTTAGACTAGATTAAGTTAGGTTAGATTAGGTTAGGTTAGGTTAGCCTACGTACGCTTCACTTAGGTTAGCTTAGGTTAGGTGAGAGACATGCCAAAAGTTAGGTGTATGATTAGGTTAGGTTAGGTTAGATTAAGTTAGGTTAGGCTAGGTTAGCCTACGTACGCGCGCGTACGTAGGCTAACCTAGCCTAACCTAACTTAATTTAACCTAACCTAATCTAACTAAACCTATGATTTGCTATTTTTGACTTTTCTGAGCTAGGTTTCTTAGCCTTTCATAGGTGTGTGTTGTCAGAAAATTATGATTTGGGATGTGTAGTTTGCTATTTGGACTTTTCAGAGCTAGGATTCTTAGTCCATCATAGGTGTTTGTTGTCTGAAACCAATAGCTTGGGATGAGTAGTTTGCTATTTCAGGCTTTTCGGAGCTAGATTTCTTAGCCTTTCATTGGTGTATGCTTTCAGAAAATTATGATTTGAGATATGTAAATTACTATTTCGGACTTTTCTGAGTTGGACACTTCTAAATTTTTCCGTAGAAGATAGGAAAAGTTATACTATGATTATGATTATTTTCCATGAAGATTAAAAGTTTCACTTTAGTTCTAAATTTTCTTAAATTCAATTCCGACCTGTCTCAAAGAGATGAAAAAAATTAAAGTTCTGTTCCAAATATTTTCCCGGAAGAAGAAAAGTTCAACTTCGATTCTGAATTTTCTCAATGAAAATGAAATAAGTTATTGATCAAATCTATTTTCCCAAAATAATATAAAAATTTCCACTTCAGTTCAGATTTTTTTCTCAAAGAGATGAAGAAATTTAAAGTTCAATATTCAATAAAAGTCAATATTCCCAAATCATAGGTTTCAGACAACACTCACCTATGAACGGCTTAGAAACCTAGCTAATAAAAGCCGGAAATAGTAAATTAACCATCCCAAATCATAAGTTTCAGACAGCACTCAGCTATGAACGGCTAAGAAATCCAGCTCGGAAAAGTAAAAAAATAGCAACCCACACATCCCAAATCATAGGTTTCAGACAGCACATACCTATGAAAGACTAAGAAATCCAATTCAGAAAAGCCCGAAATAGTAATTTACATATTCCCAAATCATAGGTTTCAGACAACACTCACCTATGAACGGCTAAGAGACCTAGCTCAGAAAAGTCAAAAATAGCAAACTAGTCATCCCAAACTATAGGTTTCAGACAACAAACACCTATGATAGGCTAAGAAATCCAGCTCAGAAAAGTCAAAAGTAGCAATCCACCCATCCCAAATCATAGGTTTCAGACAATACACACCAACGAAAGACTATGAAATCTAGCTTAGAAAAGCCCGAAATAGTAATTAACATATCCCAAATCATAGGTTTCAGAAAACATTCACCTATGAAAGACTAAGAAACCTTAGCTCAGAAAAGCCTGAAATAGCAAACTACTCATCCCAAACTAGAAGTCTCAGACAACAAACGCCTATGATGGACTAAGAATCATAGCTCTGAAAAGTCCAAATAGCAAACTACACATCCCAAATCTTAATTTTCTGACAACACATACCTATGAAAGGCTAAAAAATCTAGCTCAGAAAAGACAAAAATAGCAAAGCACTCATCCCAATCCTAGGTTTCAGTCAACACACACCTATGAAAGGCTAATAAATCCAGCTCAGAAAAGTCAAAAATAGCAAACTACATATCCCAAATCATAGGTTTCAGTCAACACACAGCAACGAAAGACTAAGAAACCTAGCTCAGAAAGGTCAAAAATAGCAAACTACTCATCCCAAACTATTGGTTTCAGACAACATTCACCTACGAAATACTAGGAAACCTTAGCTCAGGAAAGCCTGAAATAGCAAACTACATATCCCAAATCATAATTTTCTGACAACACTTACCTATGAAAGGCTAAGAAACCTAGCTCAGAAAAGTCAAAATAGCAAACTACACATCCCAAATCATAGGTTTCAGTCAACACACACCTAGGAAAGTCTCAGAAATCCAGCTCAGAAAAGTCCAAAAAGCAAACCACACTCATCCCAAATCATAGGTTTCAGACACCACACACCTATGAAAGACTAAGAAATCCAACTCAGAAAAGCAAGAAATAGTAATTTACATATCCCAAATCATAAGTTTCAGACAACATTCACCTACGAAATACTAAGAAACCTTAGCTCAGAAAAGTCTGAAATAGCCAACTACTCATCCCAAACTCGAAGTTTCAGACAACAAACACCTATGAGTGACTAAGAATCCTAGCTCTGAAAAGTCAAAAAGCAAACTACACCTCCCAAATCATAATTTTCTGAAAGCACACACCTATGAAAGGCTAAGAAATTTAGCTCAGAAAAGTCAAAAATAGCAAATTAACCATCCCAAATCATAGGTTTCAGTCAACATACGCCTACGAAAGGCTAAGAAATCCAGCTCAGAAAAGTCAAAAAATAGCAACCCAAATATCCCAAATCATAGGTTTCAGACACCACACACCTACGAAAGACTAAGAAATCTGGTTATGAAAAGTCGGAAATAGCAAATTACATATCCCAAATCATAAGTTTCAGTCAACACACACCTACGAAAGGCTAAAAAACCTAGCTCATAAAAGCCTGAAATAGCAAACTACTCATCCCAAACTATTGGTTTCAGACAACATTCACCTACGAAATACTAGGAAACCTTAGCTCAGAAAAGCCTGAAATAGCAAACTACACATCCCAAATCATAATTTTCTGACAACACACACCTATGAAAGGCTAAGAAACCTAGCTCAGAAAAGTCAAAAATAGCAAATTAACCATCCCAAATCATAGGTTTCAGACAACACTCACCTATGAACGGCTAAGAAATCCAGCTCTGAAAAGTCCAAAAAGCAAACCACTCATCCCAAATCATAGGTTTCAGTCAACACATCCCTACGAAAGGCTATGAAATCCAGCTCAGAAAAGTCAAAAAATAGCAATCCACACAATCCACATCATGGGTTTCAGACAACACACACCTACGAAAGACTAAGAAATCTGGCTATCAAAAGTCAAAAAATAGCAACCCACACAATCCAAATCATTGGTTTCAGACAACACACACCTACGAAATACTAAGAAATCTGGCTATGAAAAGCCTGAAATAGCAAACTACTCATCCCAAACTATAGGCTTCAGACAGCAAACACCTATGAGGGACTAAGAATCCTAGCTCTGAAAAGTCCAAAATGCAAACTACAAATCCCAAATCATAATTTTCTGACAGCACACAAATATGAAAAAAAAAACCTAAGAAACCTAGCTCAGAAAACTCAAAAATAGCAAATTAACCATCCTAAATCATAAGTTTCAGACAACACACACCTATGAACGGCTAAGAAATCCAGCTCAGAAAAGTCAAAAATTGCAATCCATCCATCCCAAATCATAGGTTTCAGACAACACACACCAACGAAAGACTAAGAAATCTAGCTTAGAAAAGCCCGAAATAGTAATTTACATATCCCAAATCATAAGTTTCAGACAACATTCACCTACGAAATACTAGGAAACCTTAGCTCAGAAAAGCCTGAAATACCAAACTATTCATCCCAAACTAGAAGTTTCAGACAACAAACGCCTATGAGAGACTAAGAATCATAGCTCTGAAAAGTCCAACTTGCAAACTACACATCGCAAATCATAATTTTCTGACAGCACACACCTATGAACGGCTAAGAAATCCAGCTCAGAAAAGTCAAAAATAGCAATCCACCCATCCCAAATCATAGGTTTCAGACAACACACACCAACGAAAGACTAAGAAATCTAGCTCAGAAAAGTCCGAAATAGTAATTTACATATCCCAAATCATAAGTTTCAGACAATACACATCAACGAAAGACGGGGCTCGGGGAGAGCCTTTGAGGGTCTGTGGGACCCTTGAGGGCCGGATGGTCCTTTGGGAGCTTGGGGGGACTTTTGAGGACCGGGCGCTTCCTTCGGGGTTGGGATGGGGGGATCGGAACCCTTTGGGGTTGGGGTAGAGGACCTCACGACACTGTTCAAATGGAACTTGTGTATTATAACGACCTCAGAGTTTCACCCTCAAATCCTCTTCTAAAATCTCTTCAAAAATCATCTTTTAAAATGTCTCTAACTGTTTCGCCGAAATAATTCCCTAAAATAATAATTTGTTCTGAAAAGATATAATAAAGCCTTAAAAAAGTATTTAAATGGTGGCTCAGGAGCCTTTGGGGCGCCGGGAGCCCTTTGGGAATCCGGAGAACCTTTGAGGACCGGTGGGTTCCTTCGGGGTTGGGGTGGGGGGATCGGAACCCTTTGGGGTTGTAGTAGGGGACCTCACAACACTGTTCAAATGGAACTTGTGTATTATAACGACCATACTCAAAACCTCTTCTAGAATCATCTTTTAAATCATCTTTTAAAATGTCTCTAACTGTTTCACCGAAATAATTCCAAAACCTGTCTAAAACGGTTTCGCCCAAATAATCCCCTAAAAGTAATTTCTGTGTGTTCCCTTTGTTTTTTGGCATCCCTGCGCTGACACATTTCAAATTTCTAGGAAACCCTTTCCTACGTTAATCTCTTCATCTCATAAATGTTCCTAGCTAAACTATTATGGTTTCGTTAGAATATCAATTTATCTCTCCGACTTAAAGCTCAGTGAAGCCGTATTTAAAAATAGAATTTCTATCTCTTTAGACTCCCGCATAATTCCAAGATAACAAGTGATGTCATTTATAATTCCTGACACTAAAGATCAATGAAGCCCTATTTCAAAATAGAATATTAATTTTTCTCTCTGACCTAAAGAACGTTTATCCCTCAGACCTAAGATTAAAGAAGCCATAATGTTTCTTAATTCCCCCTTCGTGAATCAATACATTCCCCCGCCGATTATGTAAATCAATTTCTCAGGTTAGGTTCGCCTAAAGATCAAAGAAACCATAATGTTTCTTAATTCCCCCTTCGTGAATCAATAATTTCCCCGCCGATTATGTAAATCAAGCTCTCAGGTTAGGTTCGCCTAAAGATCAAAGAAACCATAATGTTTCTTAATTCCCCCTTCGTGAATCAATAATTTCCCCGTCGATTATGTAAATCAAGTTCTCAGGTTAGGTTCGCCTAAAGATCAAAGAAACCATAATGTTTCTTAATTCCCTCTTCGTGAATCAATAATTCCCCCGCCGATTATGTAAATCAAGTTCTCAGGTTAGGTTAGCCTAAAGATCAAAGAAGCCATGTTTGTTTCTTAATTCCCCTTCGTGAATCAATAATTCCCCCGCCGATTATGTAAATCAATATCTCAGGTTAGGTTCGCCTAAAGACATAAAACAGACATAAATTGCTGTTGACATCCATAAATGTGAGAAAGTTCCTGTTTTTTCATTCTCACTGACAACGAACATACATAAAACAGACATGAATTGATGTTGACATCCATAAATGTGAGAAAGTTCCTGTTTTTTTCATTCTCACTGACAAAAACCATAAAACAGACATGAATTGCTGTTGACATCCATGAAAAACATCAAATAAATTGACCTACACACATAACCGTCCAAGAAAACAACCATAAATGTGAGAAAAGTCATGTTTTTTAAGTGAGAAAATTTCTGTTTTTTCATTCTCAGTGAGAACGAACAGACATAAAAACATGCATAAATTATGTAAAAAAGTTGTAGGTGGCAGCAGGGGTAAATCGTGGGGCTGGTACCCCTCTTTCTACTCATATCTGACCATTTAAAGGCGAGGGTGTGTTCCCTTTTAATAGAATACCTGGAACTCCTATTATCACTACTTGTGTATCATCCCAACCACACTCCAATTAATCATACTAAAACACCTGGGAATCTTGCCTTGAAACATGGCTGTCATACGAATCTTGCCAGGGATCTCGTGACGTCACAGGGCTTTTTTGACGTAACAGGACTGTCGTAGAAATTGGGAAGGCTGTTGCAGAAGTAATTATCCCCATACTACTGTTGACCATGAGATTTTACTAACATCAATATTCAAATAGTTCTAATCTAAGTCGCTCACAATTTTTCATAGAATTCTTTAGTCAATCAGAAAATACTATGATAAATCTGATTGGCTCATATTAGCGCTAGCTAAATCTCAGTATTAGTAAAATTTTCTTGTGAATGACCACTAAATGATTCATGAAATACCTCGCTGCATGTGCATATGTGATCGCACCGAGTTGTGTCAGTGGCTTCAGTTTACAAAAACTTAAGGGAGGAGGGACCTAAAATATATAATTTTTTAAAGCTAGGGTGGGTTTTTTTTAATGTTATTTTCTGTTTTTTTTTCAATGAAAACAACAAATAAAGTCATTTTTCAATGAAAATACTCCAAAAAGGTATTTTCGAAATCTAGCAGGGGAGAGAGAGAGAGGGGGGGGGAGAATATAGGAGGCATATGTATCACCTGTCCCTATGAGTTGTGTGTTGAGAGAGGAAAATCAACGAGAGGCTTAGACGAGAGGTAAACTACAAATTTTACTACACAAAGCTGTGCATTTCTGTAATTTTTAGAACTGTTGGGATTTTCAGATTGAAAAATTCGATAGAATTTAAGTAAACTGTAGTTTACTTAGTCTCTCCTCCCTTCTTCCTGACTGGGTTTGGACTAAATCCGTACATGTTGGTCATTTCTTTCTGAATCCTTTACTTGGCTGCATTTGACGTTGCAACCATGATTGTACTTTCGGAATCTTTATTTTTTGCGATTTTTTTCAAGTCTTACTCATCCCTTATTTTCTCTTTGGTTGTTTAGTCTTCGCCAGTCAAATTTTTTATTTCGTCATTTTTCATGGGGAAAAGGTTAAAAATGTTGAATAAAACAGAAAAAAGAACCCTCACGTTTTCTTTTGTTAACCCTCACTTCAGGAGTTTTAAATGTATAATGTCTTTTCAAAAATGTTCCATATGACAACGCTTCACACCCTCGACTAATCCAATCATTCTTCAGGGCAACAGTGACAGAGCTTCGTGGGTGAAGGTGTGGAGGATTCTGAACTGAGCTTCTCATTATCTTTGCGCAGGTATGACAGTGAATGGCCTAGAATGCAATAAAAAGGTTCAAAACGATTAAATAAAGTTAAAAGACAAAGATACAGACATTAAGTAGGAGCTTAGGGGCAGAAATTGTAAGCAATTGAAAGGAAGGGTGTTTTCGAGGCCTTCCAATACAATATTAATATTTCCCTTATTTTATCTTATATACTTTCATACAATTTGCCAGTTTTGTGCTTTTTTCGAATTTTCCACTCCCTTTCCCAAAAGCAATTACAACGTGCATTTCTGGGGCAAAGTCCTTCACAGAGGACTATCTTATTTGAAAAAAATTGGCCAAGTTGCTCAGAAAGCTTGCATTTCACTAATCTTAATAGTTAGATTTGCTCTTCAAGCAGTTCGTGGTAACGAACTGTAAGTAAGGAGCGATACGGCTCAATAGTCACCGAAACTATAAAAAACGGAATTTTGATATCAATATATCAATATGCTGAATCTAAATATATAGTATTCATAGATTCTAGTGTTACCCATCAGGCTTGTAGCTTTTTATGGGTAACACCAAACCTATGAATTTTATATATTTGGAATCTGCATAATAAGCCAATTCATTTGATATATCTATTGATATCAAAATGATATCGATATCATCTATATTTACAGTTTCGGCTATACAGTTCGTTACCACGAACTGTTTGAAAAACCTTGGTTATCTTTTTTCTTCTCGACAAATTCATACAATAATAATTTAAAACTGCACAAAGGTCGGTTTAGACATGTTATAATCTTAATCTTGTAGGGTTCCCTCTTTTTTTATTAAAAAAGAAATTTTCCATATTCAAAAACAAAAATATTTACATTCTTTCTTTGAATACTGCACTTCGTAAGAAAAAAAATAATAAATAAAATATCAGTCCCTTTCGAAATTTGAAACTATTAAAAAAAAATCTGAAAATTCGAAATTTTCTCAATCCCATTAAGAAGGAATAAAACCGCAGCTTCTAAGCTTAGAAGTAATTTGTGTACAAGTACATAAAGACTTTCATACTGAGGGAGGAAGGGGTCTTTTCAAAAGCGCCAGTTTTTACCTTATTCATAACATCACGTTGTGAATAAGGTAAACGGTTGAGATTTCTTTTTTTGTGCATAATGATTCATAACAAATTAATTTGTTCATTTTTCGGGATATATTTGAAAAAAAAATGCCGCTCATAGTAAACCTTGTATAATATTAAAAAAAGGCGATGAAAACTAATCAGTTTTGTTGACATATAATGATAGATATGAGGTTAGTAAAGGGACCTGTTTCTTGCAATCAGAAGATATGGAATAGAAATGTCACATCATTTCTGGTAAAAAGCTACAATATTTTTGTAGACTGCAACAGGGCAATCACCCCATTTGCAACGCTTTTATTTAACTTTCTCTGCGAAGGGGATCAAACGTTTAATGATTTTTTTTTATATCACGTTTTATAAGGAAAATCACATACCCGTTCACATGGCATTCATCGTATACGTGCAATGATGTGGCTTTTGTTGTTGGAGATAGAGGTGAGTGTGGTCTCAGCATTAAATTTTACAAATGAGATTGTTTTGTTGATAGAGCAAAAATCAATACGATAGGGATTCTTTTGCGCTCTCATGAGGAAAGGGTTGGAAACGTGCAAACCAGTTAATCGTTCTAGTACGCGGGAAAAGAGATTCACCGTGCCTCGAATTTCATAGTCCACCTGGTTAACGCTCCATTCCATTTGATGGAAATGGCCTATCAAATCCTAATGGGGACATAAAGTCTTTGGAATATAATGGTTATTCAAAGAAAATGGTCTTCAAAGAAAATAAAATCTCTAAAAGAAAACAACACCTTGAAAGAAAAAGCGCCTTGAAAAGAAAATAAAATCTCTTAAACTATTACGTAACACCCTCCGTGTGTGCCTTCTTCAGTTACGACCGGGGATTCCCCCCGGGCTCCTGAAGAAACAATTCATATGTGAATGCGTCATCCTTAACACTGGTAAACATTCCCCATTACATAACAACCAAAGAAATCTTGAAACGTCTTGAAATGTCTTGAAACGTCTTGAAAAACGTCTCGAAGAAAAAATGTCTTTAAAACGTCTTGAAGTGTCTTGAAGCGTCTTGAAAAACTTTTTGACGAAAAAATGTCTTGAAAACGTCTAAAAATGTCTTGAAACGTCTTGAAAAAATGTCTTAAAAATGCCTTGAAATTTCTTGAAACATCTTGAAAAATGTCTTGAAGAAAAATGTCTTAATAAAATTCCCCCGCTTGACTAGTGGACTCTAACAAATCCTATTACGTAACAGCACAAACTCTATTACGTAACATTCAAAGTAAAGAAAGCCTATTACGTAACAACCATAGAAAAACTTTCTCTATACGTAACATACACTTGCATCTCTTAGAAAACTATCCCTATGACGTAACATAATCTGATTCTCTTAGAAAACATTCCCTATTAAGTAGGTGTACTATACACGTGCGCTAGTATTGCACGGCTGTGCGTAATAAAGTCTTAAGGGACTTGCAGCTTCAAGTTCACCCCCTAGCGGTGCGTTTAAAACCATCTCGGGGATATTAGTTTGGCTAGCCGATACTTACCTCATATGTTGGTACATAGAGTCCCTCCCTTCTCCCCGCTCATAGAGAGTTGTGGAATTCAAGGGATTTAGTTGAAAACAGAAAATGATCTGATTTAGCCACGTGAGACACATTAGACTGTTATAGAAACGTTTATTGCAGAAATTTTTGGTGTCTTAACCTTTTGTTTGCATTGCAAAACCAAAGAAACCTTTTCTTAATAGATGTAACAGCGTAAGAGGTATTGGCGACGCCAAAACCAAACTTTCGAATGAAAGTTCAGCTTGACTAGCCGATATTTACCTCATACGTTGGTACATAGAGTCCCGCCCTCCTCCCCGCTCATACAGAGCTGTGGAATTGTATGGGATTTAGTTGAAAACAAAAACTGATCACACTTAGCCATGTGAGAGGAAGTAGATCGTTATATAAACGTTTATCGCAGAAATTTGTTGTGCGTCAACCTTTTGTTTGTATTGCAAAACTGAAGAAACCTTTGGCTAATAGATGTCCTCCCCTCCTCCCCACTTATAGAGAGTTATGTAATTATGCGCGGTTTATTTCAAAACAGAAACTGATCTGATTTAGCCAAGTGAGAGGAACTTGATCGTTATAAAAACGTTTATCTGAGAAATTTATGGTGTCTTAACCCTGTGTTTGTATTTTAAAACTGAAGAAAGCTTTTGTTAACAGATATACCAAACTTTTGAGGTAATGGCTACGCCAAAACCGAAATTTCGAATGAAAGTTCAGTTTGGCTAGCCGATACTTACCTCATACGTTGGTGCATAGAGTCCTTCCCTCCTCCCCACTTACAGATAGCTATGGAATTATAAGGGATTTAGTTCAAAACAGAAACTGATCTGATTTAGCCAAGTGAGAGGAACTTTATCGTTATAAAAACGTTTATCTGAGAAATTTATGGTGTCTTAACCCTGTGTTTGTATTTTAAAACTGAAGAAAGCTTTTGATAACAGATATACCATACGTTTGAGGTAATGGCTACGCCAAAACCGAACTTCCGAATGAAAGTTCAGTTTGGCTAACCGATACTTACCTCATACGTTGGTGCATAGAGTCCTTCCCTCCTCCCCACTTATAGATAGCTATGGAATTATAAGGGATTTAGTTCAAAACAGAAACTGATCTGATTTAGCCAAGTGAGAGGAACTTGATCGTTATAAAAACGTTTATCTGAGAAATTTATGGTGTCTTAACCCTGTGTTTGTATTTTAAAACTGAAGAAAGCTTTTGTTAACAGATATACCAAAAGTTTTGAGGTAATGGCTACGCCAAAACCGAACTTTCGAATGAAAGTTCAGTTTGGCTAGCCGATACTTACCTCATACGTTGGTGCATAGAGTCCTTCCCTCCTCCCCACTTATAGATAGCTTTGGAATTATAAGGGATTTAGTTCAAAACAGAAACTGATCTGATTAAGCCATGTGAGAGGAACTTGATCGTTATAAAAACGTTTATCTGAGAAATTTATGGTGTCTTAACCCTGTGTTTGTATTTTAAAACTGAAGAAAGCTTTGTTAACAGATATACCAAACGTTTGAGGTAATGGCTAGGCCAAAACTGAACTTTCAAATGAAAGTTCAGTTTGGCTAGCCGATACTTACCTCATACGTTGGTACATAGAGTCCCTCCCTACTCTCCCTCATAGAGAGTTATGTAATTATAAGCGGTTTAGTTCAAAACAGAAACTGATCTGATTTAGCCAAGTGAGAGGAATTTGATCGTTATAAAAACGTTTATCTGAGAAATTTATGGTGTCTTAACCCGTGTTTGTATTGTAAAACTGAAGAAAGCTTTTGTTAACAGATATACCAAACGTTTGAGGTAATGGCTAGGCCAAAACCGAACTTTCGAATGAAAATTCAGTTTGGCTAGCCGATACTTACCTCATACGTTGGTGCATAGAGTCCTTCCCTCCTCCCCACTTATAGATAGCTATGGAATTATAAGGGATTTAGTTCAAAACAGAAACTGATCTGATTAAGCCATTTGAGAGGAACTTGATCGTTATAAAAACGTTTATCTGAGAAATTTATGGTGTCTTAACCCTGATTTGTATTTTAAAACTGAAGAAAGCTTTTGTTAACAGATGTACCAAACGTTTGAGGTAATGGCTAGGCCAAAACCGAACTTTCAAATGAAAGTTCAGTTTGGCTAGCCGATACTTAGCTCATACGTTGGTGCATAGCGTCCTCCCCTCCTCCCCACTTATAGAGAGTTATGTAATTATAAGCGGTTTAGTTCAAAACAGAAACTGATCTGATTTAGCCAAGTGAGAGGAACTTGATCGTTATAAAAACGTTTATATGAGAAATTTATGGTGTCTTAACCCTGTGTTTGTATTTTAAAACTGAAGAAAGCTTTTGTTAACAGATATACCAAACGTTTGAGGTAATGGCTACGCCAAAACTGAACTTTCGAATGAAAGTTCAGTTTGGCTAGCCGATACTTACCTCATACGTTGGTGCATAGAGTCCTTCCCTCCTCCCCACTTATAGATAGCTATGGAATTATAAGGGATTTAGTTCAAAACAGAAACTGATCTGATTAAGCCATGTGAGAGGAACTTGATCGTTATAAAAACGTTTATCTGAGAAATTTATGGTGTCTTAACCCTGTGTTTGTATTTTAAAACTGAAGAAAGGTTTCGTTAACAGATATACCAAACGTTTGAGGTAATGGCTAGGCCAAAACCGAACTTTCAAATGAAAGTTCAGTTTGGCTAGCCGATACTTACCTCATACGTTGGTGCATAGAGTCCTTCCCTCCTCCCCACTTATAGATAGCTATGGAATTATAAGGGATTTAGTTCAAAACAGAAACTGATCTGATTAAGCCATGTGAGAGGAACTTGATCGTTATAAAAACGTTTATCTGAGAAATTTATGGTGTCTTAACCCTGTGTTTGTATTTTAAAACTGAAGAAAGCTTTTGTTAACAGATATACCAAACGTTTGAGGTAATGGCTAGGCCAAAACCGAACTTTCAAATGAAAGTTCAGTTTGGCTAGCCGATACTTACCTCATACGTTGGTACATAGAGTCCCTCCCTACTTTCCCTCATAGAGAGTTATGTAATTAAAAGCGGTTTAGTTCAAAACAGAAAGTGATCTGATTTAGCCAAGTGAGAGGAATTTGATCGTTATAAAAACGTTTATCTGAGAAATTTATGGTGTCTTAACCCTGTGTTTGTATTGTAAAACTGAAGAAAGCTTTTGTTAATAGATATACCAACGTATGAGGTAATGGCTACGCCAAAACCGAACTTTCGAATGAAAGTTCAGTTTGGCTAGCCGATACTTATTTCATAACTTGGTGCATAGCGTCCTCCCCTCCTCCCCACTTATAGAGAGTTATGTAAGTTATAAGCGGTTTAGTCCAAAACAGAAACTGATCTGATTTAGCCAAGTGAGAAGAATTTGATCGTTATAAAAACGTTTTATCTGAGAAATTTATGGTGTCTTAACCCTGTGTTTGTATTGTAAAACTGAAGAAAGCTTTTGTTAATAGATGTACCAACGTATGAGGTAATGGCTACGCCAAAACCGAACTTTCGAATGAAAGTTCAGTTTGGCTAGCCGATGCTTACCTCATATGTTGGTACGTAGAGTCCCTCCCTCCTCTCCCTCATAGAAAATTGTGCTTGTTTGGCTAGCCGATACTTCCCTCATACGTTGGTGCATAGCGTCCTCCCCTCCTCCCCACTTATAGAGAGTTATGTAATTATAAGCGGTTTAGTTCAAAACAGAAACTGATCTGATTTAGCCAAGTGAGAGGAATTTGATCGTTATAAAAACTTTTATCTGAGAAATTTATGGTGTCTTAACCCTGTGTTTGTATTGTAAAACTGAAGAAAGCTTTTGTTAATAGATGTACCAACGTATGAGGTAATGGCTACGCCAAAACCGAACTTTCGAATGAAACTTCAGTTTGGCTAGCCGATACTTACCTCATACGTTGGTACATAGAGTCCCTCCCTCCTCTCCCTCATAGAGAATTGTACTTGTTTGGCTAGCCGATACTTCCCTCATACGTTGGTACATAGCGTCCTCCCCTCCTCCCCACTTATAGAGAGTTATGTAATTATGCGCGGTTTAGTTCAAAACAGAAACTGATCTGATTTAGCCAAGTGAGAGGAATTTGATCGTTATAAAAACGTTTATCTGAGAAATTTATGGTGTCTTAACCCTGTGTTTGTATTGTAAAACAAAAGAAAGCTTTTGTTAATAGATGTACCAACGTATGAGGTAATGGCTACGCCAAAACCGAACTTTCGAATGAAAGTTCAGTTTGGCTAGCCAATACTTACCTCATACGTTGGTGCATAGCGTCCTCCCCTCCTCCCCACTTATAAAGAGTTATGTAATTATAAGCGGTTTAGTTCAAAACAGAAACTGATCTGATTTAGCCAAGTGAGAGGAATTTGATCGTTATAAAAACGTTTATCTGAGAAATTTATGGTGTCTTAACCCTGTGTTTGTATTGTAAAACTAAAGAAAGCTTTTGTTAATAGATGTACCAACGTATGAGGTAATGGCTACGCCAAAACCGAACTTTCGAATGAAAGTTCAGTTTGGCTAGCCGATACTTACCTCATACGTTGGTACATAGAGTCCCTCCCTCCTCTCCCTCATAGAGAATTGTGCTTGTTTGGCTAGCCGATACTTCCCTCATACGTTGGTGCATAGCGTCCTCCCCTCCTCCCCACCTATAGAGATCTAGTTATGTAATTATAAGTGGTTTAGTTCAAAACAGAAACTGATCTGATTTAGCCAAGTGAGAGGAATTTGATCGTTATAAAAACGTTTATCTGAGAAATTTATGGTGTCTTAACCTTGTGTTTGTATTGTAAAACTGAAGAAAGCTTTTGTTAATAGATGTACCAACGTATGAGGTAATGGCTACGCCAAAACCGAACTTTCGAATGAAAGTTCAGTTTGGCTAGCCGATACTTACCTCATACGTTGGTGCATAGAGTCCTTCCCTCCTCCCCACTTATAGATAGCTATGGAATTATAAGGGATTTAGTTCAAAACAGAAACTGATCTGATTAAGCCATGTGAGAGGAACTTGATCGTTATAAAAACGTTTATCTGAGAAATTTATGGTGTCTTAACCCTGTGTTTGTATTTTAAAACTGAAGAAAGCTTTTGTTAACAGATATACCAAACGTTTGAGGTAATGGCTAGGCCAAAACCGAACTTTCAATTGAAAGTTCAGTTTGGTTAGCCGATACTTACCTCATACGTTGGTACATAGAGTCCTTCCCTACTCTCCCTCATAGAGAGTTATGTAATTAAGCGCGGTTTAGTTCAAAACAGAAAGTGATCTGATTTAGCCAAGTGAGAGGAATTTGATCGTTATAAAAACGTTTATCTGAGAAATTTATGGTGTCTTAACCCTGTGTTTGTATTTTAAAACTGAAGAAAGCTTTTCGTTAACAGATATACCAAACGTTTGAGGTAATGGCTAGGCCAAAACCGAACTTTCAAATGAAAGTTCAGTTTGGCTAGCCGATATTTACCTCATACGTTGGTGCATAGAGTCCTTCCCTCCTCCCCACTTATAGATAGCTATGGAATTATAAGGGATTTAGTTCAAAACAGAAACTGATCTGATTAAGCCATGTGAGAGGAACTTGATCGTTATAAAAACGTTTATCTGAGAAATTTATGGTGTCTTAACCCTGTGTTTGTATTTTAAAACTGAAGAAAGCTTTTGTTAACAGATATACCAAACGTTTGAGGTAATGGCTAGGCCAAAACCGAACTTTCAAATGAAAGTTCAGTTTGGCTAGCCGATACTTACCTCATACGTTGGTACATAGAGTCCCTCCCTACTCTCCCTCATAGAGAGTTATGTAATTAAAAGCGGTTTAGTTCAAAACAGAAAGTGGTCTGATTTAGCCAAGTGAGAGGAATTTGATCGTTATAAAAACGTTTATCTGAGAAATTTATGGTGTCTTAACCCTGTGTTTGTATTGTAAAACTGAAGAAAGCTTTTGTTAATAGATATACCAACGTATGATGTAATGGCTACGCCAAAACCGAACTTTCGAATGAAAGTTCAGTTTGGCTAGCCGATACTTACCTCATACCTTGGTGCATAGCGTCCTCCCCTCCTCCCCACTTATAGAGAGTTATGTAATTATAAGCGGTTTAGTTCAAAACAGAAACTGATCTGATTTAGCCAAGTGAGAAGAATTTGATCGTTATAAAAACGTTTTATCTGAGAAATTTATGGTGTCTTAACCCTGTGTTTTGTATTGTAAAACTGAAGAAAGGTTTTGTTATTAGATGTACCAACGTATGAGGTAATGGCTACGCCAAAACCGAACTTTCGAATGAAAGTTCAGTTTGGCTAGCCGATGCTTACCTCATACGTTGGTACATAGAGTCCCTCCCTCCTCTCCCTCATAGAAAATTGCGCTTGTTTGGCTAGCCGATACTTCCCTCATACGTTGGTGCATAGTGTCCTCCCCTCCTCCCCACTTATAGAGATCTAGTTATGTAATTATAAGCGGTTTAGTTCAAAACAGAAACTGATCTGATTTAGCCAAGTGAGAGGAATTTGATCGTTATAAAAACTTTTATCAGAGAAATTTATGGTGTCTTAACCCTGTGTTTGTATTGTAAAACTGAAGAAAGCTTTTGTTAATAGATGTACCAACGTATGAGGACATGGCTACGCCAAAACCGAACTTTCGAATGAAACTTCAGTTTGGCTAGCCGATACTTACCTCATACGTTGGTACATAGAGTCCCTCCCTCCTCTCCCTCATAGAGAATTGTACTTGTTTGGCTAGCCGATACTTCCCTCATACGTTGGTGCATAGCGTCCTCCCCTCCTCCCCACTTATAGAAAGTTATGTAATTATGCGCGGTTTAGTTCAAAGCAGAAACTGATCTGATTTAGCCAAGTGAGAGGAATTTGATCGTTATAAAAACGTTTATCTGAGAAATTTATGGTGTCTTAACCCTGTGTTTGTATTGTAAAACTGAAGAAAGCTTTTGTTAATAGATGTACCAACGTATGAGGTAATGGCTACGCCAAAACCGAACTTTCGAATGAAAGTTCAGTTTGGCTAGCCAATACTTACCTCATACGTTGGTGCATAGCGTCCTCCCCTCCTCCCCACTTATAGAGAGTTATGTAATTATAAGTGGTTTAGTTCAAAACAGAAACTGATCTGATTTAGCCAAGTGAGAGGAATTTGATCGTTATAAAAACGTTTATCTGAGAAATTTATGGTGTCTTAACCCTGTGTTTGTATTGTAAAACTGAAGAAAGCTTTTGTTAATAGATGTACCAACGTATGAGGTAATGGCTACGCCAAAACCGAACTTTCGAATGAAAGTTCAGTTTGGCTAGCCGATACTTACCTCATACGTTGGTACATAGAGTCCCTCCCTCCTCTCCCTCATAGAGAATTGTGCTTGTTTGGCTAGCCGATACTTCCCTCATACGTTGGTGCATAGCGTCCTCCCCTCCTCCCCACCTATAGAGAGTTATGTAATTATAAGTGGTTTAGTTCAAAACAGAAACTGATCTGATTTAGCCAAGTGAGAGGAATTTGATCGTTATAAAAACGTTTATCTGAGAAATTTATGGTGTCTTAACCCTGTGTTTGTATTGTAAAACTGAAGAAAGCTTTTGTTAATAGATGTACCAACGTATGAGGTAATGGCTACGCCAAAACCGAACTTTCGAATGAAAGTTCAGTTTGGCTAGCCGATACTTACCTCATACGTTGATTCATAGCGTCCTCCCCTCCTCCCCACTTATAGAGAGTTATGTAATTATAAGCGGTTTAGTTCAAAACAGAAACTGATCTGATTTAGCCAAGTGAGAGGAATTTGATCGTTATAAAAACGTGTATCTGAGAAATTTATGGTGTCTTAACCCTGTGTTTGTATTGTAAAACTGAAGAAAGCTTTTGTTAATAGATGTACCAACGTATTAGGTAATGGCTAGGCCAAAACCGAACTTTCGAATGAAAGTTCAGTTTGGCTAGCCGATACTTACCTCATATGTTGGTGCATAGAGTCCCTCCCTCTTCTCCCTAATAGAGAATTGTGCTTGTTTGGCTAGCCGATACTTACCTCATACGTTGGGGCATAGAGTCCTTCCCTCCTCCCCACTTAAAGAGAGTTATGGAATTCGAAGGGATTTAGTTCAAAACAGAAACAGTAGATGTACCAACGTATAAGGTAGGTATCGGCTAGCCACACTGAAGTTTCGATCGAAAGTTCGGATTTTCAAGGACTAAAAATGAAAACAACATGCAGTCATGACTTATTTCTTGTATATTTTATGACGACTTTCCATGCTTTGATAACCTCATGCTTCCATTTTTAGTCTTAAAAAAAAGATTTATTCTGGGAAGCAGGAAAAAGTAAAATTTTCACTCTTTATTGCATCTGGAAAGAAAAGCATAAAACGATTTGTCAAAAGATATCCCTCCTTTAATGGCGACAGTGAGAAAAGTGGAAAGGGTGCATGCCCCAGCCAAGATAGTTTTCTCCCCTAGATTTTGAATTTTTTTATATTTTCATGGAAAAATTGCTTCTTTTGTAACTTCAATTGAAAAAAAAACCTGAAAAAAACACATAAGTACCAACTCCCCCCGTATTTTGTAAATGTACCCCCCCCCCTAACCCTCGTAAATTGAAACCACTGCCCTCCTCACGGTAAATTAATACCAACCCAGGGGAAACTTTTATTCCAATCTTTCGAGAACATTGGTTTGGGTGGAATAATTGCAGCATATATAATAACAGACTACCCCCAATTTAAGGCATATCTTAATAACGCGTAGAATGTAAAGATGTATCAGCACAAGTCTTGCACTGTTTATTCTACAATATTCATCAATAGGAGGTATTCGATATCCATATACATTATTGGACAACATAAATTTCAAATTCGACAAGTATACACAAGAGAGGACAGAAATAAATCATTTGTGTAAATAGCTTCCACAAAACCGCCTGTTGCTTCAGACTTTGTGAATTCGATAATTCGCCGCACGACATTGCATACCCACACCCTTAAGGCCGCCTTTAGTTAGTGGGTAGCAAACTAATTGTGTGGCATGCATACCCAATAAATGGTCGGTAAATTGAGCAATAGACTCAGTTGATTTTCAATTAGTTTCGGCGATGTCTCAAACAGATTGTGGAAATGTATTGCATTGTAATGAAATCGAATTAGTTTGACTAACAACACGTATTAAGAGATGAAGATGAAGATTAGTTGTTATAGACTAATAAATTTTAAAATGAAACAAAAACAATGCATCTAAAGCTAATGATTCCTTCCCCGTTTATTTCCTTATGAGAAATTTTCCTATAAACAGACTGTAAGAGCTTAGTAGCTATGTTGAGCTGAGCAATACTTGGTTGTAGTCACTGAAGCTGCGCCACACCGACATGACGGTGGAGAATGTGTGATTTAGTATCGGCGGCGGCGCGCCGCCAGATGCGCCGAATTTTTTTTTGGCGGCACGCCACCGACGGTGCACCATGACACGTCGATTTTTCTGATTAAAAATAATGATAAAAATTCCATTTCACCAAGCACGTTCAACCTCAACTTGATTTTGCAAAGAATTTTTAAATGGTTGGCTAAAAACATACAAGAACAATATGACAAAACAGGAATTTGTTGGGCCGTGCAGAAAGTGTTTATGTTCACCGTCGATCACACCAAGTAGAATTCTTATTTTTAGCCACTACACCTAGGGAAAACTATGTTGTGTTTATCTTTAGCATCGCATTGTTCCAATAAAATCCCGTGTTTAGTCATTTTCTTCTTGTTAATGATTTGGGCTAATGTGTGCATAACTTTCAAAGTTTGAAGTTCAAATATCTCCTGTTCATCAAATACATACAAAAAGGAAGTAAAAAAACAAATAACAACAGCAAAAAAACACTGTATACAAGTTCAGAAAAGAATTTTGGAGGATTATTCCGTATTGATAAGAAAAGAGGTTAAAGGTGAAGTTATGTTCCCCCTGTAGTGTAGGGCGCAGGGGCCCTATGGTAAAGGTGCAGATTAGTTCTCCCTGACAAAACAGGTTATTTCAGCAGATACAAAGAAGAAGTCCATTTGCGGTATTCTGTGGGACCCGAAGGTCCAATGCTAGCATCAGATCCTGCGAGTGGCTCTTTGCGCTCGTCAAGTTATGGCTGTACTAGCCATACGACAGGACTGATAGTGACGGCAAAAAGATCAATGCTGGCTCCAAGCCGAGTGACAAACTCACTTTTGTCCATGACAACAATAAACTTGTTCAGAGTGTCATCTCTGAATTAACCTTCTTGTAACCGCTGATTTAAAATTATTGGTGTTGTTAAGCCGTGGTATCTGACTTGTATACAGTGTTTTTTTGCTGGTGTTATTTGTTTTTTTACTTCCTTTTTGTATGTATTTGATGAACAGGAGATATTTGAACTTCAAACTTTGAAAGTTATGCACACATTAGCCCAAATCATTAACAAGAAGAAAATGACTAAACACGGGATTTTATTGGAACAATGCGATGCTAAAGATAAACACAACATAGTTTTCCCTAGGTGTAGTGGCTAAAAATAAGAATTCTACTTGGTGTGATCGACGGTGAACATAAACACTTTCTGCACGGCCCAACAAATTCCTGTTTTGTCATATGTTCTTGTATGTTTTTAGCCAACCATTTAAAAATTCTTTGCAAAATCAAGTTGAGGTTGAACGTGCTTGGTGAAATGGAATTTTTATCATTATTTTTAAATCAGAAAAATCGACGTGCCATGGTGCACCGTCGGTGGCGCGCCGCCAAAAAAAAATTCGGCGCATCTGGCGGCGCGCCGCCGCCGATACTAAATCACACATTCTCCACCGTCATGTCGGTGTGGCGCAGCTCAGTGACTACAACCAAGTATTGCTCAGCTCAACATAGCTACTAAGCTCTTACAATCTGTTTATAGGAAAATTTCTCATAAAGAAATAAACGGGGAAGGAATCATTAGCTTTAGATGCATTGTTTTTGTTTCTGCATCCGGGATAAGTGGCTCAAGTTTAAAGATTTAATTTCAATTAATGGTGTCTGCCCTTTCGATGTAATAGGATTAACAGAGACATGGCTTTCCGATAATGATGACACTAGTGATTTTTTACTCCCTGGTTACCATATAATCCATATGCCCAGGAGATTGACTAAGTGTTCTGGTGGTATCTCACTTTACATCCGTTCGAATGTAAATTTTACCAGGCTATCAGAGTGCGAATCTATTTTCTCTACACAACTAAATCTCAGATGTATTTATTCAATAATTGTAAACATAGTTATCGGCCAAAATTCCTATATACTCTCCTTATTTTATAAACCTCCTCCATTTCCGACCTCATGTTTTTGTAATCTGTTTGATGATTTTTCTAATTTTATTAACCTACCCCATAAAAAGGCAATAGTTCTTGGGGACTTTAATTGCAACCTACTCAATGTTGGTAAAAATATTGAATCTGACACTTTTTTGAATCGGTAACCGCGAGTGGTCTTCTACCCACAATTTTTTTCCCCAGTAGAGTCGATCCTGTGAGATCAACTTCAACATTAATTGACAACATTTTTGTATCCACTTCCCTGGGAAATGACCTGTCCTCAAATATAGTATTTTCGGATCTGTCAGACCATTTTCCTATTTACTTGTCTCTACCTTCGCAACCACTACCTCTACGGTCTAGAATTAATATCCCAACACCTACTCGAAACTACAGTTCTGCAAATATAAACCATTTCATCGATTGCCTAAGAACCACTGACTGGTCCGATGTCTTAAATTGTCACGAGGTAAATTCTGCCACAAATGGTTTTGCGCAAAGGCTAAGTGAGATTATCCATTCAACTTTTCCTATTCGTAAACCTAACCGGAAAAATATCCCTATTTGCCCCTGGATGTCACATAGCCTCATTGTCTCCTCATATCGTAATTATTTGAAAAAAACTACGTTTTCTAAAGAGTTAACGAGGCTGAGTTACAAGGTCGAACCTTAAAACGTACAGGGATTAGGAGGCACAGTTGGGGGGCTGCCGCCCGCCAAACCCCCGCTTTCGCAGCCTTAAATAAAAAAAAAAAATTTTAAACTGAAAGTAAGGAGCGACATTAAATCTTAAAACGAACAGAAATTATTCCGTATATGAAAGAGGCTGTGCCCTCCTCAACGCCTCGCTCTTTACGCTAAAGTTTGACTTTCTCACAACTCTTTTTTAAACTATAAAAACTTTAGCGTAAAGAGCGAGGCGTTGAGGAGGGCACAGCCTCTTTCATATACGGAATAATTTCTGTTCGTTTTAAGATTTAATGTCGCTCCTTACTTTCAGTGTGAAAAATTTTTTTTTATTTAAAGGCTGCGAAAGCGGGGGGTTTGGGGGCGGCAGCCCCCCAACTGTGCCTCCTAATCCCTGTACGTTTTAAGGTTTCGACCTTGTAACTCAGCCTCTTTAACTCTTTAGAAAACGTAGTTTTTTTCAAATAATTTCTGCACGTTTTTGTACAGTTTATTACTTATTATTGCTTGACTAACTGTTAGCTGATCGTGTCAGGAGTTGAAGTTGGGGGGCTGCCGCCCCCCAAACCCCCCGCTTCTTGAACATTCTTGTGTTAAGGCTTTTAATTCCTGAATACTCAAATCACGTCGTACAGGGTGCCTCCTAATCCCTGTACGTTTTAAGGTTCGAACTTGTGACTCAGCCTCTTTAACAGCCCCCCCAACTGTGCCTCCTAATCCCTGTACGTTTTAAGGGTTGACCTTGTAACTCAGCCTCTTTAACTCTTTAGAAAACGTAGTTTTTTTCAAATAATACACATAAACAGGTTAGACATGCTTTGTTATGAAAATTGACGCGCAGATATTTTTATAACAAAGCATGTCTAACCTGTTTATCTGTATTATTTGAAAAAAACTAAGGTTTTTCGTAAATGTAAATTCGGGGGATAATTTTTCGGTCTGAAAATATCAAAAGGCCCTAACAGGTCGAATTCTGCTTCGAATGAGTCCTCATTCAACCGGATCCGTTGCCAACTGTGGCCTGTAGGCGTGGCTAAGAAAAAAAAAGAAATGATGAATTTTAAGTGGCTATATTTGGTTTTTTGAAAACAGGGAAGGAGTGATCGGATTGAGCTGAAATTTCGAGGATAAGCTCCCGGGCCCTAGGAAAGCTTAACCTCTAAATTTCAGCCCAATCGGACAACGTTAAAGGGGGGCTGTGGTGGGAGGGTCCAAACTTCCGGCCCAGTTTACCCCATGAAGATAAAGTCGGAGGAGGATGAAATTTTGCAAGTTTCTTAGTTTGAGCTTGGGCTACAAAATGCGATTACCGCCGTCTCTCTGCGACCTCTAGGACCTGAAATCGCTTAACATTGTGGTGGGTCGCCTCTTTATAGAGGCACAAGTGTGCCTCCTTGAAAACAAATTATATAAGTTAGCCTGTAAGACCCGTAGTGATATTGACCTATCTAATTATAAACATTATAAAAACTTATACACTAAACTCATCCGTGAAGCGAAGAAAAATTATTATTATACAAAAATTCTCAATTGCAATGGAAATCTGAAAAAGATATGGTCCACCATTAATGATATACTTTCAAAAAATAGAAAATCAAAGTCTATACCTATTCGCCTTAAAGACACAAATGGTAGATTAATTGACCCTTTACATGCACCTGATGCATTTAATAATTATTTTTTGAATGTTCCTCATACTGACTCCCGCTCCTCCTCACAGGCTGTATTCCCTTGCTTCAATTTTAGATCCATGTTTTTCTGCCCAACTGATAGCAATGAGGTACTTCAAATCATCGGTTCTCTCCCTAATAGTTTTACTCCTGACTGTCTTGGATTAAGTAATAAGCTCCTGAAGACCATATCTCCTTTTGTCTACGAGCCCATCAAGCATATTGCCAACCTATCTTTAACCCACGGAGTTTTCCCTGATTTACTAAAGTCAGCCATTGTTATTCCAGTTCTTAAAATGGGCGATCCAACTGAGATAGGTAATTATCGTCCAATCTCAATTCTTCCTGTTATATCCAAAGTGCTCGAGAGAATCATCTTCAGACGTCTGTCTCCCTTTCTGTTTGACAGTCAGCATTCCGTATCCTTGATTTCTCCTCACCAATATGGCTTTAGGCCGAAATTCTCAACTTCTCATGCTCTAATTGACGCCACACAGTTCATACGCTCACAACTCGACCTTAAAAAAACTGTATTGGGCTTATTTTTGGATTTTTCTAAGGCCTTTGACATGGTCGATCATAGTATTTTAATAAGTAAATTAAATAGTTACGGTATTCGTGGTGTTCCCCTCTCTTGGTTTGATTCTTATCCATCTGGAAGGGTACAGAGTGTGAGCCTGGGTGGAGTATCCTCTCAGCCCTTACCTGTTCGGAGGGGTGTCCCGCAAGGCTCCGTTCTAGGCCCTATTTTATTTCTCCTGTATATCAATGATCTTGTTATAGACCTGGGCCCTTCAGTGTATCCTGTATTATTTGCTGATGACAGCAACTTCTTCATCACTGGCACCAATCTACCATTGGCAGTAACCTCTGCCCAAGTCCTTCTGAACAGAGTCCAGGCGTGGTGCCTTACGAATAACATGACCATTAATAGCAAAAAAAGTCAAATAGTGTTATTCAGAACCCCCTACAACAAAGACGTTATTCAACCTGCTCTTGGTCTCAGGTACTCCTCCGACATCATCCCACAAGTGGAGGTTGCCAAGTTTCTTGGTGTATTTATTGACTCATGCTTGTCATTCTCTAATCATATTTCTTACATAACAGCAATAATTTTGAGACAAGTAGCTATGATTAACCGTGTGAATTATTTTCTTCCTCCTGACATCCTAGTTACCCTCTATTATTCCTTTATTTTTCCTTACCTTTCTTATTGCGGATCAGTTTGGGGAAATACAAAACGGTCCTTCATTAAAAAACTCAAATTTGCCCAAAACCGCACCATTAAAGCAGTTTTTCGGCTTCCCCGTCTATATCCAACTCGTGATTTGTATTCAGATTTTGGCATAGCTCCACTTGATCAAATCATACAAAAACTAAATTTATCGCTTGCTTACTCTGCTTTCCACAATAATCTTCCACCTCAACTCCTAACCTATTATAATATTAATAATTCGGAAGCCCATTGTCTCCGTTCATCCAATAGAGCCTTTAAAATTCCTAAATGCGTTTCTAGTGCTGCCCAGCAATCTCCCATTTACAAATCTATTATTCAATGGAACAAAATTCCCTCCAGTGTTGAACTAGCCACAAGTTTCTGCAAGTTGTATAAGAATGTAACAAGACTTGATGGTATAACTTAATATTTCCATTTTTAACAAATTTGCTCTAATTAGCCATGTTTTATTCTTCTATTTTTTTTTTTTCTCTTTCAGTGTTACTTTAATTTTTTTTTCTCTTGGTCCTTAACAAGTTATCTTCTAGGATCTTTATTGTTATTAATGTTTGTGTTATGTTTTTATTCGAATAAATTGAATTGAATTGAATTGAAAGGTTAAGGCTACTTCAACTTCAAATGTGCTCTGCTTACTGTGCAAAAAAAGTAATTCATTTCTATATATTTAGTTCTTTTCCAGATAACATCCCGAATTGCCAAATGCTCATTTACCTACCTCTTTTCATCCAAAAATCCGAAAGAAAAATGAACAGAATTTAAAGTGGAAGGTAGAATTTTTGTTTCAAGAACAATGTTACGCATGACTACAACGGCAGTTATGTATCCTGTTCCCAATACCCGAGTCGAAAATTGTTCAGCTATAAACTTATGATTCAACAATCATAGTAGCCATTTAAGTTGTAAAAATAAATAACAGAAACAAATCAGTTAAGTTAGATAAAGCTTATGGTCCGTAAAAATTCAAACATTAACAACCTGTTAATTCCCAAAGATAACTACACCTAGACCCCGGCGCCGCGCCGGCGGATCGACCGAACGCCGCCGACGAGAGGCCTGGTCGAAAGCTGCCAAAATGTCGTAACGCCGTGAGCGCGCCGCAGGTGCGCCGCCACCGGCAGAGGCGGTGGCGTTCGGTTGACTTTATATTAATTTTGCGGCAATTTTTTATTGCGTCAACCGCAAAGTCGGAGCTTTTCCTTCTCGTGTGGTTTAGTTTTTCGATTTTCCTGATTAGACATCAAGCAGGGCTTGCACTATCCCCGAATTTTCGGGTATTTCCCCTAAAAAAAATTTGGTAGTGAGATATCATATTTAAATAATAATACCTTGATTTTTTTTGAAAGCAGGGGTTCCAATAAGTTAATTATTTTTTTTTATTTAAAGCAGAGACAGTGTCCTATCAATATGGTATCCAGAGGGGGGAGGGGTATAGGGAGTTATTATATTTAAGTGATAGTACCTTGATTTTTTTTATTGAAAGTAGGGATGCCAAAAAGTTGAAAAGTTGACAAAAATTAACAAGATTTTCGTGAGTTATACTTGATACAGAACTTGCATGGTTTTATCGTCCAAAGGGAAAAGGACATATGCGTCCAGCCTGTTTTTTTTCTTATTGATGAAACGGGTTTACTTTGAAAACATTCATTCGTAAGTACCAGGCAGATTCACACTAAAACGAATTAGTGTGACGAAAGCGATATCGATATCCCCACCTAACGTTGCGCTCGAGTGACAATGGCGCCCTTGGTTCAGGGCCCAAGTTACATTAAAAGGCCAAGTCATTATAAAAGCTTTCAATTTGGGGGGTTCAAGGAGGAGTCTTTGACAGTATTATGACCTCAGGGTACTAGTTGTTGCAACGTTCTTACGTATCTACAGTGGTTTAAAAAATTCGATCACCCCACAAATGATTACCAAAAATATGCACATATATAACAAATGTAACATTTGGAATATTATAACACTTTTTTCAAAGCTTTGAAGAAAAGCAAAAAGGCTAAATACCCCTAACTACGCTTGAAAGCTATTTAAAAAAGCAACTCTTTGGAGATTTCCATGGAAATGACCATAGCAGAAGCTTTGAGCCTGCATGGGTGGGGATCAAAGTGGAGTCTGAGTATTTTGACCACAGGTGACTCATTGTTGCGACTTTCTAAAATTTGGTAATTTTTGTGAGCATTTGGAAATCAAAGCTTAAACTCAATAACTGATAAGTGTCCTAACATTTTGCTTGGATTAAAAGTGACGAATTAGGATGAAAATCTCAACATCTTCCTCGAGCTACATCAGTTTGCATATTATTTCATTGAATTACATTCAAAACAGATGAGCTTTTCATTTTTTACCTAAAAAAATGGCTGGCACTTCATTTTTCTTCATACCGAATAAACCATTAAGTGTTTTTTGTTTCGTTGTAATTGAAGTGTTCTCATGTGAAGTGTTCATCATGTATTTTTCAATTTGATAAATTTACTCCTTTTAGATGCAGTTTATAATTTGACTGATATTAGGTATTTATCAGTTTATAATTTGGAATGAATCTCCAAAAGGAAAAATGAATAAAGTACAAAAGAGCAGCCAAAAGCAATAAAAAAGTAGCAGTTCAGCCTTAGCCTACACGACATATAGTCTATAAAGAAGCCAAAAAAACTTTAAAATGCATTTTTTTTTAAATTGTTATTAAAAACCAGTCTTTAATATAAGAAGGCTTGTATTACATAATACAAGAAGGCTTGTAATACAAATAGGCAACGGGCATTATGAAAAAATTAAGCTTCTAAGTTCAAAGTTTTATTCAAAGTTTTTACACAGATAACTGACGAATTTTGTGATACGGTATTTGAAGTTTTGTATGCAGTAATGCTCGATGAAAAAAACTACTAATTTTGATAATTATTTATGTTAAGAATACATAGCTAATAGATACTTCAACTACTCGTATTATGTAAGGGTTCTGAAACGCCACAGTCATTTCGTTTCTACCAGATTTCTACTTCTCTTGATGAATAACGAAGAAGACCAGTTTCCAGCCAGCGACGTGTGAATTTTTGAACTCATGAATAGGCTAGAATCTGTTGTAAATTTAAGCTGTGATTTGAGAAAGACTGATGAAAACATTAATGTTTGCGGTTAACATTGATCGCGGCGCGGCGTGGCGCGCTGTTTTTGGCCCCACCGCCGCCGATCTTCCCTCATCGGCATGGCGCCGGGGTCTAACTACACCTCTAAAGGAAAGCAACACTTCTCAATGCTTTTTAGTGCCATCTTTTGTTTTTTTTTTGCTGGTTTCCCGTCCACTTTTATTGTAATTTTGCGCCCGCTACTACCAATTACAAATTGAATTCCCGATTGTTCTTAATTTCTTTAGATCTGGGCTATATGGCTGGGTAAGTGTACCCTCATTAAATGCAAACATTCGGATATGAATTTTCACTGTCCATTGTGCTTTAAACGCACAATGAAGCTGGGTACCAAAAAAATGGAAACGAAAGTGGAAGTGCACAAGGGACCTTTTGCAAAGTGGTGATAGCCGAATAAACATGTGATGGAGGGATTACCTGACAAACTATGTTTAAAATGATTCTTCTTTTAATGAAACCAACGCATACTATATACGGTTTAAATCTATAAGAAACCCTCGCATCATAACTAACGATCATCTTCAAGGCCATACCCAGGAGGGGGTTCCAGGTTTAAACACCCCCCCCCCCAGAAATATTTTGCCGACTCGGAAACCTAATGGAAAAGCATAGAAAAAAAATTCAATGTGTTTTCTAAACTTTTTTTGCATCCCCTCCCCCTAGCCCTCCCTCCTCCCCAAACAAAATCCTCTGTACGCTCTTGATTATCTTCAATCTACCAGCTGTCTTTGGTACTTGAACCGTATTAAAGCTTGGCACTCAAAACAATAAACGGCAAGTGACTTATTGCACAATGATAGTAGTCAAATAAACATGTGACGGAGAGTATGTGATCCTTTGCTAACAGTATAATTTGTTGACAAACTGAAAAGAAGTTAAAAATTACACAAGTCTCCACCAAATATGTAACCTGTCTTGGTAATCTACTCGATCAAGCTCTAGGACTTGACAGCAGTCATAAAATAAATACTGTTGTAAACTACTAGTTGATATAAAATAACATTAGATCCGTTTGTTTAATCAAGTTTAATAGGAGTTTTAATTCAGATTTCAAGTTCTAAATTTTATTATTATTGTGGGTAGTGAAGTTATTAAATTATTAGCTTTTAACCTGTTTGGGTGGCCCAGCCAAGCCAACAACATGGATATTCAGAGTTATTTAGTCATTTATTACTTCTTTTGTGGAATGTTTATAGTCGGGACCTAATGATTGACAATTTGACAGATTCGTGGCTTTATTGGACGAGATACAAATGAGGTGCAATTCAATGGAATCCATATATAAAGTCACTGTTTGTTTTGAACTTCGATTTTGGTATTTGTAGATTGTTTATAGCTGGCATGACAACTCTAATTCACAAAAACTAGGGGATCAAGGCAGAATTTACTCTGAAGTTAAACACTTCTAAGAAACAGGTAAAGTTCAGTGATAATTTTTTTTGAAAAATGCTCGTAATTTATCCATCACCCCCTGCTAGGTAACGCCTGGGTGTTTGCTCAAATTCAAACCTGAGTCCTTGGTATGCCAGTAGAGGTCTAAGTTATACTTTGCTCGTGCCCCTAGGAATTCCAATGCTATTTGCTCGCGCCCCTAGGAATTCCCATGCTATTTGCTCGCGCCCCTAGGAATTCTCATGCTATTTGCTTGGGGCCATAGGAACTACGGTCTATAGAGGTCCTAGGAGCCACTGAAATGTATCAAGTTGAATGAACTTTATCTAGGCCATCCCTAGGGCACTTTTCACCTTTCAAAGAGATTTGCTTGGGGCCCTAGGAATCCCCATACTATTCTACAAGCCATATACACCTTTTCAAAGAGAGTGAGTGTCCGCTCACATGGCCTTATACTTCTACCGGTCCTATAGGAAGACATTTCTACCGGTCCTATAGGAATCCCCATGCTATTCTACAAGACATATACACCTTTTCAAAGAGAGTGAGTATCCGCTCATATGGCCTTATACTTCTACCGGTCCTATAGGAAGACATTTCTACCGGTCCTATAGGAATCCCCATGCTATTCTACAAGACATATACACCTTTCCAAAGAGAGTTAGTATCGTCTCACATGACCTTCCATTTCTACAAGACATATAAGAAAACATTTCTACGAGACATATACACCTTTTCAAAGAGAGTGAATAAATAATGAAAAAAGGGGTAATTAGTGATTGGATAATTTTTTAACATGAAATCTCTGAATAAAATATTTTTGGGAGCATGTACTTGACGATGGAGAAAAAGGGTTAAAGTGATTGGCAAATACGAAAAGGGATTCCCCGCTGTTTTTTTTTCATCGAAAACTAGAGATTGTCAAATTGCGTATTTAGGAATTGTTTTGATTGACATTTTTGCAAAAAGGGATAAGGAATTCGCAAATTGGACACTATGAACGATATTAATTAATGTTTTGAATAATAGGAGTGTGATTGATTCTAATTAGTGATTGGATAATTTTTTAACATGAAATCTCTGAATAAAATATTTTTTGGGGGAGATGGGTTGATTGTGTACTGTACAATACACAAGTGATGTTTGGACAGTGTTGTCAATTCAAAATAGAGTTTAACGTTATAGTAGTAGTAAATAGTTGATACTAAGAGAGATGTAGATGGCGAGAAAAGAATTTTAATAATGAAATTCAGAACAAACCTTAGAAATGCTTGCAAATCAAGTAGTAAGGTGTATGTGAGTACGAACCATCAAGGATCATAAGCACCAACGACCCTAACCAGCAGAGACATCAACCCCCCAAAGGTCCCTTACCCCCAAACTCGAAGGGTGCCCCCTCCATCCAACTTTTTGTCCCCCCCAAGAGTTGGAATATTCCAAGAGTTGGAATATTTCAGTAGTGTTTTGTCGTGGTTTACCTTGTCACAGTTACATTCTCTTGATTTTTCAAAGTTCATTTTGAATTTCTTTCGTGAAATGCAAGAGTTGGAATATTTCAGTAGTGTTTTGTCGTGGTTTACTATGTCACAGTTACATTCTCTTGATTTTTCAAAGTTCATTTTGAATTTCTTTCATGAAATACAAGAGTTGGAATATTTCAGTAGTGTTTTGTCGTGGTTTACCTTGTCACAGTTACATTCTCATGATTTTTCAAAGTTCAATTTGGATTTCTTTCCTCGAAATGCAAGAGTTGGAATATTTCAGTAGTGTCTTGTTGTGCCTTACCTTGTCACAGTTACATTCTCTTGATTTTTCAAAGTTCATTTTGGATTTCTTTCGTTGAAATGCAAGATTTGGAATATTTCAGTAGTGTTTTGTTGTGCTTTACATTGTCACAATTACATTCTCCTGATTTTTCAAAGTTCATTTTGAATTACTTTCGTGAAATGCAAGAGTTGGAATATTTCAGTAGGGTTTTGTCGTGGTTTACTATGTCACAGTTACATTCTCTTGATTTTTCAAAGTTCATTTTGAATTTCTTTCATGAAATACAAAAGTTGGAATATTTCAATATTGTTTTGTCGTGGTTTACCTTGTCACAGTTACATTCTCTTGATTTTTCAAAGTTCAATTTGGATTTCTTTCCTTGAAATGCAAGAGTTGGAATATTTCAGTAGTGTCTTGTTGTGCTTTACCTTGTCACAGTTACATGCTCTTGATTTGTCAAAGTTCATTTTGAATTTCTTTCCTTGAAATGCAAGAGTTGGAATATTTCAGTAGTGTCTTGTTGTGCTTTACCTTGTCACAGTTACATTCTCTTGATTTGTCAAAGTTCATTTTGGATTTCTTTCGTTGAAATGCAAGAGTTGGAATATTTCAGTAGTGTTTTGTTGTGCTTTACATTGTCACAGTTACATTCTCCTGATTTTTCAACGTCTATTTTGAATTTCTTTCGTGAAATGCAAGAGTTGGAATATTTCAGTAGTGTCTTGTTGTGCTTTACCTTGTCACAGTTACATTCTCTTGATTTTTCAAAGTTCATTTTGGATTTCTTTCGTTGAAATGCAAGAGTTGGAATATTTCAGTAGTGTTTTATCGTGGTTTACCTTGTCACAGTTACATTCTCTTGATTTTTCAAAGTTCATTTTGGATTTCTTTCCTTGAAATGCAAGAGTTGGAATATTTCAGTAGTGTGTTGTCGTGGTTTACCTTGTCACAGTTACATTCTCTTGATTTTTCAAATTTCATTTTGAATTTCTTTCGTGAAATGTAAGAGTTGAAATATTTCATTAGTGTCTTGTTGTGCTTTACCTTGTCACAGTTACATTCTCTTGATGTTTCAAAGTTCATTTTGGATTTCTTTCGTTGAAATGCAAGAGTTGGAATATTTCAGTAGTGTTTTATCGTGGTTTACCTGGTCACAGTTACATTCTCTTGATTTTTCAAAGTTCATTTTGGATTTCTTTCGTTGAAATGCAAGAGTTGGAATATTTCAGTAGTGTTTTGTAGTTGTTTACCTTGTCACAGTTACATTCTCTTGATTTTTCAAAGTTCATTTTGGATTTCTTTCCTTGAAATGCAAGAGTTGGAATATTTCAGTAGTGTTTTGTCGTGGTTTACCTTGTCACAGTTACATTCTCTTGATTTTTCAAAGTTCATTTTTGGATTTCTTTCGTTGAAATGCAAGAGTTGGAATATTTCAGTAGTGTTTTGTTATGGTTTACCTTGTCATAGTTACATTCGCTTGATTTTTCAAAGTTCATTTTGGATTTCTTTCCTTGAAATGCAAGAGTTGGAATACCATTTTTCGTTAAGTGTCAGAGGGAATAAATTCACTATCAACATCCTTTGTCAGATACATCAAATAAAATTGACAAAATCTAAATTTCAGAATGAATAAATTCATTATCAACATCATTTTGTCGGATATGTCGGATAAAATTGACAAAATCTAAGTATCAGAGTGATTAAATTCTATATCAACATCCTTTTCTAGGATACATAGGATAAAATTGACTGAATCTAAGTGTCAGTGTGAATAATTTTTTTTATCAACATCCTTTGCCAGATACATCGAATAAAATTGATAAAATATAAGTGTCAGAGTGAATAAATTTTTTTTATCAACATCCTTTGTCAGATACATCAAATAAAATAGACAAAATCTAAATTTCAGAATGAGTGAATTCATTATCAACATCCTTTGTCGGATATGTCGGATAAAATTGACAAAATATAAGTGTCAGCGTGAATAAATTTTTTTTTTTTATCAAAATCCTTTTGTCAGACACATCAAATAAAATTGACAAAATCTAAATTTCAGAATAAATAAATGCTTTAACAAAATCCTTTATCGGATATAGCGGATAAAATTGACAAAATCTAAATTTCAGAATGAATAAATTCTATATCAACATCCTTTGTCGGATATGTCGGATAAAATTGACAAAATATAAGTGTCAGAGTGAATAATTTTTTTTTTATCAACATCCTTTGGCAGATACATCGGATAAAATTGACAAAATATAAGTATCAGAGTGACTAAAATCTATATCAATATCCTTTTCTCAGATACATAGTATAAAATTGACAAATTCTAAGTGTTAGAGCGAATAAATTTTTTTTTATCAACATCCTTTGGCAGATACATCGGATAAAATTGACAAAATCTAAATTTCAGAATGAATAAATTCATTATCAACATCCTTTGTCAGATACATAGGATAAAATTGACAAAATCTAAGTGCCAGTCTGAATAATTTTTTTCTTATCAACATCCTTTTGTCAGACACATCAAATAAAATTGACGAAATCTAAATTTCAGAATGAATAAATTCTATATCAACATCCTTTGTCGGATATGTCGAATAAAATTGACAAAATATAAGTATCAGAGTGAATAAATTTTTTTTATTAACATCCTTTGGCAGATACATCGGATAAAATTGACAAAATGTAAGCATAAGAGTGACTAAATTCTATATCAATATCCTTTTCTCGGATACATAGGACAAAATTGACAAATTCTAAGTGTTAGAATGAATAAATTTTTTTTATCAACATCCTTTGGCAAACACATCGGATAAAATTGACAAAATCTAAATTTCAGAATGAAAAAATTCATTATCAACATCCTTTGTCGGATAAAATTGACAAAATATAAGTGTCAGAGTGAATAAATTTTTTTATCAACATCATTTGTCAGATACATCAAACAAAATTGACAAAATCTAAATTTCAGAATGAATAAATGCTTTAACAACATCCTTTATCGGATATGTCGGAGAAAATTGACATAATCTAAGTATCAGAGTGACTAAATTCTATATAAACATCCTTTTCTCAGATACATTGGATAAAATTGACAAATTCTAGGTGTTAGAGTGAATAAATTTTTTTATCAACATCCTTTGGCAGATACATCGGATAAAATTGACAAAATTTAAATTTCAGAATGAATAAATTCATTATCAACATCCTTTGTCGGATATGTCGGATAAAATTGACAAAATCTAAGTATCAGAGTGAATATTTTTTACATCAACATCCTTTGCCAGATACATCGAATAAAATTGATAAAATATAAGTGTAAAAGTGAATAAATATTTCTATCAACATCCTTTGTCAGATACATCAAATAAAATTGACAAAATCTAAATTTAAGAACGAATAAATGCTTTAACAACATCCTTTATCAGATATGTCGGATAAAATTGACAAAATCTAAGTATCAGAGTGATTAAATTCTATATAAACATCCTTTTCTCGGATACATAGGATAAAATTGACAGAATCTAAGTGTCAGTGTGAATAAATTTTTTTATCAACATCCTTTGCCAGATACATCAAATAAAATTGACAAAATCTAAATTTCAGAACGAATAAATGCTTTAACAACATCCTTTATCAGATATGTCGGATAAAATTGACAAAATCTAAGTATCAGAGTGATTAAATTCTATATAAACATCCTTTTCTCGGATACATAGGATAAAATTGACAGAATCTAAGTGTCAGTGTGAATAATTTTTTTTATCAACATCCTTTGCCAGATACATCGGATAAAATTGATAAAATCTAAGTGTCAGAGTGAATAAATTTTTTTATCAACATCCTTTGTCAGATACATCAAATAAAATTGACAAAATCTAAATTTCAGAATGAGTAAATTCATTATCAACATCCTTTGTCGGATATTTCGGATAAAATTGACAAAATCTAAGCATCAGAGTGATTAAATTCTATATAAACGTGCGCGCACGTAAGCTCGTCTAAATTAACCTTAAAAATGAAATAAAGCTATGTCGACTTTGCATGTCTCAACCGTGTTCTTTGCACACAACCGTGTTCTTCGTATAAGCGTTAATTTTGTAAATTCTACAAAAAAATTCCATTACAAGCTCACTAGCCGAATAACCTGTCGGACAACACACCTTAAAGTAGACCTTAACATAAACTGCTTTTTTAATACTACATACAGCTCACTGCAGCCCCAAGCCGCCTGAGGCCAACGCAGCTACACAAGCTCCTCCTCCATCCCAATCTATTAAAAGCTTCCTGATTTACACCCTCCCAAGAAGTTCCCATTTCCCTTAAATCTATCCGTACGACATCTTCCTACCCCATTTGGGTACGACCTGCTTTTCGTTTGGCCCTAGACGGTTGCCCGACATGGAGGACCTTGGGCAATATGTAATCTTTCATCTACAGAAATTGTACTAGCCATATCAACCTTTCTCTCTTTATAGTCCTAGAAAGCGGGATTTGTCCACATTTTTCGTATAGTTTACTGTTTGAGATACGGTCAGTCAGCCAGGTACCCAAAATAATCCGTAGACAATTTCTCTGGAAAACATCTAGCAAATCCTTCGTTTTCCGGAGCGCCCAAGCTTCAGAACCTTACTTGACCACACTGTTTACTGTTTTATTAGGATCGGGTCAAATAAACTAAACCATCTACCCCAAAACTTGTAAGTCCCCTTTGCACCACCCACCCACCTTTAAAAAGGCAAAAATCCTTTCCGAAATTTCCAACTTAATTCCTGAGCCTATAAGACGAAACAATGAATATCCTACTTACCAAAATAAGTATAAAATCGTCACTTTTTAATAAAGCTTATTGACAACAAACGATCTCTATAATGAGATTAAATAAAAAAAACAAGTTTTTTCACTGAAAGTAAGAAGCAACATTAAAACTTAAAACGAGCAGAAATTATTACGTATATGAAGGGAATTGCAACCTCCTCAACACCTCACTCTTTACGCTAAAGTTATTTAGTACTTTTAAAAAGCTTCTTATTGTCCTAATTAAACGACCCTTGTGTTTCAGGAGTCGTTCTTAAAGAATTGGAACAAAATTCAAAGTTTAGCGTAAAGAGCAAGGTGTTGAGGAGGGAACAATCCCCTTTACATACGTAATATTTTCTGTTCGTTTTAAGTTTCAATGTTGCTCCTTACTTCCAGTTGAAAAAACAGTTTTTTTTATTTAATTTATGATCGTTTTTTAAGTAATGCCAGGAAATCTGGCCCCACCTTCAAGGAAAAATCCTCCTTCCCACGGAAATATCATCTAGACAATTCAATCCCCGGGGAAATCTATCCCGGACAATTACCCTTAGCAATTCCACGCGTAAAATTGAGACGGAAAAGAGAAATCAAGCAATATAAAAATTATTTTTGTATAGGAATTTTGGCAAATTCCTCCGGTGTATAATTTCTTCTTGCAATTTCACCCCCTGGAAGCTTCCCTCCCAATGGAAAGTTCTCCCAGGGATTAACCCCCTACGGAAAATTCACCCCCCCCCCACCTGAAAATGTATACATGCTTCCCAATAACAAATACTATGTGTAAGCAATGGACAAATTTTATAACTTTTATAAATTTTATAACCTTTCCCCTGGGGCTGTGGGGGGGGGGTCATGTTATACCCAAAGGCATTGTTCTTGGGTCTTTCATCTATGATGAACAAAATGGATATAGGCCTATCAAAATTTGGTCGGACGATTTTGGGAAAAAAGGTTCGGGGGAGGGGGCATAGTTGCCCTCCAATCTTTTCGGCCAATAAAAAAGGGCACTTTTCCCTTGAATGAGCCCTCTGACGATATTCTAGGACTATTGGGTTGATACGATCGCCTCTATAAAAAAAACAAAACAAATAAACATGCATCCGTGATCTTTCTTCTGGCAAAAAATGCAAAGTTCCACATTTTTCTATGACTTTTAGGGTGTTTCCTAAAAGTAAACAAAAGTGTAATATTTATATGAATATAAAAAATTTATATGAATATAAAAAATATCATTAAAAAGGGCACTTTTACGTTTGAATGAGCCCTTTGATGATATTTTAGGACTATTGTGGTCGATACGATTGCCTCAAAAAAGCGAACAAAAACAAATAAACATACATCCGTGATCTTTCTTCTGGCAAAAATCCAAAATTCTACATTTTTCCAGATAGGAGCTTGAAACCTCTATAGTAGGGCTTTCTGATATGCTGAATCTGATGGTGTGATTTTCATTAAGATTCTATGACTTTTCGAATGTTTCCCTCTATTTTCGAAAATCAGGCCAATTTTCTCTGGCTCTTAGCCTTTAATGGGTAAATCTAAACTTAATGAAACTTATACATTTGAAATTAGCATAATAATCCAATTCTTTTGATACGTCTATTGGTATGAAAATTCCGTTTTTTAGAGTTTCGTTTACTATTGAACCGGGTCGCTCCTTACTTACAGCCATCAACTGTTTGATGTAGTTGCTTACCTTTAGCCAAAAACAGGAAACTGCATCATCAAATAAAAAAGTGACTGATCATATCTCTGCTCTCTGGGAACCTCTCACTCAGCCTTACTCTATGGCATCACTTATTAGTCCTCGTCAGGGTTGAGTTGAATTCGAAAGAATTAAATGAGGTTGAGTTACTATGGAACTGACGCTATCATGGAACGTCAATAGCTTGAGCTTACAGTACGGTGTTACCCTTCTTATTGCGGGTAATGCATTATTTTTTTTTTTAAGTTTTAAGCTCTTAGAAGAGCTAGTTCCTTCTTGTATACAGTTTTAATACTGTGATTCCTTTTCGTTTTTTTTTATTCAATTTAGCAGAAGAAAGATCCCAGCATTTTCCAATGGTTACAAATGTATGATCATGATATACACAAACGATATTAAGAAGTCACAAAAAAGGAAAGACTGTGGTGTTTTAAAAGAAGGTTTGTTCATTAAAGAGATATTAAAAAAAACAAGTTTTTTCAACTGAAAGTGAGGAGCAACGTTAAAACTTAAAACGAACAGAAATTATTACGCATAGGAAAGGGGTTGCCTTCTCCTCAACACCTCGCTCTTTACGGTTAAGTTAGAATTTTGTCCAAATTCTTTAAGAAGGACTCCCGAAACACAACGGTCGTTCAATTAGGACAATAAGAAACTTTTTTTAAAGTACTACAAAACTTTAGTGTAAAGAGTGAGGTGTCGAAGAGGGGAAAACCCCCTTCATATACTTAATAATTTTATTCAATTGTTCCGTATATGAAAGCGGTTTTCCCCTCCTGAACACATCACTCTTTACGCGAGTCGCTCCTTCATATACGTTACCACTTATAAAAAATCTAAAAATTATGAGCAGACGATTTTGGGAAGAAAAGGGGCGGGGAGGGGCCTAGTTGCCCTCCAATCTTTTTGGTCACTTAAAAAGGGCACTAGAACTTTTAATTTCCGTTTGAACGAGCCCTCTCACGATATTCTAGGACCGCTTGATCAATACGATCATCCCTGAGGATAAAAAACCGAACAAAAAAAAACAAAGAAATAAACACACATCCATGAAAAAAAAATCACATTTTTGCAGCTAGGAGCTTGAAACCTCTACAGTAAGCTTTTCTGATACGCTGAAAATCATGGGGTAAGAATTTGATGGTGTGATTTTCATTGAGATCATTTGACTTTTAGGGGCTGTTTCCTCCTTTTTTCGAAAAGGAGGAAAACCTACTGAGATTTCTCAGTAGGGGCCTCCCCCAGGCCACTCAGCGCGTCCCCAGGTGGCGGATAGGGAACGCCTTACAGATATGTAGGGTACCTCCATTGAGTAGGAGGCGCAGACCAAGGGGGGACCCAGTCCCTGGGGGTCCTTAATTGAAACTGGGGCACCCTCGCCCGGGGGCCGTAAATACAGGCGGAGGAGGAAGAAGGCCCCTCGAATGTACACTCAGCAGGGCCCACCGGCGTGTGGACACGTCCCGTCAGTTACAAACCTTCTCCCAGCAATGGGTTAAATTGCATGGTGAAGCAGAACACCATCGTGGGAGGATCCCCTATAGGAGGACAACTGCGAAGGGCGGAGGATCCAGATTTACGGACAACGGCCTCTGCAAGGTGGTGGAGAGGAGTGGCTTGCCGCCACCACCCATTTAGCCAAGAAACCACCTCTCTTGAAATCATGAAAAAAGGGTCCAGTATTATACGAACATCTGCTACCGCGTCCGGGGTAACCGACGAACAACCAATTTTCATGGATGAAAATGCGATTTTACATGCTACCGCGTCCGGGGTAACCGACGAACAACCAATCTTGAATGATAATAATGCGATTTTACATGCTACCGCGTCCGGGGCAGCCGACGATCCTAGGCCTAGGACGACCCCCACCCGGGGTGAAAAACCACACGGTTGTTCCGTTCCGACAAAAACCTCCCTACACTTTGGCACGCTAAACATCCGAACACTTGCCAAACCGGGAAAACTAGATCTTGCCCTTAGAGAACTACAGAGGTACAATTGGGATGTTATTGGGCTCTCTGAGACTCACCTCCCCCGAACGAGTGAGGAAAACCTCTCTGGAGCCTCCCTCTTGTTGTCCGGCCGCAAGGACGGAGTTCATCGACAAGGTGTAGGATTCTTCGTATCATCAACTGCCAAAAAATCTCTAATCTCCTTCACCCCAGTCTCAGAAAGAATAGCCGTCTTACGACTAAAGGGAGCTGCCAAGAATATCTCTGTCGTCCAAGTCTATGCCCCAGACTCCGCCAGAAGTGAGGAAGAATGCGATGAATTCTATTTCACACTACAAAGCGTCATTGACTAAATCCATAAGAAAGACGTACTGATTGTCATGGGGGACTTTAACGCTATAGTAGGTATGGATAATACCGGTCGATCCGATATAATGGGGACTTTTGGTCACGGAAAACTCAATGCGAGAGGGGAACGATTGCTCGACTTCTGCCGAGAAAACGAGTTATTCTTAACGAACACAATTTTCAAACACCGCCATCGACGTAAAGTGACCTGGAGATCCCCAGACGGTAAAACCGAGAACATGATTGATTATATCCTGATATCGAAGCGCTGGAAGTCTTCCGTACTAGACACAGTAGCATTACCTGGAGCAGACTTCGACTCTGACCACACTCTCCTGATGTCAAGGTTCAAGCTAAGAATGAGAAAATTGCAAAAAGCAACAAAAATCCCAAGATTCCGGCTGGATCTGCTGCGGGATCCCGCAAAAAGGCAGACCTACACTTCCACTCTATCTGAAAAATTCCGAGAGATCCTGAAAAATCATTCTTCCTTGACCACTGCTAATGAGATAGACTCCCTGACCGAGCAGGCTACATCAGCTATCATAGAGACAGCGAATGACGTCCTTGGAAGAAAAACTCCAAATGAAAAACCATGGATCACAGATGAGATCATTGCGCTATGCGAGGATAAGCGACTTTTTTGCAATAAATCCGACCGTCACAGTTGGGATACTTACAAGCTCCTCAAGAGAAGAGTAGAGCGAGAGATCAGAAAGGCACTACGTAACCACCTGCGAAAGAAATGCGAAGACTGCGAAGTACTGTCCAAGAAGGGGAATAGCGGAGCAGTTTTCAGAATGGTACGCGAGTTAAGCCGGAAAAAAGAGCCGCAAACATCAGTGATCCTGGACAAAGACGGAAATGAGATCTACGATTCAAAGATGAAACTTGAAAGATGGAAAGAATACTTTAACGATAAACTGAATCCCCCAGTAGCTGCGGATCCTAAAATACTAACCCGCTTCCCCATACCCGACCAAGAACTCAGACCACCACCCCCACTCAAGTCAGAAACCGAGTCAGCAATCAAGACGCTCAAACAAGGAAAAGCCCCTGGCCCAGACGGAGTCACCGCTGAACTCATTAACGTCGGATCGGATGATGTAACTGATCTGTACCATGCCATTGTGTCTGCGGTGTGGGAAACCGGCCACGTACCCCGTCAGTGGTGCAAGGCTGCCATTGTACCCATTCACAAAAAGGGGTCAAAGAAAGAGTGCGGAAACTACCGTCCGATCAGCCTCACGAGCCATCAGTCACGTGTCCTGACAAAAATCCTACTCCGACGCATTCAAGCAACAACTGCCTTTGCCATTGGAGAATATCAGGCCGGCTTCCGCCCTGGAAGATCAACAATCGATCAGATATTTGTCGTTCGGCAACTCATGGAACGACACATCGAATTCAACCAAGAACTCTACCAACTATTCGTTGATTTCCGTCAGGCATTTGACCTGATATGGCGCGAAGGACTATGGCATATCCTCCTTCACTACGGTATCCCTTATGAGATAGTCCAAATAATCAAGAGTCTGTACGACCAGTTCCGAGGCCAAGTAATAACCGTTGATGGGTTGTCAGAAGAGTTTACAACTTCGTCAGGAGTACTCCAGGGTTGCATCTTATCACCACATCTCTTCAACCTCTTTCTAAATGCCGTTCTGTCGATGATGCAGTCGGAATATGGCGCAACAATAGGAGGGGTGTTAATAGAGAATCTTGCCTACGCTGATGATATTGATGAGCTAGCCAACTCTACACAAGAATTGCAGGCACAAGCTGATAAACTCTACGATACCACAAAGCCGTTCGGGATGGAGATCAATGCCAGCAAGACCAAAGTCATGGTAACTACGAGACGTGAACTAGACAACCCGCCCATTATCACCATAGACGGGAGACAGGTTGAAACGGTTGATCACTTCCTGTACCTTGGTAGCCTACTCTCCTCAGATAATTGCCATAGCTCTGACGTGAAACGTCGACTTGCACTTGCTAGCTCTAGCTTCCGAAGACTAGCCAACCTCTGGAAAAGTAACCACCTATCCAACAAACTCAAAATGCGCCTATTCAACAGTTTAGTAATCCCCATAGTTATTTATGGATGTGAAACATGGACTCTGAAAACCGAAGACGAAATAAAACTTCTAGCTTTTGAGGTGAGATGCCTCCGTCGCATTTCTAGAATCAAATACACTGACCGAATCACAAATGTGGAAGTACGTCAAAGGCTCCAGTCCACTGAAACCATACTCAATAAAATTAAGAAGCAACAACTGCGCTGGTTCGGCCACGTCAAGCGAATGGAGCCGAGCCGCCTTCCGAAAATCGCCCTTGAAGGATCCCTCCATGGCCTTCCCCCACGAGGCAGACCACGAAAACGATGGATGGAGAACTTCCACTTCGACAACGTCAAGATAGCCCAGTTATCACGTATCGCACCAGATAGAGCAATGTACCGAGCCCTTACGCATGAGCTAGCAAGAGGAGTGGCCCTAAAACGTCCCACGAGGATGGCCGGGACCTAAGTAAGTAAATTAATGAAACTTATATATTGAAATGGCATAATATGCCGATTCTTTAATATGTCTATTCGTATCAAAATTCCATTTTTTAAGAGTTTTGGTTGCAATTGCTCTTTTTTTTTTTTTTTGGGGGGGGGGGGTGATTTCTACTTTGAGGATTTTCCGTGGGGAGTATATTATATGGGGGGGGTACATTCTCAAGGGGAATTTTACACTCGGGGAATTTGCCAGAAGTCCTATACGAAATTATTTTTATTTGTCTTACTTTCTCATTACAAACTCAATTTTGCATGTGGAGATGTTAAGGGGAATCGTCTGAGGGAAATTTTCACCGAGTTGGAATTGTCTAGAGTATCTTTCAGTAGGGGGAGGGGGATTTTCCATGAGAGAAATTTTCCATGGGGGAGTTTTCGAAGGAATAAATTTTCCAGAAGGAACTTTCTGTGGGAGCAACTTTCAGCTAGGAGACGGGGGAGGGGTTATTTGCGGGAAAACTTTTCCACAGAGGAGGGGATTTCCCGCATGATTTTAAAACGATTAGAAATTAAAGTATTTTTCAAATGAATGTGAGCAAAGACAAAATTTATACCCAGAATCCTCCGCAAGAAACTATCCGGGTGGAATTTTGGGCTAAAATGGAATTGCCAGGGAGAATTTCCACGGCGAAGGGGGGATGTGTTTTATGTGGAAAGAACTTTCCATGTAGGAATTTTCTGTGGGGGAAGGAATTATCCATGGAGGGAGAGCCGGATTTCCCGGGTTATTTAAAACGATCAGAAATTAATTTAAAAAAAACAATTTTTTTCAACTGAAAGTAAGGAGCAATATCAAAATTTAAAACAAACAGAAATTGTTACGTATGTGAAAAAGATTACCCCTCCTCAAGACCTCGCTCTTTACGCTAAAATTTGACTTTGTGTCCGAATTCTTTAAAAACAACTCCTGAAACACAAGGACCGTTCAATTAGAATAATAAATCTTTTTTATAAATTCTACAAAAAACTTTAGAGTAAAGAGTGAGGTCATGAGCAAGGGCAATCTTTTTCATATACGCAATAATTTCTGTTTGTTTTAAGTTTTGATATTGCTCCTTACTTCCAAATGAAAAAACCTTACTTCCATTTGAAAGGCAGTAAAGCCTCGTGGTGGCAAATTCGTTCCTAAAATGTTTTATAGTTCATACAAAACAAACGTTTGATGTAGACGCTTATTCTAAAGCTTCATTGCATCAAGTTGATTCAGTTTATGTTTGATGTAAAGCTCTACAGTGAGGCATAATTTCGCATAAGCTATTACAGAAAAGTATCGGTGTGTCGTTGCATAGTGGGGTTGTTTTCCAAAGTAAAAAAACATCAAGTTTTCTAATTAGAAATTTCTAGTACTTAGTCCACGGCTTTTAAAGATTTAATTATTTTTTTGCTTGAAAAACATTACACAATAATGAACACAAGGCCATTGATACTGAGATGTGATAAATACCCCTGACCAAAATTATATACACCTTCTTTTCGTAATTAGATTACAGAGTGTACTCTTGAAAAGACCCAAGAGAATCAAGATGGTAGGGAGGTAAAAGAAGTAGGGTTGCTAAAAATAATAAGTATTAATAATATTAATAATAAATGCTTAGTAGTAACCATTATAAAGGCCTAATAAGAAGAATAAGAATAAGGCTTACAGTGTCAACGCTTATCAGAGGTTCTTGGTACGAAGTTGGTTGGTGTATAAAGGCCTAAGGAGAAGAATCAAACAGTTCGTCAAACGAACTGTAAGTAAGGAGCGACCTGGCTCAATTGTAACCGAAACTCTAAAAAACGGAATTTTGATACCAATAGATACATCAAACGAATCAGTTTTTAATTTTGATTTCAAATATATAAGTTTCATCAAGTTTAGTCTTACCCATCAAAAGTTGAGCGCCTGAGAAAATTTGGTTGATTTTCGAAAAAGGGGGAAAGACCCCCTAAAAGTTGTAGAACCTTAATGAAAATCACACCATCATATTCAGCGTATCAGAGAACCCTTCTGTAGAGGTTTCAAGCTCCTATCTACAAAAATGTGCAATTTTCCATTTTTTTGCCAGAAGAAAGATCACGGATTCGTGTTTATTTGTTTTTTTATTTTTTGTTTTTTTTCCCAGGGGTAATGGTATTGACCCAGTGGTCCTAGAATATCGTAGAAGGGCTCATTGGAACGGAAATTAAAAGTTCTAGTGCCCTTTTTAAGTGACCAAAAAAATGGAGGACCACTAGGCCCCCTCCCACGCTCATTGTTTTCTCAAAGTCACCCAATTAAAATTTTGAGATAGCCATTTTGTTCAGCATAGTCGAAAATTTAATAAATATGTCTTTTAGGATGACTTAATTCCCCACAGTTCCCAGGGGAAGGGCTGCAAGTTATGAACTTTGCCCATTGCTTACATATTGTATTGGTTATTGGGAAGTATACAGACATTTTCAGGAAGGATTTTTTTCTGGTGGTGGGGGGGGGGCTGGAGGAGAGGGTTACTCGGGAGAATCTTTCCGTGGAGGATATTTCTTTGGGGTAAGGGACATTTCTATGAAGGGGGCGCCGGATTTGCAAGCATTATTTAAAAAACGATTCGAAATTAAATTAAAAAAAACAAGTTTTTTCAACTGAAAGTAAGAAGCAGCATAAGAACTTAAAACGAACAGAAATTATTACGTATATGAGGGGGTTCTCCCCCAAGTCAATACCTCGCTCTTTACGCAACAGTTTTTTTTAGTGCTTTCAAAAGAGCTATCTATTCTAATTAAACGGCCTTTGTGATTCAGGAGTTGGTAAATTAATTTGTTTTTAACTTTTAACGTAAAGAGCGTGGTTTTGACTAAGGGGAAAACCCCCTCATACACGTAATAACATATACGTAATAAAAAAAAGCAATAAAAAAAAACAAGCGATACGGCTCAATAGTAATCGCAACTTTTAAAAACGGAATTTTGATGTCAATAAATGTATCAAAAGAATGGGCTTATAATGCTGATTCTAAATATATAAATTTTATTAAGTTTGGTATTACTCATCAAAGGCTACGAGCCTGAGAAAATTTACCCGATTTTTTAAAGAGGGGGGAAACATTCCCTGCAAGTGAAAGAATTTTAATGAAAATCACACCGTCAGATTCAGCGTATCAAAAAACCCTATTACATAGGTTTCAATCTCATATCTGCAAAAATCTGCAGCTTTGTATTTTTTGCCAGAAGAAAAATATACGAATATAGAAGTTCGTTACGTAAGGTAATTTGTAAATTACGTCAGAACCAAATTTAGAGACAGCCATTTTGCAAAAGAAAAGTCAAATTCTTATGCAAATTTTGTTTACTTATTCAATGACGGTGAGCCAAAATAAAAGCTGCATTAACTAAAAAACGATCAGAAATTAAATAAAAAAAACAAGTTTTTTAAACTGAAAGCAAGGAGCGACATTAAAACTTAAAACGAACAGAAATTATTCCGTATATGAAAGGGGCTGTCCCCTCCTCAACGCCTCGCTCTTTACGCTAAAGTTTGACTCTGTCTCACAACTTTATTTTTTAAACAATAAAAAACTTTAGCGTAAAGAGCGAGGCGTTGAGGAGGGGACAGCTCCTTTCATATACTGAATAAATTCTGTTCGTTTTAAGTTTTAATGTCGCTCCTTACTTTCAGTTTAAAAACTTGTTTTTTTTTATTTAATAAGAATATGGCTTACGTTGTCAACGCTTATCAGAGTTTCTTGGTACGAAGTTGGTCTTATAAAGGCCTACGATAATAAGGGCCTAATAAGAAGAATAAGGCTTACGGTGTCAACGCTTATCAGAGGTTTTTGGTACGACGTTGGTCGGTATAAAGGCCTACGATAATAAAGGCCTAATAAGAAGAATAAGAATAAGGCTTACAGTGTCAACGCTTATCAAAGGTTCTTGGTACGAAGTTGGTCGGTGTATAAAGCCCTAAGGAGAAGAAAAAGAATAAGGCTTACAGTGTCAACGCTTATCAGAGGTTCTTGGTACGAAGTTGGTAGGTATAAAGGCCTACGATAATAAGGGCCTAATAAGAAGAATAAGAATAAGGCTTACGGTTTCAACGCTTATCAGAGGTTCTTGGTACGAAGCTGGTCGGTATAAAGGCCTACGACAATAAGGGCCTAATAAGAAGAATAAGAATAAGGCTTACGGTACCAATGCTTATCAGAGGTTCTTGGCACGAAGGTGGTCGGTATAAAGGCCTACGGTAAGTAAGGCCTAATAAGAAGAATAAGGCTTACGGTGTCAACGCTTACCAGAGGTTTTTGGTACGACGTTGGTCGGTATAAAGGCCTACGATAATAAAGGCCTAATAAGAAGAATAAGAATAAGGCTTACGGTTTCAACGCTTATCAGAGGTTCTTGGTACGAAGCTGGTCGGTATAAAGGCCTACGATAATAAGGGCCTAATAAGAAGAATAAGAATAAGGCTTACAGTGTCAACGCTTATCAGAGGTTCTTGGTACGAAGTTGGTCGGTAAGAAAATCTTCCTTCTGGGACTGGGTGTATATCTCCCAAATAAAGATAGCTCTTCATGTTAAATTTCGACCCTGAAAAAAGATAGTTGCTTGAAATATATTAAAAGTGATTTAGAAGTGGTCCTGCTCAAACAAAGCTAGACAATTAGAAATATTCTTCGAGGGCATTCTAACTATTGGTCACATTTGTCAAAGAATATCTACACTTTATTATTTTTTTTCTCGTTTCGATTGGCTATATAAGAAAGACGAGTGAACATTAAGAAAAAAGTTGCATTAACAATAAATGTAATGTGCAGTCAAGGTTACTTCTGTTGCCTATATAAAAAACTTTTCGGTTGAGGTAATTTGTAATTTCTGTGAATAAGTATTGTCAATCTTTGTTACAAGAGTTATGACAAGTTTTTTAGTTCCTTGTCAGCTTGGAAGAACCGCCCCCAAGTCACTTTTTTGATTAAGAGAAAAGACAGTAGTCATGAATTTTTATCTGTAGTGAGGACTAGGTCAACACTAAGCTGTAACCATAAGGCTAGGGTGCCTAGGGCAGATCGCCCCTATTTCCCTTTCCCTAAACGACCCTTGCTGGCTGCACCCTTTTATTTTGGGCACTACGATGTATTTTACCTGTCTAGGTAAAAAAAAAATATTATCCATGCAAATAGATACATCCTTTGGAAGACAAAAAAGAATATATAATAGAGACAACAGAGACAGATTAACGGATAAACAAGGTAAAAATATCCAGGTGTTTATTAAGCTTTGTATTTTTTTTTTCCTTTCTTTTCTTTCTATTCGATCAATGAAAAGAATTATTTAAATGACAATGCAGAGAAAACAAGGAATCTGAACATGTCTGGGAATGGAATATAATTTAGTTACTTTGGAGACCTTTACAAGGGCGGATCCAGGATTTTTTTTCGGGGGGGGGGGGGGGGGTTACTGATTTTTGACTCAGTTTTCGACTAATTTACTGATTTTTACCTAGGTTTTACTAATTTTCGACTTATTTTCGACTCGGTCAAAAATTTCGGGGGGGGGGGGAGGGGTTCAAACCGGGTACCCCCCCCTGGATACGGCCTTGGACCTTTATCTAAACTTAAACAATCTTCAACTCGCGATAAAAACATCTTATATTCATCATTTAGCTACTAAAAGAGAAAAAAATTGTTGATGATTAAAATAAGTTACATTGAGATGTATTTCAATCATAGGTTTCACCAAACACGAATTTAGAATTTTGGTTCCGCATTTTGTTTTGAACCTTCGTTAGAGCAGGCGTGTTTTCAACATAGTCAATACAATGCCGTCGACTAAGTAAAGAAAAACATGCCTGCTATTTTTGTTTCTGTATAGTTAGTTTTTCATAATTATACATTATTCAAACGTTGTATATACAGTTTTTTCACCAGGCTTCATTATATTGAACAAATGGTAATAGAATGTTTGGCAAAGGCTAAAGTGATTGCAAATTCCAGGTTCTAGTGACATTTTTTGGACCGATTCAATTGGAGTATAAACTGAAACTCCATCAATGCAGGGGCGGATCCAGGATTTTTTTCAGGGGGGGGGGGCAAAATAGGTTGATCCGATAAACTTGCGTTGATTAAGTAAATTACACTACTTTAGTCTACGTTAGGGGGCTCGGGACTCCTCACCCCCCCCCTGGATCCGCCACTGCATCAATGCCCCATGTGCCCCCAGGCACTCCGCAAGGAAATAGTTTGAAAGGTCAGGACAGTTATTTTTACCGGAATGACTGAAAAAGCCAAAAAAAAGGGTGCCCATTGGGAAATGATAATTAGAACGCGTGACAAGGGCCCCGAATTAAGTAGACAGTTCCATTAAAACAGAGGCTTAATAGATATATTTTCATAGAAAGGTGGGGTTACACCTTGTTAAAGTCAAAGTCATGCAAGAAGTCTCAATCCGTGTGATGGGAGGTCCCATGGCAAGCGCTCGAAACCGTATAACGCGATTGTATCGCATAGAAGACGCCCGGAAAGATTATGACAAGATGACTGCTTCTTTTACTGCACAAATAGCATTAAAATTAACTCCCCATTTTAGCCTCTCGAAGATTGCCTCCCCCCCCCATGTTCACCAGGCCTGGCCCCACGTGAATTTTTCCTGTTTCCGAGGATGAACGAAAATCTAAAAGGGAAAGGCTTTGATGACGTGGCAGTAAAAGGACACTGAACGATATCAAAGATGAAGAGATGCTTTAAACAATGGGAAAAAAACTTATCACGTCTGGAAGGGTACTTTAAAGGTGACTTATGGAGCTTTGAAGAAGAAAGTTAATTGATAAAACTTTTATGCATAAGGCCCGTCGTTTTGGTTCCCACCCCCCTCATGTACACAAATAAACACGTTTGGAACATGCAGGTTTAATCTAGATTTTCTCTAGAATAAAGTGAATTTAAACAAAATATATATATTTTTCTCGCAATTTAGGAATTTTGTGGGCACGTATAAGCGATACCAACCCATTCTCTTTTTCTATTGTTATGAGTCTTGTCATGCAGTATTAGGGGACTGTGCTTTGCTTGTGAAGGGAATTATTGACATAAAAACGATAGTCAGTGTCCCCCTCCGGAAATGTATACCCTCCCATACCCTGATTTACACAAGGAAAATTTGTGTGTAATTTTTACAGAATTTTTTTTTTTAAACAAGGATACAAAGGGGGTGGGTGGGTAATTTTCAAACTCTGGGAGTCAATTTTTCCTTCCAATTGGCATATGTTGCAATTTTTAATTAATTTAAGGTCTCTGCCGCAATGATGCCATGAATTGTTCAGATTTTCTGGTTGTTCTTTGTCAAATAATGCCCAACGGATAAGTTAATAATTCCTACTTTATTTTTCGAATGCTTTCAAACGCACCTAGACAACACTATTGCACTGCCTATGATTTTTGTTTTGGCTTTGGTCCGCGTATATCAATGCTATTTATCAATTTAAATCGGCGAACCCCCCCAAAAAATCAATTTAAAAAAAATCATAAATAATATTTCAATAAATCACAGATATTATCAGTTTTGCACAACAAATTAAATCTTACAGAGTCAAAATCCATTCAAAAGTACGAGCAAATGAATAGCGCTTTACCCGGGGCTGTTAGAATGGAGCTTGGTTCAATTATAAGATTGAGCATCCTGTGCTGGGCATGGGGGTTGGGGGAAGTGAAGAGGGATATGTACTGCAGCATTAGTTTTGAATCTGTCTGAAATAAGCTGAGTGTATGTGCTTGTCTACGTTATACTACTGTTGTTTACAGCAGCTCATTGCTGACAATTTAGTAAAAGCCGAGTGCCAGCACTTATATTTATGATTGATTAATGTGTGTTTATTGTTTATAATGTATTTGTAATAGAATACCCCTCGAATAGCACTTACTTCAATAGCACCCCCTCTTGCCCCCCCCCCCCCCCAATAAAAATACTGTAGCTACGCCCTGTTACCTTGACTACTCTTACCGCAATCGATATTGCTACATTTCTACTATGACCTAGTCATAACTGATACTATTAGTGAAACTTATTAACCAACATTACAACTATTAATGAATACAACAGATAAGTCAATTAAAAAGGGCAGACATCAAATTAAAAAAAAAAAAATAATGACATACAAAGAGGGAATGTAAAACTTAAAAATTTTTATACCAAATTCAAAATTTATTTCAATTCAAGGAGTAAAATGTCTAGAAAAGGTATTTTCCTTTTTAAGGTTTGTCTCTTTAGTTTGCCGTGTGTAATTTTATCTACTTTTTTCTTATTTTTCTTTATACACTGAGGATTTGCGTGGAGGGTTGAGTGAGGGCTTGGCTGAAACATTGGCATTTTTCTTTATTTTTCGCTGGCTTTGAATTACCTCGTTCTGTTCGCTGTTATACATTTTCTGTTTTAGTCATGCTTAGCCAATGTAGTATCTAGAAAATATTTGGTCCTCCATTCAAACAGATTGAAAACCTTTGCATGATTTCAGCTCAAAGAATTTGCATACTGACTAATTTTCTACTAAAAGTCAGTACTGGTGGAGGAGGTTTCAAAGAGACAAGGTGCCCACATGTAGATTCAATCTATATAGATCGAAGCCATAAATGGATCCAGTCATAAGCACATGCAAACAATCAAACAGTTCGTGGTAACGAACTGTAGGTAAGGAGCGACCCGGCTCAATAGTAACCGAAACTCTAAAAAAAGAATTTTGATACCAGTAGATACATCAATAGAATCGAATTTTTATGCTGATTTCAGATATATAAATTTCATCAAGTTTAGTTATATCCTTGAAAAGTTATGAGCCTGAAAAAATTTGCCTTATTTTTGAAAAAGGGGGAAACACCCCCTAAAAGTAATAGAATCTTAATGAAAATTGAGAAGGATTTAATTTTTTACAGTTATCAAGTATAAAGGTGTCAAATATATTGGTTTGTGGTATCCAAAATTAAATTAAAAATATTGAATTAAAATTTTAATTCGATTTTCTTAATATTAGGTTTAATGTTTTACTTTGAACAAACTATTTTGATAATGCGTTACTTTTTATAAACAATTGAGTCTAAAGACATTAACTGTTTTGGTGTTTGATAACCAAGTTTGAAACTGTCGATATTGTTAAAAAATATCCGTAAATATATCCGAAAAAAAAGTTTTAATGTTGCTCCTTACTTTCAGTTGAAAAAACTTGTTTATTAATTGAATTTCTGATTGTTTTTTAATAACGCCCAGGATACCTGGTCCCCTCCACGAAAAATCCCCCTTCCCACAAAAATATCCTCTGAGCAATTCAATCCTGGCAAAAATTTACCCCCAACAATTACCCTTAACATCTTGACGCCTAAAATTGAATCGGTAAAGAAAAAGCAAGACATATAAAGGAACTTTGTATAGAAATTCTGGCAAATTCCCCAAGTGTAAAATTTCTCCTGAAAAATTCACCCCCCCCCCCTGGAAACTTCCCTCTCCATGGAGAATTCTCCCCGTGTAAAATCCTCCTAGCAGAAAATTCCTCCCCTCCCAACCCGAAAAATGTATGCATATTCCCAATAACAAATAAAGCAATGGGTAAATTTTATAACTTAAAAACCTTTCCCTAGGGGCTGAAGGGGACCATTTTATCTCCAAAGACATAGTTATTGGGGCTTGCAACTATGCTGAAGAAAAAAGCTATCTCAAAATTTTGATCGGACGATTTTGAAAAGGTGACGTGGGAGGGGGCCTAGTTGCCCTCCAATTATTTATGTCACTTAAAAAGGGCACTAGAATCTTTTATTTCCATTAGAATGAACCCTCTCTCGACGGTCTAGGCCCACTGGGTCAATATGATAACCCATAGAAAAACAAACTAACAAGTAAACACGCATCCGTGATCTCTCTTCTGGCAAAAATTACAAAATTTAACGTTTTTGCAGATACGAGCTTGAAACCTCTAGGGGGTCTTTACCCCTTTTTTTGAAAATCAGACAAATTTTCCCAGGCTCGTAGCTTTTGATGGGTCAAACTAAACTTAATAAAACGTATATATTTGGAATCAGCATAATAAGCCAATTCTTTGGATATATCAATTGGTATCAATATTCAGTTTTTTAGAGTTTCGGTTACTATTGAGCCGGGTCGCTCCGTACTTACAGTTAATTACCAGGAACTGTTTGATTACTCATCAAAATCCAAACAGAATTCAGTGAAATCAGAGATATTGATCGTATTTTCTGCGTTACCAAAAGTACTGTGTTCATAAAACTTTATAGTTTCATGAAATGTAATTAAACAAATAGAAAAGGATTTTCAACTAAAGTAAGGAGCAAGTTTAAAACTTAAAGCAAATGTAAATTACTTTGTATATAAGCGAGACTGCCCCCTTCTCAACACCTTGCTTATTAAACAAAAGTATTTTTAGTGCTTTGAAAAATCTTATCTTTCCAATTGCAAATTTTCTCTAAATATTGAAAAAAGACCAAACTTCACAGTAAAGAGTAAGGAGCTAAGAAGGAGACAGCCCGCTTCATATAAAGAATAATCTTTTCAAATAGGTTTCAAATCTGTTTCTTGCTTTCAGTTGAAAAGCTCTTTTTTTTATTTAACTTCTGATTGTTTTCCAAATCATACCCAGGCCTAACCAAGATATAATTTGAGGTACCTGTCCCTTAAATCTCTGGTTCATTGCTTTTAAAATGTGTAAATCCATAATTGTACGTGTATTAGTACCGTCCTACGTTTAAATTTTCAATTTCAATTTTGGATAAAATTTGAGTATAGCCTACTTAAAAAATTGACGATGAATATTAATTTTGGTAAGAAGTCCTTGTTAATATCATACTACAAAATAATTTCGGTTGGAAAAACAGAAGTATTATTATTTGTGTGGATGGAAATTCTGTGAGAATTTTGATCTTCTACATAATTGAAGCCATCACAACCTCTAAAATAGGATTCTATTATCGGTAAATACATTACATAGATTTGTTTAAATACATTGAAGTACTTCATAGAACTAGAAAAAGAAAATAACATCATTTAAAATTGCTGAAAACCAAGTTCCTTGCAGTATTTGCCACCCCAAAGAAATTTCCAGGTGGGGCTGATGATGACCTGCCTTGCTACCTACCTCTGTGCTGGTAGAAATTGGAATGTAACATTTTAGCTGTATAGCGAAACAATTTAATTAATTCCTACTCCCCCTACCTTTTTCAACATTTATCTGAAGTCTCGTGAAGAGTAGGCAGTTTGTCCATTAAAATGTACTTTTTTTTAGGAATCTACCTTAACCCCACCTAAACAATGACTCACCCCCTCATTATAGCTGATCCGCAATTACAGATCGCCAAACGTAGCCTAATTTCATTACAAATAAAGCGAATCAATTTGGTTGAATGCATTGAATGCGTGTGGCATTGCTTCTTTTACAACTGGAAAGACTAGAATATAGTTATTCATACTTTTAAATCAATTAGCTTCTCAGAATTTTAAATTGGTTGCCAATTCATCCTCTTTGGGGTAAAGTTGTAGGTTTGTGCTCTAAAACAGCAAGAAAATAAAAACTTTCCCCTGGTCCAATCTGTATGGTCACTTAAAAAGGAGCCTTAAATTTAAGTTTGAATGAGCTCCCTCCGAATTATCTTGGACCTTTGGTTTGATACAATCACCCCTGGAAAAAAAAAAACAAACAAATAAACATACATCGACGATGTTTTTTTTTTTTTTTTTTTTTTTTTTTTTTTTTTTTTTTTTTTTTTTTTTTTTTTTAAATGCGAAATTCCACATTTTGAAGATTGGAGCTTGAAACTTCTACGGTAGGGTTCTCTAATATGATGTACCTAATAAAGATCAAGGAGGCACACTTGTGCCTCTATAAAGAGGCGACCCACCACAATGTTAAGCGATTTCAGGTCCTAGAGGTCGCAGAGAGACGGCGGCAATCGCATTTTGTAGCCCAAGCTCAAACTAAGAAACTTACAAAATTTCATCCTCCTCCGACTTTATCTTCATGGGGTAAACTGGGCCGGAAGTTTGGACCCTCCCACCACAGCCCCCCTTTAACGTTGTCCGATTGGGCTGAAATTTAGAGGTTAAGCTTTCCTAGGACCTGGGAGCTTATCCTCGAAATTTCAGCTCAATCTGATCACTCCTTCCCTGTTTTCAAAAAACCAAATATAGCCACTTAAAATTCATTTCTTTTTTTTGTTCTTAGCCACGCCTACAGGCCACAGTTGGCAACGGATCCGGTTGAATGAGGACTCATTCGAAGCAAAATTCGACCTGTTAGGGCCTTTTGATATTTTCAGACCGAAAAAATTATCCCCCGAATTTACATTTACGAAAAACCTTATTTTTTTCAAATAATACAGATAAACAGGTTAGACATGCTTTGTTATGAAAATATCTGCGCGTCAATTTTCATAATAAAGCATGTCTAACCTGTTTATGTGTATTATTTGAAAAAAAATAAGGTTTTCTAAAGAGTTAAAGAGGCTGAGTTACAAGGTCAACCCTTAAAACGTATAGGGATTAGGAGGCACAGTTGGGGGGGCTGTTAAAGAGGCTGAGTCACAAGTTCGAACCTTAAAACGTAAATTATTCCGTATATGAAAGAGGCTGTGCCCTCCTCAACGCCTCGCTCTTTACGCTAAAGTTTTTATTGTTTAAAAAAAGAGTTGTGAGAAAGTCAAACTTTAGCGTAAAGAGCGAGGCGTTGAGGAGGGCACAGCCTCTTTCATATACGGAATAATTTCTGTTCGTTTTAAGATTTAATGTCGCTCCTTACTTTCAGTTTAAAAAACTTTTTTTTTATTTAAAGGCTGCGAAAGCGGGGGGTTTGGGGGGCGGCGGCCCCCCCACTGTGCCTCCTAATCCCTGTACGTTTTAAGGTTCGACCTTGTAACTCAGCCTCTTGAACTCTTTAGAAAACGTAGTTTTTTTCAAATAATCTTTTCAATAAGATCACTATCTTTTTTTTTTGGGGGGGGGGTATCACTTTTTTCAAAACTTTTTTCTCAGATTTTTGGTTTCGGGTGGGTGACAATAAACTGAAAGAATTCTAAATATTTAGAATTCTTTCAGTTTATTGTCACTCACCCGAAACCAAAAATCTGAGAAAATTGGCAATATTTTTGAAAAAAGGGACCCCCCCCCAAAAAAAGCAAGCGATCTTATTGAAAAGCTCTTTATTAGGTACATCATATCAGAGAACCCTACCGTAGAGGTTTCAAACTCCAATCTTCAAAATATGGAATTTCGCTTTTTTTTCAAAAAAAAAAAAAAAAAACAAACATCGTCGATGCATGTTTATTTGTTTTTTTTTCCCAGGGGTGATTGTATCAAACCAAAGGTCCAAGATAATTCGGAGGGATCTCGTTCAAACTTAAATTTAAGGCTCCTTTTTAAGTGACCATACAGATTGGACCAGGGAAAGTTTTTATTTTCTTGCTGTTTTAGAGCACAAACCTACAACTTTACCCCAACGAGGATGAATTGGCAACCAATTTAAAATTCTGAGAAGCTAATTGATTTAAAAGTATGAATAACTATATTCTAGGCTTTCCAGTTGTAAAATAAGCAATGCCACACGGTGGCAGTACAGGATTCAACCAAATTGATTCGCTTTATTTGTAATGAAATTAGGCTACGTTTGGCGATCTGTAATTGCGGATCAGCTATAAGAGGGGGTGAGTCATTGTTTAGGTGGGGGTAGGGTAGATTCCTAAAAAAGTACATTTTAATGGGAAAACTGCCTACTCTTCACGAGGCTTCAGATAAATGTTGAAAAAGGTAGGGGGAGTAGGAATTAATTAAATTGTTTCGCTATACAGCAAAAATGTTACATTCCAATTTCTACCAGCACAGAGGTAGGTAGCAAGGCAGGTCATCATCAGCCCCGCCTGGAAATTTCTTTGGGGTGGCAAATACTGCAAAGAACGTAGTTTTCAGCAATTTTAAATGGTGTTATTTTCTTTTTCTAGTTCTATGAAAACAATAAGAAGTTAAATAAAAAAAGAGCTTTTCAACTGAAAGCAAGAAACAGACTTGAAACCTATTTGAAAAGATTATTCTTTATATGAAGCGGGCTGTCTCCTCCTTAGCTCCTTACTCTTTACTGTGAAGTTTGGTCTTTTTTCAATATTTAGAGAAAATTTGCAATTGGAAAGATAAGATTTTTCAAAGCACTAAAAATACTTTTGTTTAATAAGCAAGGTGTTGAGAAGGGGGCAGTCCCGCTTAAATACAAAGTAATTTACATTTGCTTTAAGTTTTAAACTTGCCCCTTACTTTAGTTGAAAATCCTTTTCTATTTGTTTAATTACATTTCATGAAACTATAAAGTTTTATGAACACAGTACTTTTGGTAACTCAGAAAAAACGATCAATATCTCTGATTTCAATGAACTCTGTTTGGATTTTGATGAGTAATCAAACAGTTCCTGGTAATTAACTGTAATTACGGAGCGACCCGGCTCAATAGTAACCGAAACTCTAAAAAACTGAATCTTGATACCAATTGATATATCCAAAGAATTGGCTTATTATGCTGATTCCAAATATATACGTTTTATTAAGTTTAGTTTGACCCATCAAAAGCTACGAGCCTGGGAAAATTTGTCTGATTTTCTAAAAAAAAGGGGTAAAGACCCCCTCGAAGTTATAGAATTTAAATGAAAATCACGCCATCAGATTCAGTGTATTAAAGAACCCTACTGTAGAGGTTAGTAGATTGTATCTATTGAATTTGCTTAGACGTATAGGAATCGCCATGTTATTCTATAGAAGCTCTACACCTTTTCAAAGAGAGTGAGTATCCTCTCACATGGCCTTCTGGATATGCATAAAGCTATAGCAATTACCATGCTATTCTTTCTACACGTGATTAAACACGTTGTGAAACTATGTGCTATTTGCTTATGTCCCGTTGGTACCATTCCAAACGAGTGGGGATTCCCCGCCTGTTCCTAAACATTGCAAAAAAGACAACAGTATGAACGGGGATTCCCCGCACACATTTGTTTCAACTCCAAGTTTTTTTCAACCAGAGTGGTTTTTTTTCGAGCTGACACCTGTTTTTTAGGCAGCCAATCAGAGACAACCGAGATATTTACTCCTCTCTCTCTCTCTCAATTTTTTTGTTGTTGCTAGCTCAGTTTCATTGTGACAGTGAGAGTGTTAACACATGAAAAAATGTTCCATACATGTCCACTATGTATGTACACACTGGGTAGCTGGTCATCATGTGAGCATTGCACAATGATTGATGAGTATGATGAAAAGTGTAGATTATGCAACCCATGTAAATTGCATAGAGGATACGCTGTACAAATTAAAGGTTGTAATTCCTGTCATGAAGAGGTGTGTGACTCTCATCCTAGAGGCCACCTATGCTCCAATTGTCATTATGATAAATGTAATCAGTGGGAGAATACATATCCCGGTATGATTGGAAAGAATCCTAAGCGTGATTTTAGTTTATTGCTAAGAGATTGGTATCGTCGTGGTTTTAGATTGTTCTGGGAGGAGGAGCCGGGTAAAAGATTCAACTGTTGGAACAACAAAAGAATATGGTTTCTACGTCATCGTTGTGAAAACAATGACTACTATGATTATAAGCCCACTGATTATTATTTGGCTGTGACGGAATGTGATTCGCCCCTTGAGGACACTATTTGTGACATTACTTCAAATAAACAAATTGAAACATGTGAATTCTATAGAATGAATGAGAATAGTATCATTGACTATACAAAAAGATATGACAAGAGCGAAGTTACACTCTATTGTAGAAAATGTGACCCTGACATTGCACTACATCAGGATCAGTATACTGTGATTTCAGATAATCTACCTGCACTAGTTGTTGTCGACAAAATACCTAGTAGAAGATGAAATCTAAAGAGTAGAAAAGTCGTTTTATCATGTATATAAATTTTTATTAATAAACAATTTCACATACATTTTTAGAACATTTTATTCGTAGGGCACTAAAATCAATATTAAATACGCTTGTAAGTATATTTTCCACTAGAAAGTCGTTCAATCGAGGTAAGTCAACGTAGTTGTCGAGAAACTGCTTGTAGGTGTAGCCACGACATCTGAACATGAAAAAGAGTAGTGCATGAAAGCCACATGTCTTAGTCATTAAATCCTGTACTCTTCGTTGATTTTGAATAATGGTTTTCCCACTGCCTTCAATGAAGTTGCTGATGTATGGTGTGTAGAAGTTATACGATAGGCCAAGAGGATCGAAAAATTCAATTTTCTTCGCTTTTTGAAAGATGCATAGCCAATGACCGGTCTTCAAAGTCGATGGACTGCTATTAACAATGATTAGGGTATTGTTAACACTTTGAATTTTTTCAATGAAGTCAGATGGTATGCAATAGGACTTGTACTGGGACATGTATGGATCCATACTAAATACGTTGATTATTTGGTTTGTGCATGGTGCTAAGTCTAGTAGAACACTGCCGTCGGGAGTGATTTCCCAATAGGTTTCAAATTGACTCAGTGATATTAGCGTGATACTCTCAGTCAAAGCATCGGCAAATGTACACTCTAAACGTACATTCCCTGTTCGTACTATGCTCATATCCTGAGTCCCCGACAAGTCCAAAACAATTACCCCATGATTTTTTGAAAACATTGAATCGGTTATTCCATTTTCAAATAGTTGAGAGTCATGATCTAGGGATTGCATGGTCAACTCGTACAGAGTTCTATAGGATTTTTTGTCAAAAGATAGATTGTACAGTGGAATACCATTCACTTCGCACACAAGGCTAGATAGACCGAAAAAGTTAAAATCATGGGGGGATTCAGTCCAGGATCCAACGGCACTGCCACTCTTTACAAAGGCCAAAGCCAATTTTGATGGGATTTCTCCATTGATAAATGATGAATCGCTATAGCTACGAGAGCCGGTGGCAATGTGACGTTGATTGGTGATGGTATGGGGGACAAGAAGTTTAATTTTGTTGCCATTGGCTCTTAGCTTTTCCACTGCCAATGCAACAGAGCTCATAACTTGTTGTATTCGGACGTGGAGAATTGCCGATGTGATAATGACATTTGCATCGGGTGCTGCAGGAAGTGTTTTTCTCAAAATGAAATTCGATGGGGCCATCTGTAACTTTATGTCAATCTTGACATTAGGGGGTAGCCATTGGGGTATATTGAATATCTCATGATTTAATTTTCCAACCAGATGATACTCTTGGGTCACTGCAGTAGTCAACTCACCGTCAGTATCAACACCTGATCGATATTCATAGCCCAATGATTGTCCTCTCAACTCCTTGTATGCCTTTGGTGTCATCATCATAAATTGTATGTAGCTTGCATAGTTTGATAAAGTATTGCTAGTGCTCACCAATGTTCCATTAATAAATACATTAATTTGTTTGAATAGATTGTGTAGAATACAGTTCTCGTAGGAGAGACCATCGCCAACATTTGGAGTTGTATTATCTGACTTTTTCTTCACCGCAACATTTAAATCAATAAATGTTGATGACAAATCAATGAATTAGTCTTCATTGGTAAATATTTGAAAGTGTGTATTTTCCGAGAGGGGTTGTTGGGGTAAAATTGTTCATAGTAGCCATACTTGACACTGACATCAACATTTTCAGCATTGAATAGATTCAATGAGGAACTAATTGATGGATATGATTCCTTGTGGGGGAGATAAGTCATCTTAAGAGAAGAAATCCTTCTTTGATCTAACAATCTTTTCTTTTTCTTCTTCTGCTTATTGGTCTTCCTTGTTTTATTCCTCAAAGTCCTTGTTGATGTCCTTCGCTTCCCGCCTGGGTGGAGACTGATGAGTGAATGACGTGCACGCATCCTTTTCAATCCCTCCCCATTTTGTCGAGATTTTAGTTGCTCACCAACGGCTCTTGCCGAAGATCTAATATTTTCCTTAACACTCTCCTTGAAAATCTTGCCCGACCCCCAGTCCTGTAGTGTGGAGGCAGCAAAATTCGATGCAGCAGGTACAAGATATTTTCTGGCAAGGGGTAGTGCAGAACGAAATAGCCTAGTAAACCAGCTACCAAGACCATAGCCAGACATTGTAGTACGACCCTTGTAGTAGTCCAATCCATTGCCTATTTGACGTGGACTCAAAGCACCAACATAGCAATCGATATCGGGGCAGACAAATGGAATTCTTCTATTTTTCATTTTAGGTGATTGTGCTATCGCCAACAATGGGTCGAAAATGACATGTAATCACTGCTAAGCCTTTTGAAATTGCTAGAGGATCACCTAATTCAGTTCTTAGTGTTAACTGACAGAGTTCCAAATAGGAAGTCTTTACAGGAACATACTGAAGATGCTTTATATTATAGTGATGAACAAGTTCTTGATTGGTTTTTCGTTCAAGAACTCGTAGGAGGGGAACATTTGAATTACCGACTCTCGATGTTTCCACAAATGAAGCGTAGAGAAATATACAAGTGTCCGTGGAGAAGGCAGGTGGGTAGTCAGCAAAAATGAAATTAGTGTTTCCGGCACTTTTACCGTTGATTATATTGAGCTTAAAGCCAAGAACATCCTTTAGGTTATCATTGAGAATAACTTTTTCATTGGCAATAGGTGAACTAATGTAGATCTTGCCCTCCTCCTTTAAATAGTTGAAATGAAAAGCTCCTTTTTGACGAGCGGAAATTCTTTTATTGATAGTACGACATAAATCATTCATACAGGTGAGCTCCTCGTAGGGTAATACAGCATATGGATATTCAAATGAATTGATCTTTTCAATTTTTCTCGATCGTTAACGAGTGGCCAATCATCATGTTGATCGCTAATGAGTGGCCAATCATGGGGTCTATTTTTTATTTCATATTCACAATCCTTTCTCAGGATGTTGTAGGTACTTTTGAGAATACAGTCGACAAGAGCCACTTCATACGCACCGTCAAGTTTCATGGTGGGGGAGAGTTTTGTCCAAAAATCACTTGTTCCATTCAAGTCATTGTAGAGAGGATCGGAAACATTGGACATAAAAGTTACATAAAAATCATTGGGCATTGTCAATATCTTCAACACAGATCCAAGAATCAAAATCAGAGGTGTATCCTAGCCACCGAACAAGTAGCTGTTTCCTACCCCTGCGAGTACGAGTCTTTAATATCTTTTTAATTTGATAGATTTTACTACTATTTTTAACTTTTTGTAGTTCATAGTCATAAAAGCCGCCGAGAATCTCTTCATCTTTGGTATCGCGCAAACGATAAGTTATGGGTTTAGTGTCTAGGATTTTTGCCACTTTAAAAAGTTCGGTGGACCACAAGTAATTCCCCTTTTCAAAAACATTAATTGTCCTATTAATTCGAACAGTATCACCAACATTGAATTTATTTTTCTTCTTGACAATCGTTTCATTGGAATACTGTTTAAGAAAGGTGTCAATTGTATCATGATCAGAATGATGAACTTCCGTTGGCGTAGAGTTGGACAATGATCGATGAGGTCGTTGATTATAAATCAACATGATTTTATCTAAATCATGAATAAAAGCTGGTATATTTTTCAATGTACAATATCTTGAAATTAAAAGTCGAATAGTTCTTATCAATCGTTCGGCCAATGCAGCCTTTATAGGACTATGACTATGATAGAGCAGTGTACTATATTTTACTAGTACTTTTACAACATGAGGATTAACAAATTCACTACCACGATCCGTTTGAATTTTTTTATACGAATCCTGTTCGAGAATACTTTCAATGGCCTGAGCAACTTCAACGCCTCTCTTTGATCGCAATGGAATGGCATATGCATAGCGACTAAAAACACTGATTGCAAGTAGAATATACTTGTACGGTGTATTGTGACTTCGTTGAACCTCATCTAGAGTCAGGAGATCTGCTTGCATTATATGCAGTGGGTAAAAGGCTTTAGTTTTTCGATATTGATTGGCGCGAAGTCTATGATTTCTATGCAGAGTGTAACTTGATTCATTTTGTAGATAGTCTTGTACACTTTTAGTGTGAACACCAGTGACCTTGGAAAGAGTGGAGGGTGAACTTAAACTCCCCACCTCACCAATTTTTTCATAAGCACCTTTCAGAACTTCAACCATTTTGAACGTAAACACGTTGTGTAACGTCCACTACCCTTTTGTATACTGGCGGTTGGTGGTTGTGGTGGTGGTGACGTTGACTTGATACGTCTTCGCTTTTGTCTAGCTATCAGTGGTGTGCTAGTATTTTCCAAAATTGATTTAAAATCTTCTTCTTCTTCATATTTTAATGGTGGTGGTGGTGTTGACAATGATGCATATTCATTTAATTTTTTTAGAATTTGTCTATTGCTAATAAGACTTTTGGGGAAGTTTAATGTATTTAGAAAGTTGTATAGATGAGTGTCAAATGATAATAGTCCTTTACGATTTGTAACCATATCATAGATTAAATCAAGTAGATTATAGCTCTTGCCCTGAATTATAATCCCTTTCCCATTGCTCTCAACTTGAATATGATCTTGACCACTTTCCATGAGATAGGCTAGGAGTCGTTTACTTTGTTCACGATATGAGTGGGGCATTAGATTTCCAATTTTCAATAGAATTGAATCCAATTCTTCCTTCTTTAATTGTGTTCCAGCAACAGCAGACTCTTGAGGAGATGATTCTTTTTTTGTGATCAGCAGCAGCAGTGGCATTCACACGATAGGGCTTATGTTTGTCCACTCGACGAAGTGCATCTTGAAGTAAAAGCAGTTTTTTATCATCCTCAATATTCTCGTTGTCAAGGAATTTACTCAGATTGTTCTCAAAGTGTTCGACGGGTGAGAGAGCGAGTTCTATTGGAGTTAATTTATAGGGTTTTGCCATTCTCTAGAGAAAACTGTTTACAAGTCCTGCAATTATTGGCAGTAAAAGTGTGAAAAAGCTCCCGCCCGCCTGAAGAAGTCGTTTCTTTTTAAAATTCTTTCCTTTCTTTTTAGAGGCCAATGTACGTACAATGGAACGATGTTGCTTTGCCTGTTGCTTAACTACTTCTGGCAGTTGAACATTACCCTCGGTCAAATTTAAACAAAGTTCAGATATTAGATAAATGAAATCATTGTCAATACCATGTTTGAGTATGGCTTTCCTAAGCGAGGGTTTTGAAGTGCTTAGAACTGAAAACAGATGTCTATTTTCATGTAGTTCCTTCAGTGTCATGATACCGACTAATAGGTCTTTTTAGTGTTCACGGGGAGATATACTGTAATTTCATTGTCGAAAATATCTGTGACTACACGCAGATCCTCGGGTGTATTTTGATTACGATCCAATAGGATATAGCCGTGGGGTTTATTAGTTGCCTGATTGTATGCTGAGAGCAGAAATTTTGGAGCACCTGGATAGATTTGTTTATTGAGAGTTATTAGCGAGCTAGAATCACGAACAACTCTGTAGATGATATAGTAGGTGCAGTTCAATGCAAGTGTTCGCATACATTTGCTCTGATGAAAGAGATTATGTAGAACCAGAGTAACGGAAATCTGTTCATGATGAGAGCGAACGGTGAACAATTGTAGCATTTCCTGGGACCATTGTTCAATAGATTCAGCCAGATCGTCAATGATCAGCCAAGAGTTTGGTTCAATAATGCTGAAAACATCAAGTCCCTGTATGAATTGTATCTGCACCAATCTCATGGTGGTGGCAGCAATTGCTTTTATTTTATCGTATGACTCCTGCCAAATACTGTAACAATAGTAGTTTTTTTTCGGCTTTTCCACAAACATTTTATCGCAATTTTTAATTATTTTAGTTAAGAGTGTTGTTTTGCCCAACATTGACGGCCTACACAGAAACGATCTGAATGGTGTTTTAAATTGATACATGTTCCCTTCAATAGTTCACCTGAACAACTAACTGTAGACCATAGTTGTCTAATGACTAAATAATTTCCCTACTACTACTGCTACTCCGTTCAAGAATAATAAGAAGAAGAAGACGAATAAAGAATCATATTTTCTTTTATTATATGCATAAAAAAGTAACAATACTTAAAAAAATACTACATTGAAAAAATACACTTTTTTTTAATTTATTTATAATAAAAAATACAACATTTACATGGGCATAGAGAAGAAAACACTTTTATTTGTTTATAGAAAAAATACAACATTTATTAGAATAAAGCACTTAAAATAATATAACTTTTTTTTTTAATTTGAATGCAACATGTACAAAAGCACAAAAAAATCTGCTCTAAGTAAAAAAAAATTAACTTTGGTAGTGGCTGGAGGTGCGCCCCCCGCTGTCGGCCCCCCCCCGGCTGAGAGCCCCCCCTCCCCCTCCAAAAGCTGCGAGGCCCCCCCCCCAAAGGTTTTAGGAAAAAAAAATTTACTGGACTTTATTCAAACCGAGACTTTCCCTATGGATAACACATTCGGCCCGGTCTGAAGTTAAATAGTGCCCAAGGGGGAGGGTAGTCACACCGTATTGACAAACATAGACCTTGTCGGAGATGGTACTCATGGCAATTTTCTCTACATTTACAGTAAAGTTCTTGTAGTTGATGGAACGAATTGCCAACAATTTGGCTCGTGGAATTGTATTTTCAACAATACAATTCCTATAGATGTCCATGTTGAAATTCTTATCCACATAGCGCGTGGGTACTCTTTTGCAACGTTTCTTGATTTCCTCGTCGTGTGTCTGTATAAAGTACACCTTCGGACTTACAAACACACCACTGGAAATCATGTCGCTTCCCGTTTCAGATTTAAAAAATAAAAGCTGATTTGGCGCCCGATGTTTCAATATCTCTGGGTATAGCCCACTCCAATTGGTGTAGTCCATCCGTGAGCTGACAATTTCACCGTGCGCCAAATCATCAATTAGGTTTGGGGTTTTTACTTTTAACAGTAGAGAATCCGTGTCCCCGTAGCAGACCTCTACTTGCCCCTTCTCCGGCCACTGTACCCTAGCCACATTGTAGTAGAATTCCAACATGAGCTTTTTTGAGATCTCCAAGATCGCACTGCCTGCAGTAATATTTTTATTCAGGACAATGCGTCTTTTTTCCTATTCAATAGTACCATGTCCGGGCCAATGATTGTGAAGGAAGTGTAATTTGGATCGGCAATAATTCGAGCACATTGTTTGGGGTCGGTCACGACGTCACAACGATTCCTATTGCGAACACTCTCACACATTTTGCCGAAAGCCGAATTCAAAATGAGTTTATAAATTTTTTTTCGGCTTTCGTCTGCGCTTCAGAACGTTTCTTGACAAAAGTGTCAACAAACATTTTTAGATATGGTTTTTGGCTAAACTGGAGCGCTCTATGAACCTTTGTGACGTTGAAACCGTTGTTGCACATCCATTTTAAAGCCACATGATGTACAACAATATTTTTTTTCGGCAGAAGGTCAGCAATAAGTTTTTGTTTTGAAGGTGACCAATGCAATCCGTCCACCTCGACTAAACGCCTATTGCGGGGGCTCAAAGAGTCCCTAGTCACAGGTCTATTGATGCACGGGAAAACAAAATCCTTTACTGAATCGTGAAGCTCAGCTGGTATCTCCCCATCAATTTCAAAAAACCATCCAACCAGTCTATTCTCCTCAACATTTATAGTCACCGTAAGGTAGCGCATAATGGGACATGGCCGAGGGGTAGAGAGAATTCATATGAAGGAAAACTGCATCCGATTTTGTCCCCGTCTTCTCTCCAGTTGGATCAGTTTCCAAGATACGATCCCCGTGAAAAAAAATCCACCCCTCATTGACCTTTCAATGAACAGATGCTGATCAATGTCTGTGATTAGCCCGATTTTTTCCCCACTAATTTTTAGGATGAGGTCCATCACCAGATGAGGAGATGAAAAATAATAGCCCAAATCAAGATTAAATTCCCCATAGATTTTGTCCGTATTTTTACACATAATGTCTAACAAAGTTAACACATCACTCGACAAATACAGCTTGCAGTAGTCAAACCCATTTTTACACCCTCCCTCGGCCCAAACTTTTTTAGCAAAACTGTATTCATGGGGGGTGCACCTACGGTCATGTAGACTGTCGTAAAACGATTCAATCGAAGGAATAGTTTCCTCGGCGAATCTCGACATGGAACAATAATAATCATAAGGATATAAGCCCTTGACCGTCAACAAATTATATAAATCATTTGGAAATTGTTACTTGAGAAGGGGAAAGCGTTGCAGCCGTCATCGTTTTTCTGCACTTGAATTAATTCGCTCAATGATTTGGGAAAAAAACTGTAGGAATCTAAAAAGCGAATTTTATTCGTGTACTCAACGTCGGCTTCAACAAATTTCCACATAAATTCCAAAACAAGCAACTTTTCCGATGATTTAGGAATGATATTGTAGGTAAAGCTGTCTATCACCCATGCATCATCCACTGTTCCATTTCTTTGAAGATGTGCCATTGCTGGTAGCACATACGGCAGATCGTAGTTGGAGTTATGTATAAAAACCGGAAGAAAGAGTTGCTGTTTAATTTTTAAATTACATGAATTGTGAGCCCACCCCCGAAAGTTACTTTTTCCCGTTGAATTGGGGTCAATAAGGTGATTGTGATCCTGGACTGCGTCTTTTGGGGCAAGAACACCTCTACAAACCCAGCAAATTTTCCCCTTTTCTACTGCAAGTTGCTCCTTATCTGATAATGTCATTGGGTAGTTGGTGTGACGCAATCGTGAAATTGCGCCGTTTGCTGTTTTTATTAAAGATATCAATAACTTTTCCATACTACCCTCCTCATCCATAGCCAAAAAAACTCTTCCAACTGCATTTTATTGTTGGAATCGCGACGGGCATGCGCGTAGGAACACGCAACTAGTTTGTGTTCCTTGACTATATTTGGCCTTGATTGGTCGGATGCTTCAACCAGTCTTGATTCACAATCCAAAGACACTTTATCAACTTGTAGCAGGGAATTTTGGAAATTTTTAAATTGTAAAGTATCTTTGCCTTCTGCCGGCATTTCTATTCGTTGATTCCCATGAATTTTGCAATGCCCCATGTGATCTGAGATTGTTCGCTCAGATCTAAATGAGGAAAGGCACCTGGGGCAATAGAGACATTTTCCTTTGTTCTTGCTTTGGGATAGGAGTCGACTTATTGCTGTAACGGGGAAAAAATGACCATAGGAATTTACATCTTTGGGAGGCTCGTAAATAACCCAATCCCAATTTTTAACATTATCCACCATCGGTGTCCTAACTGAATATAAAACCCCTTTTTTATTTGGTTTCTTTCCCCCATCTACAAATTCCGTGTAATACTGGAGAACAACCACCCCCAACCCAAGATTTTCATTTGCTTTTCAAATATGGTTATTTCTTTCAAGGACACCGGATACTTCCCCTCAAAACAGTCAAAATTTACTTTAGGGAAATTTTCTCCACCGTTACGAGCAAGTCCGTCGAGATTTTTCCTTGTTGAATCATTTTTTAATGTTTTATGGGCTGCTGCTAAAAACGCGTATTTAAAGCATTGCAGCCCAGTTTCAAAATTGAAACCCTAAACCCCTCCTGTAGTTGACAAATCTGGGTGGCATTTTATTTTGTTACCCCGCCCTCCCCTTAAAATAAAGTTTTTTTAAAATCTACTGAGATTCAGATCCATGTATTCAATGTATAAAATTGTGGACCCACTTCCCCTCTCATTAAACGTGTCCAAAGTCGAAATTAGTTTATTTACCCAGTTAAAAAAGTTGCTCTCAAATTCGTTTAGACCAGGGTAAAAAGTCTGGTTGCCAGTTGAAAAATGAAAATAAAAAATTTCCCCAGATGTCCCCTTTTGTAAATAAACTTTTTGATTAACTGATGCTTTAACCCCCCCTTGACCCTCCCATTTCTGAATCTGAATCTCAATTTGTGCTCGAATTCTGTCGATATAGCTATGGAGAACATTCACGGGGTCTGTTAAAATAATGCCCTCGTCAACCGCGTTTTCCTCGGGGGGATTAAAATCTACCCTGTATGTTTGCAAGTGACCTAGAGCAGATTCTAACAAATAAAATTCACGTAATTCCGTGGACGTGACACTATTTTCATGTCCTGCACCTATTTGTACAGGACCCAATTCACTAATTATAAAACTATCGTCGAAAATGTCCCCGGAAAAATTAGGTCCAACAATTTGCATAAGACTGTCCATTTCTTCAGCTGTAAATTGAAAATCCAGGGGGATAATTAATGGCATACCTTCACTAACATCATCATCATCCGGTGAGAGGGGACAATTACCCATGATACTTTGAAGTCCCGGACCAGGGAAGGCAGAAGTTTTCACAGCTTCCCCCTGAAACTAGAAAATGAATGGATTAAGTTTTTTTTTCTTTGACAAAAGTTTTTATCACAATTATAGCACATTTTTTTTGCTTATAGCATTATTTATCAAACGAATGCATAATAAATTACAAATTTTTGCTTATAGCATTATTTACAAAACAATGCATAATAAATTACAAATTTTGTTAATAACACACATGCGCACGCACACACACACGCACACACACACACACACGTTCACACACACAGCCACACACATACACGTACACACGTTCACACACGTTCACACACACACATACACACACACATTCACACATGCGCACACACTCACACACACACACAACACACATGCACACACACACACACACATACAACAATCATTACGCCGTTATTGAATTTGCAATATTCTTTATACTATCTCAATGAATTATCGAGTAGATGCGGCGCATGCACCGCTCACACACACACACACACACACATACAACAATCATTACGCCGTTATTGAATTTGCAATGTTCATTATACTATCTCAATGAATTATCGAGTAGATGCGGCGCATGCACCGCTC
>CM051265.1:18121724-18171724 GCA_027921565.1 Artemia sinica | reverse complement strand
CATCATATTTTAAGCTTTGTGTTGTTGGAGGGGGGCTAAGTCCCCCTGAAATTTGAATTTACTAGTAAAACGATTTTTTTTTGGAAATAAAGAATGAAAGTGTACTCACATTGAAAATAGAAATATCCATTGCTTCAGAGTTAATAAAATCCAGTGTACTATGCTCGATATGCTAATACATAATGAAGATTAAATTCCAAAGCATGAACATTTTATACGGGGTTTCAATGACGAATTGTTAAGCAATTCTCTGATTGGCTGCCTAAAAAACAGGGGTCAGCTCGAAAAAAAACCCACTCTGGTTGAAAAAAAAACTTGGAGTTGAAACAAATTTGTGCAGGGAATCCCCCGTTCATACTGTTATCTTTTTTGCAATGTTTAGGAACAGGCGGGGAATCCCCACTCGTTTGGAATGGTACCAACGGGACATAAGCAAATAGCACATAGTTTCATAACGTGTTTAATCACGTGTAGAAAGAATAACATGGTAAATGCTATAGCTTTATGCAAATCCAGAAGGCCATGTGAGAGGATACTCACTCTCTTTGAAAAGGTGTAGAGCTTCTATAGAATAACATAGCGATTCCTATACGTCTAAGCAAATTCAATAGATACAATCTACTGAGGTTTCAAGCTTGTATCTGGAAAAACGTTGAATTTTGTAATTTTTGCCAGAAGAGAGATCACGGATGCGTGTTTACTTGTTAGTTTGTTTTTCTATGGGTGATCATATTGACCCAGTGGGCCTAGACTGTCGAGAGAGGGTTCATTATAATGGAAATAAAAGATTCTAGTGCCCTTTTTAAGTGACAAAAATAATTGGAGGGCAACTAGGCCCCCTCCAACGTCACCTTTTTCAAAATCGTCCGATCAAAATTTTGAGATAGCTTTTTCTTCAGCATAGTTGCAAGCCCCAATAACTATGTCTTTAGAGATAAAATGGCCCCCTTCGGCCCCTGGGGAAAGGTTTTTAAGTTATAAAATTTACCCATTTCTTTATTTGTTATTGGGAATATGCATACATTTTTCGGGTTGAGAGGGGAGGAATTTTCTGCTAGGAGGATTTTACACGGGGAGAATTTTCCATGGAGAGGGAAGTTTCCAGGGGAAGAGGTGAATTTTTCAGGAGAAATTTTACACTTGGTGAATTTGCCAGAATTCCTATACGAAGTTCCTTTATATGTCTTGCTTTTTCTTTAACGATTCAATTTTAGGCGTCAAGATGTTAAGGGTAATTGTTGGGGGTAAATTTCCACCAGGATTGAATTGCCCAGAGGATATTTTTGTGGGAAGGGGGGTTTTTCGTGGAGGGGGCCAGGTATCCTGGGCGTTATTAAAAAACAATCAGAAATTCAATTAATAAACAAGTTTTTTCAACTGAAAGTAAGGAGCAACATTAAAAATTTTTTTCGGATATATTTACGGATATTTTTTAACAATATCGACAGTTTCGAACTTGGTTATCAAACACCAAAACAGTTAATGCCTTTAGACTCAATTGTTTATAAAAAGTAACGCATTATCAAAGTAGTTTGTTCTAAGTAAAACATTAAACCTAATATTTAGAAAATCAAATAAAAATTTTAATTCAATATTTTTAATTTAATTTTGGATACCACAAACCAATATATTTGACACCTGTATGCTTCATAACTGTAAAAAATTAAATCTTTCTCAAAGCGACACCTAGATAAATACAATCACTCATGGAAAAATACATAAATGATAATAAAACACAAAAAACGTATCCGTTCAGGGGGAAAATAAAAAATTTCCCAGCATTCCGTTCAGAGGAAACATTTTTGATTATAGTGGCTTCATGTATCAGCTCATGGGCACTCTGGCAATGCAAGCAAAAGTTGACGGCATATTTTTACCGAAATTGGCCCTTATTAAGTTGTTTTACTTGTGTTTTCTTTAATTATACGAACTTTCTTGTGTACTAATAACTGCACTAATTACTAATAAACAAATACATATTTAGGATCACCATAAAAAGCTGATTCTTTGATTCAATGTTATCAATAGTAAGGCTCTTATACTTTAGTTATAGGGTCAAAATCTATTGGCAGGCAGTCAACAATGGGGTAACACACATTTTCCCATGTTTTTCCCACGTTCTGTATTTTTTCTTTTTATTTGCTTATAATTACTTTATATTCCCAAATTTACCGTGGGAAATGGCCCCCCTGCCCAACTTGCCGGCACCCATGGTGAAATATGGTAAAGAAGCGTAATAAAAGAGGCATTGGCTTGGTGACTGTGCAGAAGCACAGGGAAAAACTAAAGCAGAAATACAAAAAGCTTGGAAGACGACGACTTGCAAACCATTTATTCGACTTGAAGGAAACATCTCTTCAAGAAGAGCCTGCAGCAGAACTCCCAAGACTGAAACTCTTAGGAAGTTGTTCAGACGAATTAAATAGATTTAGACTGATAAACAAAGCAACACGGGCAACGGAGGAAAGGGCAAATACACATTTTATGTTTAAGTTTATTTAATCATTTTCTTTCTTTTTCAATTCTGTTCACCTAGACTTTCAAATTAAAACACACTAAGTTTGCCTTAGGAAGAAACATGTGAGTTATGATCCTTCAATTTTTATCGTCAAAAAACCAACAAAGAGAAAAATCTTAGTGAAAAAAAAACAACAACAAACGAGACTGCGGCCAGTGGAGAGAAAAGACGAAAAATGTAAAACAACGCGGATATTTCGCTTGTATCCAAACAAGGCGTCTTCAGCACGAAAGAAACACAAGAAGAACAAGATAAAAAAAAAAATAAACTAAAAAACAAATAAAAGCACCACAAAAAAAAAATATCAATTGGCGCAAACTGATCAACATAGGGAAAAGATGCTATTATATAGTTCCTTCAGTGAGAACACCAGAGTAACTGAGGAAAAAAAAAATGGAAATTACTTTAATAGTAACAAAAGTAGTAGCAATAACACTAGTAGTAGCAGCAGTAGAAGCAGTTGCAGCATGCACATAGTACTGTTGAGTAAGTCAAACCTCCCCCTCAACATATCCTATAAATTTTCAATTTAATACACAACACCTGCCCGACGATACTACTGATATGCTCCTTTGACAGCTTGAATGCAAATAGTGTGTTTTCATTTGGTTCAATTTTTTTCTCTCAATATTTCCTGAAAACTTTCCCCGTAATATCTTTATACCACCGTATATCGTAATAGCCTAAGTAGTAGCAGTAGGAGTATTATTAGCAGTAACGACAGTAGGAGTGGTAGTACACTCTGAAAAATAAATAAATTGGATTTCCGACTAATTTTTGCTGGAACTTAAACCGGTCAAAAAAAGACCCAAGTTTTTCCTTGAAATTTTGATTCGGGTTTGAAGTCCATCAAATTTTTGAAATTACTATGAATTATGTAGTTTTCATCAGAAAAAATGTAATTCCCAACGCAAACAGACTTTATTAATCAATATTGTTTGGATTTGTATGCTAGATCAAATTTTCTTGAATATCATATTGAATTTGACTAAGGTGACATTTAAAGTAGTATGTCATATAGTAATTCAAATCAAAGGTTGGAATTACGACAGAAAAAAAAGCTAATTGTCTTTTTGAGTAAAAGAAAGAGTATAAAATTTGGGCTGATTTAATTGAATAAAGTTTAATTTGCACGTCTACAAAGTGCTTAAACAAAATTGTCTACAAATATTATATTTGCATGTAACTTTTATAGGCAATATTGTTTCGTAATACATTTCTTTTTTAATTTTCCTTAGCTAAAAAATCTTTGAAGCTGCTACCCTATTCTTAAAAATACCAATGCTCAACATATGTTACCCTCTGTATCTAATGTTTTTCCATCTAATATAAACATAACAAACAATTTTTGTTGAATTTCAAACAATTTTTTTTACAGTGTAGTGTATGTAAGCATTGCCTTTATATCAGTTGAACATCCCCCTAATTATGCCCTGAAAGTTTCAACCTAAAAGCCTAATAGCCAAGCGAACTTCGTAGCAAACTTTGAAATCTTAGTTTGTACCGTGATCCTTAGTATGAAAAGAGGATAAACAATATAGCTAGGTCCCGCTTGAGGACGTTTACAGAATTTTATCTCAGGAGACACTAACATTTCGTGAAAGGCAAAGATTTCAAGAAGGCCAAGAATGGAAAGAACTTGTGCAAGTGGAGAAGAACGATTCTTCTAATTCATCATCATTCATAAAGCATGTTTTTGCTGAATACTTATATTTACTCAAATGGTTTCCCAAAGCTAACTCTGTTGTAAGTAAGTAAGTAAGTAGTAAGTATGACGGCACTAGACCCTTAAGGTCCAAACAGGCGGTGCTGATCTCCGTTTCGTGGCCCTTCAGCCAGGAAGTTCAATGGGGGGCTGGGGGCCAGCCATCCTGTGCTAACTCTGTTGGGATACTTTCAACTGTAGAATGCTTACAAACCCCTATTTTTCACATTTTTTGGGGACAGAGTTAAATTGGAAGCAAGTCTAAAAATTCAATATATAAATTTTCGAAGTGTAATAAGAATTTTGCTGGCAAAGTGTTTAGGTTAGAAGAAAGGATGAATTGCATTGTTTTTATATCTTTTTTTTCATACCATACCGAATAATTAATACTAACAAAGTATTTTTTCTTTTAAGTAACTAACAATTTTTTTCTATTTCATCATGCTATGCGGTAGGGAAAGAGGTGTGAAATGGGTTTGGCGCAGTATGTTTTGTTACGACCTAATGATATACGTATTTTTATTTCTATAGGGTGTGTTGTTTCTCTCCATTCACTGTGATCAGTTTTGTGTACCAGAATAAATTATTTTATCACAATTTAATTAGCCCTCTGTAAATTTTGTGTTAAAATGAAGAAATTGTTGGCGGTTTTCAATAAATATTTCCGAAACGCAATAACAAAGTTTCAATTTATTAATATTGTTTGGCATGGAAGGAATTGTCGTAGAAACCTTGGAAGGTGCTCATTCAGCTGAAAATTGAAAGTTTTAGTGCTTTTTATAAGATCAAAGGGATTGATACCAATCCGTTTCCCTCCCGAGTCCGTTTTCACTACCCTTCTTCCAAAGACATTTGATCAAAACTAGCCATTTTGTTGAAAATGGTCAAAACGTCATGAAGTTTCACCGGAATATCTTCATCCTTTTTTTTGTTAACCCAGGATATAGCCCTCTCCCCCCCCCCTTCTCAATCATAAATACTACATGGAAACAATCAATAAATTGCATAATTTTTAGTTCTTGCCCCAGGGTCTGTTGGGGGAGAGGCACCACAGATATATGAATCTGAGTTGTCAGGTATTTAGCCCCCTTCCCCTCAATTGTTTTCCAACATCCCTTTCAACAAGCCCTGAAAGTTTCACCTTAATACCCTCAGCTCTTCTAAGGCTATTCCTGATAGAAATTTTTAACAACCCGCATGCAAATCATATGCACTGGTGTTGATAAAAAATCTTTTTAAAATTTCCTGAAAGCAGTCGCAACTGAAAGTGGTCATAGTCGCAAGTAGTTGCAGTCAAATTAATGAATGGTCGCAGCCGTTGCTAAAGTAGCAGTAGTAGGGGGCCTGAAAGTTTCAAGTTACAACCTTTAGCTATTCCTAAGGTATTACAGATACGCCTTTTTTATAAGCTATTTGTCCATAGTGCCCTTTGCTTTAGTTAAAAAATACGCATCAACATTCACTAACGTTTCGCATTGACACCCTTAGTCTTTTGGAACACATGTGGTTTGAGACATTCCCTCCTGTCTTAGTGATAAATCCTGTGTGTAAACAGTCGAAAAACTGTATAATTTTAAATTGTCAAATAATTTGCCCCAAAATAACCGTATTCTTTATTGTCAATATTTTATCAATCATCCTTACGTTTTTTTCTCTAAATAATTATTTTTCAAATTTTATTCTTCCTTCCATATAACCAGGATGCAGACAGTGGATTTTTATTTAGTCCGAAATGCCCCTAAGCATCCAATAAAGTTTCACATTTAGACCCTTACCATTTTGTGACACAACCAGGTTCGAACGTTTTTCCTTTTCCTAATGACAAATCCTGTGTAAACAATCAAAAAATTGCATAATCTATAAATAGCATTGTCTTTATATCTTTTATATCCTTTGTATTGCTTATACAAAGTATTGCCTTTATATCAGTTGAACATCCCCCTTATCATGCCCTGAAAGTTTCAACCTAAAAGCCTAATAACTAAGCAAACTTCACAGCAAACTTTGACATTTTAGTTTTTATTCTGATCCTCAGTATGAAAAGAGGATAAACATAATAGCTATTAGCTCCTATAGTAGCTCCTCAAGGTCCCATTTGAGGACTTTAACAGAATTTTACCTCAGGAGACACTAACATTTCGTGGGAGGCAAAGATTTCAAGAAGGGCCAAGAATGGGAAAGAACTTGTGCCCTTGGAGAGGAACGATTCTTCTAATTCATCATCATTCGTAAAGCATGTTTTTTGAGAATGCTTATATTTACTCAAATGTTTTCCCAAAGCTAACTCTGTTGGGATACTTTCAACTATAGAATCCTTGTGTACCCCTATTTTTCACATTATTTTGGACAGAGCTAAATTGGAAGCAAGTCTTAAAACTCAATATATATAAATTTTCGAAGTGTAATAAGAATTTTCCTGGTAAAGTGTTTAGATTAGAAGAAAGGATGAATTGCACTGTCTATCTTTTTTTTCATACCATACCGAATAATTAATACTAACAAAGTATTTTTTCTTTTAAGTTACTAACATTTTTTTCTATTTGATCATGCTATGCAGGGAAAGAGGTATAAAATGTGTTTTGCGCAGTATGTTTTGTTACGACCTAATGATATACGTTTTTTTATTTCTATAGGGTGTGTTGTTTCTCTCGACTCACTTTGTTCAATTTTTGCGTACCAGAATAAATGCTTTTATTACAATCTAATTTGCCCTCTTTAAATTTTGGGTTGAAATGACGAAATTGTTGGCGGTTTCCCGTAAGAATTTCTGAAACGCAATATAAGTAGAGAGCAATAGGGTTTTAATTTATTAATCTTTTTCGGCATGGAAGGAGTTGTCGTAGAAACTTTGGAAGGTGCTCATTCAGCTGAAAATTGAAAGTTTCAGTGCTTTTTATAAGAGTCAAAGGGATTGATGCCAGCCCGTTTCCCTCCCAATCCCTTTTTTGCTACCCTTCTTCCAAAGACATTTGACCAAAATTAGGCATTTTGTTCAAAATGGTAAAAAAGTCCTGAAGTTTCTCCGTAATACCCTCATCCTTTTTTTGTTATACCCAGGATATAGCCCTCCCCCTTCTCAATCATAAATACTACATGTAAAAAAATCGATAAATTGCGTAATTTTTTATTCTTGCCCCAGGGTCTGTTGGGGACGAGGCACCACAGATATATGAATCTGAGTTGCCAGATTTGTATCCTATCTCCCTCAATTACTTTCCAACATCCCTTTCAACAAGCCAAGAAAGTTTCAACTTAATACCCTCGGCTCTTTTAAGGCTATTGCTGATAGACATTTTTAACAACCGTATGCAAATAATACGCTCTGATGTTGATCAATAACTCTTTTAAAGTTACCTGAAAGCAGTCCAAATTGGAAGTGGTCACAGTCGCAAGTAGTTGCAATCAAATTAATGAATGGTCGCAGCTGTTGCAGAAGTGACAACAGTAGGGGGCCTGAAAGTTTCAAGATAAAACCCTTAGCTATTCCTAAGGTATTACAGATACGCCTTTTTTATAAGCCGTTTGTCCATAATAGTGTCCTTTGATTTAGTTAAAAAATACCCCTCAACTTTCACTAACGTTTCACATTGACACCCTTACTCTTTTGGAACACATGTGGATTGAAACATTCCCCCCCCCCCTTCAGCGATAAATCCTGTGTGTAAACAATCGAAAAATTGCATAATTTTTAAATTGCTAAATAATTTGCCCCAAAATAACCGTATTCTTTATTGTCAATATTTCATCAATTATTCTTATGTTTTTTTTCTCTAAATAATTATTTTTCCATTTTTTTTCCTCCTTCCATATAACCAGGATGCACACAGTGGTTTTTTATTTAGTTCGAAATACCCCTCAGTATCCACTGAAGTTTCACTTTTAGACCCGTGCTCTTTTGTGACACAACCAGGATAGAACATTTTCCCCTTTCCTAATGACAAATCCTGCGTAAACAATCAAAAATGGAATAGTATATAAATTTTCAAGTAGTTTACCCTAAATAAGCGTATTCTTTCTTGTAAATTTTTTGTCAATCGTCCTTGCATTTTTCTTGAATTGATACTTCTTCCGTTTCTAAATTACTAGTCTTTCCTCAACTTGGCTAAAGGCTAATGCTGAGAGCGAATAAAATTCTTCAAATCTGTCCACTTTTTACTTTGCGATTTTGTCTTTTACAATCAGGTGACAGCTTGAAACCCTACTATTCCAATTTTGCTGAGTTAAGATAAGGACCGCCTTCTAAACCCGTTTGCAATCATCAAAAGATAACCGCCCCATTTTTGTAGAGTAAGATCTTTTCTGCATAGCTAATTTTCGGTTTTCATACCGTCCAGCCTTAAATAAATAAAACAAGGGTTTTCAACTGAAAGTAAGGAGCAACATTAAAACTTAAAACGAACAAAAATTATTACGTAAATGAGGGGGTTCGTCCCCTAGTAAATACCTTGCTCTTTACGCTAAAGTCTTTTTTAGTACTTTCAAAAGAGCTATCTATTATAACTAAACGGCCTTTGTAATTCAGGGATTTGTGATTCAAACAAAATTCGAACTTTAGCGTAAAGAGCGAGATATTGACTAGGGAAAGAACCCCCTCATATACGTAATAACATATACGTATTAAAAATAAACAATAAAAAATATGTGATACGACTCAATAGTAATTGAAACGCAGAACATCTGGCAGATATAAATAATGAATTACTAAATAACGATGATATCAAGATACAGTGTTTAGGGATGATGAAGTTAATACCGAAAAAAGGTAGCCCTGAAGACCTCAACAACTTGAGGCCATTTAATATCACAGATAGTGATAACAGAATTATGTCTAAAGTAATGGCAAACCGTCTAAAAAAGGTGCTACCATCCATACTAAGTGTAAACCAAAGAGGAGGAGTAGAAAACCGTAAAACAGCAGATGTATTGGCTAATATAAGAGACGTAATAATACGAGCAGGAAGTCGAAAGGAAAAAAAAGAAAATAAAGCACTGGATAACGAGTTATGATTTTAAAAAGGCCTTCCATAAAATAAGAAAACCAAAATTCTAGTATGGATTATGAATTACTACGGTTTCCACGAGACATTTATAAAATGGATAAACAGGATAATTGAAAAAATAGTACAGGTAATTTGTGTGAATAGCGATGTTAGGGGAGAATTTGAAGTAGAAACTGGAGTGCGCCAAGGATGCCCGCTGAGTCTTTTAGTGTTTGAAATATATTTCGACCCGCTACTTAAATATCTAGAAAAGGAAATAAAAGGCATTATAATAGAAAATGTGGCAATGAAGTTGAACAGTTTTGTAGATGATCTGACAAAGTACACAGAAACTGAAGATAATTTCAAAGTGGCCGTTCAATGCATAGTTGAATATTGTGATATCTTCAAGCTACAGCTCAATAGAAATAAGCGTAAATTCCTATCATTGGGAGACCAAGTAGAAAGGTTGTGTGAGGGGATGCCGAGAGAGGAAAAAGTCAAAATATTGGGTATGTCTTTTTCAAAGAAATTGGAGCCAAACAGAAAGTGAAAATTGTATAAATACAAAATCGAAATTCAAAAATGCCCTTAGACAAGGATATGGAAGAGGTCTGACTGTTTATCAGAAAGCCCGGTATGTGAATACTTATGCTTGCCCAGTTTTATAGTATATGTCCTTTGTTTCACAACCCAAAAAGACACATCTAAAGCAAATTGTGAGATAGAAATCATGGAAGCATTCATGTCATACAAGTGGAATGTAAGATGAATGAACTTTTAATTAGGCCAATGTTGGAACAAGTGATGAGGAAAAAAGAATCACCAACAAGTGCTTGGTATGAAACATGGAAAAGCAAAGAAAAGAAATATCCTCCAAAATATAATCAAGCATTCGAAGAGAATTATGAAATATAAAAATTAGGAGTGTCGCTTGAGATAAGTGGGAAAATTGACAAAGAAAAACTTAAGGAATATTATGAAAAAATGAAGCAGCTGTATGAAACAAAAGTTTCATACAACTAGAAAGTTGCCTGTTGCCACCAAAAGTTCAAGAACATATGTTTTTCTTTATGCACAATTTATTACCCACAGAAGAGTCAAAAGTAAAGATGAATATGAGTGGTAGTAATGGAATTTGTAAGCTATAAGAGAAAGAACTAGAAACGCAATGCCACTTAATGTTAGAATGTGAAAAACAAGAAACAAACGTAGCAGGACTGAGGAATTTATTGGCAAGTATTACAGGTAAAAAAGATGAAGTTAATTTAGAGAAAGCTGTATACCTAAAAGTAGATGATGAGACCTATATAAGGACAATAGTGTGCATAGCATCGCTTTTTTGTTATTACACGTGGAAGCGAAAAGAAAAGCAGAAGGAAGATTATGATGTGATAAATCGTGTGGAAACAGAGTGGAAAAGGATAAGGATTATGAAGTGTAAGAAAATTGAGGACGTATTTGGTATAAAGTAGAAGGGAATACTTTTTGTGTCTTTGTGGGCAAGGATGTGTTGTTAAAAAAAAAAATTGATTTGAAGTAAATTTCTTAATGATTGTTTGGAATTAATTTTAAATTAGAGGAATTTATTTTATATATTCCGGGGGATACGATTTGCCTGGATTGTGAAATATTTAATTTTAAAAAAAAATATTTTGAGGTTAAAAAAAAGTAATCGAAACATTAAAAATCGGAATTTTGATATCAACAAATATATGAAAAAACGAGTTTATAATGCTGATTCTAAATATATAATTTTCATTAAGTTTAGTATTACTCATCAAAGGCTACGATTTTTGAAAAAGGGGGAAAACACCCACTACGAGTAAAAGAATCTTAATAAAAATCACACAATCAGATTCAGGGTATCAGAAAACCCTATTACATTGGTTTCAAGGTCATATCTGCAAAATTTTGCAAATTTGTATTTTTGCCAGAAGAAAGATCACGGATGCATGTTCGTTTTTATTATTATTATTATTTTTTTGCTGCAGGGGTAATCGTACAGACCCACTGGTCCTTGAACATCAAGATAGGGCTCATTCAAACAGAAATTAAAAGTTTTAGTGCCCTTTTTAAGTGACCAAAATGCTGGAGGGCAACTAGGCCCCCTCCCACGCCCCTTTTTTCCGAATTTCGTCTGAACGAAATTTTAAGATAGTCATTCTGTTCAGCATAGTTGAAAAACCCAGCGAATATACTTTTGAAGGTAACAAATTCCTCCTAGAGCCCTTATAGAAAGGTCTTAGAGTTATAAAATTGTATATATGCATATATATATATATATATATATATATATATATATATATATATCTATATATATATATATATATATATATATATATATATATATATATATATATATGTATATATATTTATATTTATGTATATATACATAAATATATATATATATTTATATATATATATATATATATATATATATATATATATATATATATATATATATATATATATATATATTATATATATATATATATATATATATATATATATATATAATATATATATATATATATATATATATATATATATATATATATATATATATATATATATATATATATATATATATATATATATATATATATATGTATATATATATATATACATTTTACGAGATAAATTGATTTTTGACATTTATTTTACTTGTTATTATTATATTTGTATGTATATGTATATATATAAAGTTATTTAGATGAATTTATTTATATTGGTTGTTTTAGTCGTTCGTCCTTAGAGCTTTGTTTCTTCTTGAACGGCTACTTGTCAAACTATTAAATTGTGTTGTTTTTTTGTTTAGTGTGACAGCCTTGTTAAAGCTTACCGTATTTGGTATTAATAAATAAATGAAAAAAGTTTAATCCAATTCAATTCAATTCAATGATCATGCAAAGGTCGGAGGGTCTTTTGAGGTATACACCTCAAAAGACCATAATTCTCATGCCCGTTGGCATTATTCACTGATTTTCACAGAGTCAGTAGTTAATTTAAACTGAGTTGAGAACTTTATGTCTCCAATATTACAGGTTGAAAAAAACTTGCATGTTTATTATTTAGACAAGGTGTGACATGCTTATTTTTCTGATAAAATTTGGCAGTCGGGAAGGGGGGAGGTTGTTGGGCTTGCCACGCCTCCACTACGGCTTTTGTTTTCTGTGGGATTTGGCGCTTTGGGGAATGGAGATTTTGGATGTGGGTCACTTATGGGCTCAATTAAGCTCCAAACAGTCCAATCAGAAGAAAAACCAATAATAAAAAGACATGGGGGTAGCCGAGGTATAGCTTTGGGTAACAGGACGTACCAGCAAAGTTGCTGAGCCAAAAACGTCCGTTAGTTGTTTGCGTGGCAGACAGAAGTTGAAAGTTGAATTTTTGTTTTAATTACTCACATGGGATTGATTACCTGAGGTAGTTGTATTAATTGAGATAGTATGAGGCAGTTGTAAGCTATCATATTGCTGTAACTTACCTGGGAAGCGGCCAAAAGCTTAAAAATGCTGAGACGTACTTGAGTACCATGATTGGCTGGAACCAGGTACCTACAGAAAAAAAAAGCTTTTCCCATGATGTTTTGGACCACTAATCGTTAAGGCCCAGCTGCTAAAGGCTTTCTAAGTTCCCATACCTCAGGAAGTCCCTGACTTTTCAAACTTCTCTAGCCTGTTAATTCCTGGACTAAGAACACCTCCCATATGTTCCTTCTCCATGTCCCCTTAAAAAGCTACGCAATTAAAGTCCTAAAAACACCAACATATCAAATTAGATTATTAGAGGCGTGGTTCTGTTAGTACAGTGCTGGACTTCAAATTAGATTATCATTCGTTCGATTCCTGCTTGGATTTTTTTTTTTCAATCACGGTTCGTCTCTTCTTGTGATTAGTTTTCAGTTAATTCCCTATTTTTGCAAATGTGATGCACTCATTTTTTAAAGCATATCCTGGGAAGGCTCATTTTAAAGCTATTACTCATAAAAAACGTGCTTTTTATGAATTTTACCGTCCATAAGTGCCATATAGCACTAAAAACGGCACTTGTGCCACTTCTTAAGCGGAAGAGTTTGGAAGCAGAAAACGATACCATTGCTAAAATTATGGTTCTAAGCTTTAACTAGCCTTAACTAGAGGTTTATAAGAACCCCTCACGTATACTCCCCCTCCAAACCCTCGTAATAGGTTGCATAAATCGCCTACTCATCAAAAAATAAAAGATTATTGCGAAAACAGAATTTTTTACGTATAAATAAAAAAGATCATGGCAGCGTTGTTTCTACATTAAATTTAATCAAAAACGAGCAAAGATTAATTAAAAAAATAGCTTTTCCGAGGGTAGTAAAGAACGAAGTTCAAACTTAAAAAAGACAGAAATTATTATTTCACAGCCTATTTAATATTTATCAATTTAGCCTACCAAATAAGAATCTATATATATATTTTTTTTGGCAAAAAGTTTTCACTGGTTAAATTTTTGCTGTTCAGTGATACAGATTGAAAAATGTTTGTATAATTTCTACTTAAACAATTTGAGATATGACTAATTACTTTTCCACTTAAAAATTGGTGGTGGAGCGGGCTGTTTGAGGGTTCATGGGCTCAACTTGTAACTCTAATCATGAAAGTTCAAATTCCTTTGGGTGCAAAATACCCCCTCTCCCTTTTGACTAAAAATGTATGTGTAAAGAAAAGGTTATCCGTAGAATTTTGTACCCTTGCGCATATAGCTGTGTTAGAGACTATGGGCCTTTGTGGCCTCAGCCTCAACTCTTGCTGGTTAGTCCACCAATCATAATGGAGTCGAATGGATCACATGCTCTCAGGATAGACGCTTTTTGATATTTCTAACTATTTTGAGTGAAAAGGTGATTCCAAAGTTGTTTTTTTTTCATACGGTGCTACAGAGGTGCCCGGGGGCAAAAAGGTATACAAGGAACGATTCCTTAATAAATTGTTTTTTTCTATTAGGGATCATTTGTTGTCAAATATTTTTTTACAGTAACTGACAAAGAGACAGAGAAAAAAAAAATTATGTTCGTCTTTAGAGCAGATAAGTATACAAGGGTTATATGGCTGAAAACTTTCCCTATTCTGAAGCATTTGTATCACTACACTGTTTTTTCGTGCATAGCGTTTTAAAATTAACTGAAAATGAAATTCGAAATGGCTTACAGGAATTTCGTAAAATTTTTTAAGGCTTATGGGTCTATAATTTTTTTCCTGGGGAGAAGGGGCAATTTTTAAAAAAACAAACTTTATATGACAATTTAAATAAGAAATACTAAGAAATTCAAAATAAGTTAGGGTTTTGCGAGCATGGTCTCCGCTTTCCTACGTTCACCCCTGCTTATGCCTATAAATTTGAACCTTCTATTGGTCCCAGAAACTGAAAAAAAGGATTTCACGGAGAAGTGCCAGAAATTCAAGAAATTTTTGAATTTCTGGGATATCTTCAGCCCTCCTCCTCTCCCCTTTCTAGGTCCCTGCTTAGGCCTGTTCTTATAAAAATACTTGTCAGCCCCGAAAAGGCTTGTAATGGCAGGAAAATTTGGAATTTCGGTAGAAAGTACCCCGAAATTCAGGAAAATTTTGGATTTCGCGTGGGAGCCCCCTCCTCCTGTTACATCCCTGCTTATGCCTATAGTTCTACAAATATTTGTGAGTAGAGCTTTTTACTTCAGTTTCAAGTCTTCAATTTATTGGCGTAAACAATTTTGTCAAGTAAAATTTGTCGCATCATTAAAGTATAATAATATAAATAATAAAATTTTCAAAGGCGTGTAGCCTAGGAATTACTTGTCAGCCCCAAAAAGTGAAGTTGATACTTTATTTTTCTATCAATTAATTTAAGTACATTTTCTATAAAGAAATAGCCTCAATATTTACCAACAAGTTTTATTGAATTAAAAATAAACCCATTTGATTATCAAATGTCAAAAATTACATGGATAGGCATAATAACAGTAAAATCTTACTTGGGCTAAAAGAAATTATCCGTCCAGGCTTCTTGATAATTCGCACAAGTTGAATTTCATTAAATACTGCATGAATTCCATGTAGGCAATCATAATCCGTCAAATTGGAGCTTTCATCATGTTCATCATCATCATAACTATAAATCAGATATTGATGATGAGGTTTCCAATGACGCTTTTGAGCAATATCCGGACACGTCCTGAAAAAATATACGGCAAGTGATTGACAAGCAAGAACCAAGCACTGGAGATTTAAGGCGATAATAACTTAGGTATAGTCTATATAATTAAACCTCTCTGTCAATTTAGGTTATTACATTTCCATGTTTTTGTCTCGCATATTTGAGAGTTTTTTGCCATTAAGACCTTAAAGAGACGGAAAGATACACTATTGGGGGCTAATGGCGGTAAGCAGTGTCTTTAGGCCAAAAGTTTGCCAGTTGTGAAAATTCTATGGAAAGCTGGCTCATAAGACTGACTATTGAAAATGGTTATAAATACGACTGGAAAAGAAAGGGGTTTTAAATGTGAGCACACATCCAGAGTCCTAATCAGCTGGCCTCAATAAATTCGCATTAGTAATTGGATCTCCGCTATGATTTTACAAAGTTTTAGAAATTACTATTTGTTTTATGAAACTAACGATTTAAAAAAATAGAGAGGACAAGGTCATTTGTTGCCTGTTTGCCTGTTTTAATACTTTGGATTTGATGTTAAAAAACATTAGTGTAACAACCTCTTCTAGTGGTTTGGATTTGCTTTCCACGTGTAGCCAATTCTTGTCTCCTCGCGCAGATCGGTCTAGCAGCTATCAACTAATTGTGTATATCAAATGGAAATATTGTTGGGTCATACTGAAAAGTATCGACACTCAATAAGATGCTCCCCAAAAGTATCGATACTGTCCTTTTGATACCAGTGTGTTATGAAGCAAGATGAAGCTAGAAATTGTAACAGAGAAATATTGTGTATTTTCTCGGGTAAGCAAATAGTACAAACAGACATTTTTTTAAGCTGCAGTTGTGTTTTCGTAACACTGACCGCCTTAGGAATTGTCAGCTTTCTAATCCAATATACTTAAACTGCAATACTTGTTTTCACAGTAGATACCAAGTATCGCCCAGCTCTCGACGGAAAGTGGTACTTCACTAGCCAGCTAATAAATTACGCCTTTCTTACACCGTCAGGTGAGTCAATAAGAAGTTCGAATGTTTGATCTTAGTAGCAGTTGAAGGGTTGCGCATTGTCTTTCAAACAGTGAGGATATGGGTGGTACAATTGTATCAAACTCAGTACATTTTCCTCCGACCTGTACATCTTTTTCTTTAAGTCAAAAATTCGGTACAATTTTTTCAAACTGGCACAAAATCAGTACAATTGCAAAAACTTCAGCAATGTTTTTCGATAGCCGGAATTAGGACTCTCACTGTTAATAGAACTGAGTTAATAGTTAATAGAACTGAGAAATACGTTTTAAGTTTTTCAATGTTATTAACGGACAGCTGTTTGTACAGACGATTTTTTTTATCTGGTTATAACATAAGACTTTTGATAAATAAAGCTGAAAGTTGGAACTAATTCTGCATTTGAGAAAAGAAGATATAACGCATTTTGAGGGAAAATAATAAGTTGTAAATTATTTTGAAACAAAAAACAAGATACTAGATAGTATGAAGATTGAACGATCAATCGTATTTTGTTTAATATGACAGGTTATAAATTTTACTTAAACAAAACTGATAAATACCTCTTGTTGAATAACGCAGCCAAGATTCGACTATTTTCTACCACCCGTTCATTTTCGATACAATGACTCGAAAATATCTTTTTTTTACTTACGTCATTTTTCAAAAAGTCATACAGAAGGTGCATCGTTAATTGAAAAAATCAGTTTCTTGGAACTTGTAAATCTGTTGGTTGTTGAAACCCAGCTTAGTCGTTAACGAACATCAGTTCTGTATTTATGAAATTTCAAATTGTTTACTTTTGGAAAGGGGAATGAAGATTTGGACTTTAGCAAATAAACAAACCATTTCCTAGAGGTTAGCCGCTATTAAAATATCACGAGAATTGGCCTAAATATTGGCATAAGAGATCTGCCACTGGGTTGGAATTTTTCTTGGGAACTGTGTCGTTGCCATGTAATCTACAGCTGATGTTTGTAGCAAAATATTTACTCGCTAAATAAGCACCATAAGATGAAGTTTTTTTTTTACGATTCAAAACAGTTGATATTTAAATTAAATTGGTACACTTGACAACGTGAGTAAACAAGAGAGATCTGAGGTTGGACTCCCTGGTATTATTAATAATTTTGAAGATTTTATCCATATTTTCCCACACTTATAGTACGATTTTATATATTTTTTTTTTTTTACATGTAAACCCTCCCCCTCTCGAAGACAAGTTTATTTGTCAGTGCCTACACCTAATCATAAACAGTACTCACTATAAAACATGTTCCGATAGTGCACTTTCATGGCTAATACCCCCTAAAGGTGATACAGGCGCACACACAAGAATTTGTTGTGGAAGTTTGTTATTTTAGAGGGATGGGGATTTAATTTTTTTTAAACACACAATTTTTTAGAACTATTTAAAGTTCACCCACCACATAGAAATGGGGACGCGCAGGTTGCCGTATGCAAAACAAAAAAATCGTATGAAAAATCTCCAGATTTCAGGAAAGCGGACAAAAAAGTACCCCAAAATTGACGTACGTGCCTAAGCCAAAAGCGATTTTGTAATGTGTACTCTTTGGACAAAAGAGCATAGGGGATAACCTGGAATACCTGATTTACTAAGAAGTTTCACATAACGTAGTGCCATGTTCTACCGTGTTCTGCGAGGTCGTGAAACTCCAAGCCACTTAGGGATCCCCTTGAAGTGGATAGTTGAGCTAGTCGAGAGGGTGACAGGTTCAAACTTGCAGTGTCGAGACTGTTCTGTAGGCAAGCGGAGTCAGTGCCCCGGTGAACCTACTGAGTTTTTCTTATGACGAAATTCTTGGCACAGGGTTGTAAAATTTAGGGCCTGATATACTACTGGTCATTATTTTACCTAGGTTTTCTACCTAGAGATGTGTCTGTTGAAATCAGGGTTGCCACTGTAGCACGAAAGTACTATTATAGCACTATTTCATTATGTGTAGCACTGTAGCGCGTGCTCAGAATTGCTAAAATAGTGCTAAAATAGCACGAGAATGCTATTTTAGCACTATTAAAGTCAATTTGTGGGAATAGCACCGAAAATCGCTGTGTAGCACACAAATTTCGGCAATTATACCACTTTAAGAAATGACTGCGGTGGAAACCCTAGTAGAGATCTCTTTTAAAGGAATTAATTAAAAAAGCTTTCCGAAAAAGAGGTTTTCTAAAAAAAAGTAAAGGCCATATGAAACTTAAGATCAGAAGAAATAGAAAGCTGCATAAACTTAAACTCAAACAACCAGAAGTTACTATTACAGAATAAATGAAACCCAAAACGAACAGAAATTAAATATACAATCATAGAAATAAAACATACAACTGATACTAATATAAATGAATAAATAAATCTTAAAACGAGCAAAGCTTAAGTTGAATATGCAAATTAAGCTTAAAATGAACAAAAATATTTTCCTATTGAGGCATAAATGAAACCCAAAACGAACAGAAACTAAATAAATAATCATAGCAAACAAACAAACAGTAGTTACTAATATAAATGAGTAAATAAATCTTGAAACGAGTGAAACTTAAATTGAATATGCAAATCCAGCTTTAAACGAGCAAAAATCTCTACAAGGAAGAGTTTGGGTTTTGCTTCCATCTTTCACTGTAAATGTCTAAAACCTACTGCGTCATTGGCGCTTTACTGAAAACTATATGTCTTGAACAGTCGAAAAGTACAAATAGAATCAAACTGAATGTTTGATATATAAGGCTATTAATTATTAAAAGGTCATCTGTTCAAGATTTTATCTCACTGTAATTTTATTTTCATTTTTAATGCTGCAATAACTGGAAAAGAAAATATTTGTAATATAATTCGTTTGCAGTGAAGCATCAATGACGTATTATGATTTAGACTTTTACAGTTAGGGAAGGGGCAGTATCCAAACTCTTGTTTGAAGTGAAGCAATATTTGTCTTGAACAGTCTTGGAAAGAGCTAATAAAATTAAACTAAATATTTGATATATAATTATATTAATTGCTGAAAGCTCATAAGTTCAAAATTTAATTTTGCTGTAATTTTTATGTTTATTTTCAATGTTGTAATAAATACAAAAGAAAATATTTGTAATATAATTCATTTTCAGTAAAGTGCCAATGACGCAGGAGGTTTTAGACCTTTACAGTGAAAGAAGGAGGCAAAATCCAGACTCTTCTTTGTAGAGATATTTGTTCGTTTCATACTGGATTTGCGTATTCAATTTAAGTTTCACTTGTTTTAAGGTTTATTTACTCATTTATATTAGTAACTATTGTTTTTTTGTTTGCTATGATGGTTTATTTAATTTTTTTTCGGTTTGGGTTTCATTTATGCCTCAATAGCAAAATATTTTTGTTGGTTGTAAGCTTGATTTGCATATTTAACTTGAGCTTTACTCGTTTTTAGATTTATTTAATCATTTATGTTAGTGCCTGTTATATATATTTTTTTCTATGGTTTTTTATTTAATTTCTGTTCGTTTTGAATCTCATTTATTCTTTAATAGTAATTTCTGTTTGTTTGAGTTATTGTAAGTTCCCGTTTCTTCTGATCTTAAGTAACATATTGCCTTTACTTTTCTTTAGAAAACTTCTTTTTCGGGAAGTTTTTTTTTTAATTAATTTATGTTCGTTTTTGATTGCCAAAGTTTCAAGTTTTTAAAAAATTCCTATTTCAAATATTTTTTTATTCCAAAATAAATTAACAGTTTGATAAGAACTAATAAATTAAGCTGAATATTGGATATATAATGATATTAGTTGCTGAGAGCTCACTAACCCAAGATTTTGTTTCACCCAGGCGGAATTTAAAGTTTTGCCGCTTCTAGGCTTAAGCGTTTTAGCCGCTCCGTTTTTGCAAAATTTTTGGGGAAATCTCCAAAACTTCAGGAAAAATGAAAGTCGCAGGGCCTAGTGGGCGTATTGGAAATCCTGGTCTGGTTTCGCTATAATTTTCATTTAGTTTTAATGTTGTAATAAAAACAAAACAAAATATTGCGGCATTATTTCTTTAAGTAAAGCGCCAAATACGAAGTAAGCCTTATACTTTTACCGTTAGAGAAACGGGCAGGAACCATACTCTTGTTTGTAGTGAAGACACCATTCAGTAGAAGTACATAAACCCTACTCCCTGAAAACGACCGTGGTCTATCAACCAATCCTTAATCCAATTCTCACTTGTATTTGAATTCTGTTCTCCCAATTGTTATAATAAAAAAAAGTAAACTAATTTGGCAGGACTTTGTAGACACTTAAGTAAGAGAATGATAATTCTAAGTAAGAGAATTGGTTACTTAAGTAAGAGAATGGACTTTTACAGTTTGGGAAACAGGCAGTAGCCATACTTTTGTTTGTAGTGAAAATCCCATTCATTAGAAGTACATAATCCCAAGTCTTTTGGAAAGAGTTGGGGAAAAAACTTTTCGGAATGTGTTTTTGATTAATTTTTGTTCGTTTTTTGATTGCAAAAAGTTTCAAGTTTTTAAAAGCTCCTTATTTCAAAATAATATTTTTTTTCAACATCAAACTTTCATCAAAGTGTCAAAACTAGCAAAAAAAAACAACATCAAAGTACCAAAGTGTCAAAGTAAAGAGAGAATCAAAGTTAACAAGGTATCAAAATAAACGAACTATCAGAGTAACAATAAGCAGCTTACACAACTTACAGCCCTTGCACCGTAAATCCAAGTTACCACGTAAATCACTAAATCCAAGTATCAAATTATACAAAGTATCAATGAAACAATAATTAAGTTCCGCATCGCAGAGCCATTTCCCCGGGGGTGGGGGGGGTCAACACTTGTAGTATAGCTGTTTGACCTTTGAACTATTTTAAACAAAATGACTATCTTCAAATTTTAACCGGATGCCATTTTAGAAAGTGGGGCGTGGGCTAGTTGGCCATTGATCACTTTTGACTCTTAGAAAAGAGCTAGAATTTTCAATTTCCAATCAAATGAGCCCCCTTCAAAATTAATACGACCACCGCTTCTACAGAACCTTATATTTTTATAATTGGCAACTTCCATGAGTTACAATCCTTGCTCCAGGGGCTAGGGAAGATTTCTAAACCCCTAAATTATAGTAATTGGAATTTTGGACTATTTTGAAAAAAATGGCTATTTAAAAATTTGATAAGATGCATTTGGGGAAAAAAGGCAAATAGCGAGAGGGTTCCAGACTCCACGAGCCAGATAGAGAATTAGCATAGGATTTCAACGAGCCAGATGGGAAATTAGCATAGGATTTCCACGGACCAGAGAGGGAGTGTATAAGTGGAGCTACTAGTCCCTCAAGACGTCACACCTGTGCAATACAAGCACATGCCTTGTTTCCGCGACCAGGTGAAGCAATCTTGTTTCAGTATTAAAAAAGTACTCTGTGTGTCAACATCGAGGACATTGTAATGGATGCTTCACTATTATATATTGAAAGCGCTAGCAAAAGCGAAATGGGACCTAGAGTGCCTAAAGTAGCAGTGGAAATTACAAGGGGTTTCCGACTAACCTTAGAATCGGACAAGATTTATGCAGGATATATTATATCATTTAGCAAATTCAAGTCGGATGAACAGTTATGCTTTGCGGCTAAAGTGAATATAATGCATATACAAAGACTACAAGACGGATTAAACGCATTAGCGAAATATATTGAAGAAAACAATTTATAAAAAAAAGTTCGTTACTAGTGAAATTCTTAGTCTGTAATTGTCAGTGAGGGTGCTAAAAATGGCTGGATTTGAGAACCAGAAAATCTTAAGGAAACTAATAAAATTAAAAAAGTGGTTAATTTAGATGATCATTTTTGAGAGTTATCTCTTCAACGGAAAATATTTTCTTGAGAGATGCTTAACGATAAAATCAGAACTGATTCCCCATCTTTGGACTATTGCATGAAACTTTGCTGTCGCAGCCCAGATGCATTTACTCAATTTGTAGGTATAATAGTTGAGACAAGACGAAATGATATTGTAATTTTGCTTTTAACCAGTACCTGGACGGTTATTTTGTAATGCAACAAGAAATAAGACGATAAATCATGTCTAAGCAAGTTTTTTTTACGTCACTCCTCCTACAAGACAATCATATTATTGATCGTGAGTCAGTTTCCTTTTAGCGGTGAGACTGTCAACATCGAAATTGTTTTTACACATGTCCATTATGCTTGTATACATTGAGCAGCTGGCCATCCTGTGAGAATTTTACCTTTGCTGATGACTATAATGAAAAGTGTAGATTATGCAATCCATGTAAATTGCATAAAGGGTATGCTATAGAAATTAAAGACTATAATTCCTGTCTTGAAAAAATTTGTAACTCTCATACTAGAGGCTTCCTATGCTCCAATTGTTACTATGAAAAATGCGTTCAATGGGAAAATATTTACCCTGGCATGATTGCAATATCATGCCAGGTAAACATGAGTTCAGTTTATTTTTAAGAGACTGGTATCGTCATGGTTTTAAGCTCTTTTGGGAGGAAGAACCTGGGCTATGCTTTAATTGCTGGAATACTAAAAGAGTCTGGTTTTTACAACATCGCTGTGAAGATACTGGTTACTATGATTATAAACTTACACACTTTTATTCGGCTGTTACAAAAAGTGATTCTTCAGATGGGAGTATTGTATGTGACATTGCTTCAAATAAGCAACTTGAAACACGTGAATTTTATAATATGAATCCGAACAGTATTATTGACTTTACAAAGAGATTTAATAAAAATGAAGTTACAATATATTGTAGAAAATGTGACCCTGACTCTGCGTGCCAAGATGAATACAAGTTAAATCCTGACGAGCTGCTGTCTTTTTTCTACATACTAATTTTACTAATAAACAAATTTACATATATTTTTAAAGTATTTCACTCTTAGGACACAAAAATTTCTATCATAGAGGTAGGAAAGAGTATTTGTCACCATAAATATTGAGGAATTCACTGTCAGTATGTTCTCGGCATCGGAAAACAAAATATAATAGTTCATGAAAACCACAGCTTTTGCTTGATAAATCTTGTACCCGCTTCTGATCTTAAATAATAGATTTCCCACTCTGCTCAAGACAATTTTTAATGTGAGGCATGTAGAGCATATACGGTTGGCCAAGAGTATAAAAATCAATATTCTTTCTTGTTTGAAAGATGCATAGCCAATGTCCCGTCTTTACAGTTGATGGGTTACTGTTAAGAGTGATAATGGTATTGTTAACGTGTTGAATATCCACGAGGAAATCCGAAGGTATGGAATGGGATTTGTATTTGGACATCTAAGGATCTAAATTGAATACACTGATTATTTGATTCGTGTTCATGGTGCCAAATCTAATAAAACACTGCCATTTGGGGTAACTTGCCAATAGTTTTCAAATAGATTTAGCGAGATTAATGCAATACTCTCCGTCAACGATTCAGCAAAAATACACTATAAACGTACGGTGCCCGTTCGTACAATAGTTATATCTTGAGTACCGGACAAATCCAATACAATGATACCATGAGTTTTCGCAATCATTTCTTCGGTTATACCATTTTTATAGAATTGTGAACCACGATCTAGAGATTGCATTGTCAATTCGTATTGAGAATGTAGGTGATAATTCTGTAGGATGTTTGATAATTTTTTGGATTTTATCAAAGGATAAATTGTGGAGTGGAATTCCATTTACTTTAGATATAAGAGATGAAAGTCCAAACAGTCCAAATTTATGTGGAGAATCTACCCATGATCCAACAACGCTAGCACTTTTTACAAAAGCCAAATCAAGTTTTGAAGGAATTTCACCATTGATAAATGATGACTCAGTTTAGCTACGCGTAACCGTAGCAATATGTCGTTGATTCGTGACTGTATGAGGAACGAGCAATTTGATATTATTTCCAAAGGTTCTTAATTTTTAATTGCAAAAGCAGCAGAACTTATAACTTTTTGCTTTTGTAAATGAAGTATTGCTGAGGCAAGAGAGACTCTTACATCGGGTGCAGTTCCTTCCACAAAAGAGCTTTTCCCAAAATAAAATTGGACGTTGTGAGTTGTAGCTTTATATCAATCTTGACGTTGGGAGGCAACCATTGAGGTATATTAAATATCTCATGATTTAGTTTACCATCCAAGTGTAAATCTTTAGTTGTCCCATCTCTAAGTATACTGGTAGTGTCAGTGTCCGTTTTATATTCATATAGCCATACCTCAAATAGCCATACCTCGCAAAAGCTTATAGGATATTGGATTCATCAACATGAATTGTGTATAATTTGCGTAACTTGAAAAATTGTTGCTCGTGCTCACCAATGTTCCATTTATGTAGACACTGTGTCTTAATAAATTGTGTAATACACGATTTCCATAGGATAACCCCTCGGCTGCACTTGCTTTTTCATTGTTAGATTTTATAACAATGACACGTAAATCTAAAAATGTTGAAGTCAAATCTACGAAATAATCTTCACTGGAATAAATTTGAAAATGGACGTTTGCAGAGAGCTGCTGTTGCGAATACATTTGTTCATAGTAACCATGTTTTACACTGACTTCTGCATTTTTTGCATTGAAAAGATTTAAAGATGAGGTGACTGTGGGATGAGATTTTCTTGTCGGGTAGATATGCTATTTCGGGGAAAAGAAATCCTTTTTCAACCTAAAAATTTTTATTTTCTTGTTTGATGCTTTACGCTTCCGTGCTGACATGAGACTGATGACTGATGGGGTCTTTCTCAGCCTTTTTAAACCTTTGTCGTGATTTCAATCGCTCGCCGAGGGATCTTGCGCTGGACCTAAGATTTTTTGAAAATTTTTCTTGAAAATTCTTCCCAGAGCCCCAATCATGTAGTGTAGAGGCCGCAAAGTCCACGGCATCTGGTGCAATATATTTTTTTAGCCAGGGGTAGTGCAGAGCGAAACGGCTTAGCAAACCATATACCGAGACCGTAACCGGACATTGACGAACGACATCTGTAAAAGTCCATTCCATAACCCAACTGTCATGGTCCAAGAGCAGCAACATAGCAATAAATATAAGGACATACAAAATGAGTTGTTTATACAGTAAAAAATATAATGGAAAAACAATAAAAAACTTTAGCATAAAGAGCAAGGCGTTGAGGAGGGGACACTCCCTTTCATATACCAAGTAATTTCTGTTTCTTTTAAGTTTTAATGTTGTTTCTTACTTTCAGTTAAAAAAAGCTTGTTTTTTTATTTAATATATCAAAGGAAAGGACATACGCTAAAACCATTTTTACCAGGAAGTAAAACTGAAAATTTCAAAAATAATTCTCAGGAGGAGGGGGAGGGACAATTGCTACCAGGAGTTTTGTTTTACTGAACTTTAAACGGTAATACTTATTATTTCCCATTTATATGAATTCTTATACAGTTTACAGGTCACTGAATCATATCAAAAGCTACTCTCTGCATATATGTTGTCAAAAGTATGTGTCTGCAATATCTCAAGCATGGATAGATGCATTAAGTTGAAGCTCTGAGGAATTGTTGAGGAGGGTGTTGAATTGATTTTGATGGCAATATCCTGGTCGAGTTTGTAAAAAGAGTGTATCTAAACTATCTCTGGAACAGCCAAGGGTATTTAGCTGAAACTTTCAGGGATGCAGAGGGGGATGTTGAACTAAATCAAAAGACACTAATGCGTATCCAGCTTATCAAAATTGCGTATCTGCGATATCTAAAAAACAGCTAAGAGTAGGCTATGAAGTTCAAACTTTCGGTGAATATTAAGAAGAATCTTGAACTAAACCAAAAGACACTATGGGCACCCAGGTTGTCAAGAGGTGTATCTGCAATATTTCACAATTGCTATGGGTATTAAGTTAAAAATTTCAGGGATTGCATAGGGGTGGAAATAGTCCCAAATTAAAAGACATTAAGTGCATCCAGGTTGTCCAAAGGGTATCATAGGCAGCGCGCTAGCGCTGCCTAAGCAAAGAACGATGTGGGCACAATGTTTTTTTTTTTGGTTCTCCATATCCAGGCACTTCGTATCGAAGGAGTTGTCGTAAAAACTTCAAAAAGGGCTCATTTAATTGGAAATTGGAGTGGCTAGTGCCCTTTTTAATAGTCGAAAGTGATTGGAGGGCAACTAGCTCCCCCACGCCCATCATTCCCCCAAACACATCCAATCAAAATTTTGAGATAGCCATTTTGTTCAGCGTAGTTGATTTCCAGATAGAAAATATGTTTTTGAGGAGGACACTCCCCCACAACCCACAGGGCAAGGGTTTTAAGTTATGCCCTGGGGGCGTATATGGTTTTTACAGAAAACCTTGTCGTAGAAACTTCAAAAGAGGCTCATTCGATTGGAAATTCAAAGGGCTAGTACCCTTTTTAATAGTCGAAAGTGATTAGAAAGAAACTAGCCCCCCCCCCATGCCTATCATTCCCCCCAACACATCCAATCAAAATTTTGAGATAGCCATTTTGTTGAGCGTAGTTGATTTCCAGATATAAAATATGTTTTTGAGGAGGAAACTCCCCCACAGCCCTCAGGGCAAGGGTTTTAAGTTATGCCCTGGGGGCATATAAGGTTTTTATAGAAGGCGTTGTCATAGAAACTTCAAAAAATGCTCATTCGATTGGAAATTCAAAGAACTTGTGCCTTTTTTAATAGTCTAAAGTGATTGAAGGGCAACTAGCCCCCCCTCCACGCCCATCATTTCCTAAAACACATCCAATCAAAATTTACAGATAGCCATTTTGTTCAGCGTAATTGATTTCCAGATAGAAAATATGTTTTTGAGGAGGACACTCCCCCACAGCCCTCAGGGCAAGGGCTTTAAGTTATGCCCTGGGGACATATAAGGTTTTTAATGAAGGCGTTGTGGTAGAAACTTCAAAAAAAGTCATCCGATAGGAAATTCAAAGGGCTAGTGCCCTTCTTAATTGTCAAAAATGATTGGAGGGCAACTAGCTCCCCCCCACACCCATCATTCCCCCAAACACTTCCAATAAAAATTTTGTGATAGCCATATTGTTCAGCGTAGTTGATTTCCAGATAGAAAACATATTTTTGAGGAGGACACTCCCCCACAGCCCTCAGGGCAAGGGCTTTAAGTTATGCCCTGGGGGCATATGATGTTTCTATTGAAATCTTCGTCGTAGAAACTTCAAAAGGGCTAATTCAATTGGAAATTGAAAGGGATAGTGCCTTTTATCGTAGTTGAAAGTGATTAGATAGCGACTAACGCCCCTCTTACGCCCACCATTTTCCAAAACACATCCAAGCAAAATTTTGAGATATCCATTTTGTTCAACGTAGTTGAAAGTTCTGAAAATTAGGTTTTTTAGGATGATAACCCCCTCAGAGCCCTCAGTGCAAGGGTTGTAAGTTATGCCCTGGGGGCATATAAGGTTTATATAGAAAGTTGTTGTATAAATCACAGGCAGCGCGATCGCGCTGCCTAAGTAAAGAACAGGGACACTCGAGAACGAGACAAGAAACGGGGACTAAGTAAAGAGAAGTACAATCCCCTACAGTCCTCAGGGCAAGGGTTTTAAGTTATGCCCTGGGGGCATATAAGAACGATGTTGGCACAATGTATTATTTATTAATATTTTCCTTTAGAGCAGGGCACTTCGTTTCGAAGAAGTTGTCGTAGAAACTTCAAAAAGCGCTCATTCAATTGGAAATTGGAGTGGCCTGTGCCCTTTTTAATAGTCGAAAGTGATTGGAAGTTGACTAACACCCCTTCCACGCCCACGATTTTCCGAAACACATCCAATCAATATTTTGAGATAGCCATTTTATTCCACGCGGATCAAAGTTCAGGAAATTATACCTTTGAGTGAGACACTCTCCCCACAGTCTTCAGGGCAAAGGTTATAAGTTATGCCCTGGGGTTATGTAAGGTTTTTATTGAAATCTTTGTCATAGAAACTTGAAAATGGGCTCATTCAATTGGAAATTCCAAGGGCTAGGGCCTTTTTTAATAGTCGAAAGTAATTTGAAGGCAACTAACCCCCCTCTCACGCCCATCTTTTCTCCAAACACATCCAATCAATATTTTAGATAGCCATTTTGTTCATCGTAGCTGATTTCCAGATAAAAAATATATTTTTGAGGAGGACACTCAACCACAACCCTCAGGGCAAGGGTTTTAAGTTATGCCCTGGGGGCATATAAGGTATCTATAGAAGGCGTTGTCATAGAAACTTCAAAACATGCTCATTCGATTGGAAATTCAAAGGGCTAGTGCCCTTTTTAATAGTCGAAAATGATTGGAAGACAACTAACCCCCCTCTCACGGCCATCTTTCCTCCAAACACATCGACTCAATATTTTAGGCAGCGCGCTAGCGCTGCCTAAGTAAAGAAAGATGTGGACACAATGTTTTTTTTTTCTCCATACCCGGGCACTTCGTATCGAAGGAGTTGTCGTAGAAATTTCGAAAAGGGCTCACTCGATTGGAAATTGGAGCGGCTAGTGCCCTTTTTAATAGTTAAAAGTGATTGGAGAGCAACAATCCCCCCCCCCCTCCCCCAAGCCCATCATTCCCCCAAATACATCCCATCAAATTTTTGAGATAGCCATTTTGTTCAGCGTAATTGATTTCAAAATTGAAAATATGTTTTTGAGGAGGACACTCCCCCACCACCCTCAGGGCAAGGGTTTTCAGTTATGCCCCGGGGCATATAAGGTTTTTATAGAAGGCGCTGTCGTAGAAACTTAAAAACAGGCTCAGTCGATTGGAAATTGGAAGGGCTAGTACCCTTTTTAATAGTCAAAAGTGATTGGAGGGCAACTAGCCCCCCCACCACGCCCATCATTCTCCCAAACACATCCTATCAAAATTTTGAGATAGCCATTTTGTTCAGCGTAGCTGATTTCCACATAAAAAAAATATTTTTGAGGAGGACACTCCTCCACAACACTCAGGGCAAGAGTTTTAAGTTATGCCCTGGGAGCATATAAGGTTTTTATAGAAGGCGTTGTCGTCAAAACTTCAAAAATGGCTCATTCGATTGGAAATTCAAAGGGCTAGTGCCCTTTGTAATAGTCGAAAGTGATTGGATGGCAACTAGCCCCCCCCGGCCCAATATTTCTCCAAACACATCCAATCAAAATTTTGAGATAGCCATTTTGTTTAGCGTAGTTGATTTCCAGATAGAAAACACGTTTTTGAGGAGGAAACTCCCCCGGAGCCCTCAGGGCAAGGGTTTTAAGTTATTCCCTTGGGGCATATAAGGTTTTTATAGAAGGTATTGTCGTAGAAACTTCAAAACAGGCTCATTCATTAGAAACTCCAAGGGCTAGTGCCCTTTTAATAGTCAAAAGTGATAGGAGGGCAACTAGCCCCCTCACGCCAATAATTCCCCCATTCACATCCAATAAAAATTTTTAGATAGCCATTTTATTCAACGTAGTTGGATGTTTGGGAAATTGGGTCTTGGGAAAGGATGAAAACCCCTCCCTCCCCTCATAGTCCTCAGGATAAGGGTTGTAAGTTATGCCCTGAGGGCATATAAGGTTTATATAGAAAGTTGTTGTATAGGATTTATAGAATAGATTTTAGTCTTCCTCAAATCCAATTTTTATTTACAAGATATTCTTCCTATTCATGTTTCTAGTAGGTAGAAGCTTTGCGAGTCGCTGGCTGGACAATGGTCTTCTTCATTATTCACCAAGAGAAGTAGAAATCTGGTAAAAACGAAATGGCTGTGGCATTTCAGAATCCTTGCAGAATAGTTGACATATCTAAGAGCTATGTTTTTCTAACAGAAATAATCAAAATTAGTATTATTTTTATTCCTTGAAAATTACAGTATACAAAACTTCGAATTCCGTATTACCGTATTCATCATTTATCTTTGAATATTAGTGCGTCGAAAAAAAACTCCTTCAGGCAAACTTCAGAAGTATATTAGAACTGCGGGATGTGGCTATTATTACTGTGAATGAAAATCAACATATCCACTCTGTGTGGACTGAGGCCATTATTTTTCTAAGTCACTATCAAAGTCACTATCAGGCCTACCACCAAAAATAGTCTTTCTGTGGTCACACTAGTCGCAGGAATAGACAATAACTTGCTGGCAAGTGCGGCGACGTAGGAAATTTCATCGTGATTGTGTCTTTGGAACAGAAGAATGTTGCCGTCATCGTCGTCTTCGGTTTCACTGCCTAAGTAAGAACTATGTGGACACAATGTGTTGTTTTTTTATTGGTTTTTTCTCCATACACGGGCACTTTGTATCGAAGGAGTTGTTGTAGAAACTTCGAAATGGGCTCATTCGATTGGAAATTTGCCCTTTTTAATAGTCGAAAGTGATTGGAGGGCAACTAGAACCTCCCCCCCCACGCACATCCTTCCCCAAAACACATCCAATAAAAATTTTGAGATAGCCATTTTGTTCAGCGTAGTTGATTTCCAGATAGAAAACATGTTTTTGAGGAGGAAACTCCCCCACAACCCTCAGGGCAAGGGTTTAAGTTATGCCCTGGGGCATATAAGGTTTTTATACAAGGCGTTGTCGTAAAAACTTCAAAAAATGCTCATTCGATTGAAAATTCAAAGAGCTAGTGCCCTTTTTAATAGTCGAAAGTGATTGGAGGGCAACTAGCCCCCCCCATGCCCATCATTTCCTCAAACACAGCCAATCAAAATTTTGAGATAGCAATATTGTTCAGCGTAGCTGATTCCCAGATAGAAAATATGTTTTGAGGAGGGCACTCCCCCACAGCCCTCAGGGCAAGGGTTTTAAGTTATGCCCTGGGGTATATAAGGTTTTTAAAGAAGGTGTTGTCGTAGAAACTTCAAAAAAGCTCATTCTATTGGAAATTCAAAGTGCTAGTGCCCTTTTTAATAGTCGAAAGTGATTGGAGGGCAACTAACCCCCCCCCACACCCATCCTTCCCCCAAACACATCCAATAAAAATTTTGAGATAGCCATTTTGTTCAGCGTAGTTGATTTTCAGAAGGAAAACTTATTTTTGAGGAGGACACTCCCCCACATCCCTCAGGGCAAGGATTATAAGTTATACACTGGGGGTATATGAGGTTTGTATTGAAATCTTTGTCATAGAAACTTAAAAAGAGCTCATTCGATTAGAAATTCAAAGGGCTAGTACCCTTTTTAATAGTCGAAAGTGATTTGAGGGCACCTAACCCCCCTAACCCAACCTAACATAAACCAGAGACGACACACGCACAGAGACGACACACACATAGAGACGACACACACACAGAGACGACAAACACACAGAGATGACACACATACAGACGGCAAAGACACAGAGACGACACACATACAGAGACGACACACACACAGAGACGACACACAAACAGAGACGACACACACACAGAGACGACACACACACACAGACGTCACACACACACAGCCGATACATACACAGAGACGACACACACACAGAGACGGAAAACACACAAAGACGACACACACACACAGACGACGCACACACAGAGACGACACGCACACAGAGACGGTAACCACACAGAGACGACACAAACACAGAGATGACACACACATAGAGACGACACATACATAGAGAGACACACATAGAGATAATACACATAGATACACATAGAGATAAGGTTTTTCACTGAAATCTTTGTCGTAGAAACTTGAAAAAGGGCTCATTCGATTTGAAATTCAAAGGGCTAGTACCCTTTTTAATAGTCGAAAGTGATTTGAGGGGAACTACTCCCCCTCTCACGCCCACCTTTTCCCCAAATAAATCCAATCAAAATTTTTAGATAACCATTTTATTCAACGTAGTTGAAAGTTTTGGAAATTAGGTCTTTAAGGATCACAACCGCTTCCCCCACAGCCCTCAGAACAAGGGTCATAAGTTATGCCCTGGGGTCATATAAAGTTTTTATTGAAAGCGTTGTCGTAGAAACTTCAAAAGGGCTCATTCAATTGGAAATTGAAAGGGCTAGTGCCTTTTTTAATAGTTGAAAGTGATTGGATAGCGACTAACCCCTCTCCCACCCACTATTTTCCCAAACACATCCAATCAAGATTTTGAGATATCCATGTTGTTCAAAGTAGTTGAAAGTTCTGGAAATTAGGTCTTTTAGGATGATAACCCCCTCAGAGCCCTCAGTGCAAGGCTGTAAGTTATGCCCTGCGGGCATTAAAGTTTATATCGAAAGTTGTTGCAGAAATTTCAAAAGGGCTCATTTGATTGGAAATTGAAATTGCCCTTTTTAATAGTCGAAAGTGAGTGGAGAATAATTAACCCCCCTCTTACGCCCACCATTTCCCCGAAAATATTCAATCAAAGTTTAGAGATAGCCAATTGGTTCAACATAGATGAGAGTTCTGGAAATTATGTAGTGAATGGATATAGTCGAAAGTGATTGGAGCGTAACTAACCTCCCTCTCATGCCCACCATTCCTCCAAACACATTCAATCAAAATTTTCAGATAGTCATTTTGTTCAACGTAGTAGAAAGTTCTGGAAATTAGGTCTTTGAGAATAACCTTAGGGTAAGGGTTGTAATTTATGCCCTGGGGGCATATAAGGTGTTTATAGAAAACATTGTCGTTTCCAAAAGTGCTCATTTGATTGGTAGTCGAAAGGCCTAGTGCCCTTTTTAATAGTCGAAAGTGATTGGAAGGCTTGACATTTTTATAGTAAAGATCGATGTGGGTATAATGTATTATTTTTGTTGTTGTTGTTGTTTAGACCAGGGCACTTCGTATCGAAAAAGTTGTCGTGGAAACTTCGAAAAGGGCTCATTCGATTGAAAATAGAAAGGACTGATGCCCTTTTTAATAGTCGAAAGTGATTGGAGGGCAACTAGTGCCCCTTCATATCCCACGCTCCCATTTGCCCATTATGTTTAAAAACTAAATGTTGCCTTAAGATTAAATCAAAATGCACTGTGATAATAAGGCATATGAGCAGTATCCCAAGAACGACTGAGGGTATTATGTTCAAACTTTCGGGGCTGCTTCTGCTCTTAAAATTTAACCAAATCAAAATAGCGTAAGTGTATCCAAGCTATCAAAGAAAGTGAACAGATCTTTTTGCGAATGGTATAAAGTTTTCCATTCAGGTCAACTAGAGGAGGTATGAAACTAAATTAAACAGTACTATTTGTGTCCAGATTTTTAAAAGGGTGTATGTTGTTAAAAATTGCTGAAAATTTTTCTCCAGCATACAAATAGCAGGCCAAACTATAAAGTCTTAAAAAACGAAAAGATTTAAAGTATTATTTTATTTTTCCCTGAAAAGACTATGTCAATATAAAACGAAAAGAAATTAATTAAAAAACTTTTTCTACAAAATAATTTTTTCAAAGAAAATTAAAGAACTTCATTAAACAAAAAAAGAGCAAAAATAAAATCAAACAATCTACCAAGCGTGAAACTACCACAATTCAGCATCGATAAATAAATGAAACCCAAAACGAACAGAAATTACAATAAATAACCGAGTCAAACTCAAAACGAGCTGAAATTAAAATAAGTTGGGTGCAAAACCCCTATGCCTTCCCAAGGCCAGAACAAAATTTGCACTTTACTGAAAAAATACAAATGAATGTGCATTGTCAGTTTAACATACATATACTGATATTTAGTAATCAAAATGTTAGTATTATTTGATTTATTAAAGTTATAAAAGTAAAAAAAATTATATTTTTTCAGTAAAGTGCAAATTTTGTTCTGGCCTTGGGAAGGCATAGGGGTTTTGCACCCAACTTATGTTAATTTCAGCTCGTTTTGAGTTTGACTCGGTTATTTATTGTATTTTCTGTTCGTTTTGGGTTTCATTTATTTATCGATGCTGATTTGTGGTAGTTTCACGCTTGGTAGATTATTTGATTTGATTTTCGCTCTTTTTTTGTTTAATGGGATTCTTTACTTTTCTTTGAAAAACTTATTTTGTAGGAAAAGTTTTTTTAATTAATAGCTGTAATAAATCAGGAAAGTCAGAAGGTATAAAGTTAAAACTTTCATGGAATTTTGAGGGATGTTAAACTAAGCAAAAAGAGACTATTTACATCCACGTTGTCAAAATTACGTATCTGCAATACCTTACGAATAGCTAAGGGTATAAAATCGGAACATATCGAGAATGTTGAGGGGCTATTGAACTAAATCAAAAGACACTAGATCTATGCTAAATCACACAAACTAAATCACTAAATCAGCGAATGATGAACTAAATCAAAATTCACTGTGTGGATCCAGGTTGTCAAAAGGAACTCAGGAACTGCAGTATCTCTCTATATCTCTGCACTGCAGTATCTCAGGAACTACTAAGAGCGTCAAGTTTGAAGGTTATAATAATATCGAAGGGAACGTTGAACAAATCAAAACACACCATGTGTATCAAGATTGTCAGGAAGGCTCAACTCAAGAATCCAAGAATCTTAGAAACTTCAAAACATTGTTGCTAGTGAAATCCACAAAGCGAGAAAGAAGCATGGTGCTCACATGCTCAAAAAGCTATTACATTCTGACCATAAGAAATTCCACCAAAATGGCCCAAATTCTCATGGGACAGGCCTCTTCAAAGTTTTTCTTACTGGATAGTAATGGTGACCCAGTGAGTATGGACATCTTAAATGATCATTTTGCTTCAATATGTGAAATTCACCCGCCACTCCAACATATGCCGGCGAACAGTACAGTGGGTGGAATTCCTGTGATTGTACATCAGACCCAACTTAAACTTGAAAATCTTGACACAAATAATTCAGTGTACCCAGGTGATATCCCTACCAAATTGATCGCGGAAAGTTTCCAGGATTTAAGTGTACCTCTAACTGCTATTTTTAACCAATGTTTTGTAGATGGTATTTTTCCAGTGTATATTAAAAGAGCTATTACATCACCTATACCGAAAACTAAGACCCCAAAAGTTCCCTATGACTTGAGACCAATATCGAAAATCTCCATTTTTTTTTTTAATTTTTGAAAGTTTCACTTTCAGTTTCCTTTTTGACGATATGCAAGATAAAATCAACCCAAATCAGTTTGGCTTTAGGCCGAATCATAGCACCGCGCAATGCTTAATTTATACACTTGACACTGTTTTCAAACATCTTGAGTTAAATAGTTCCTACGTTGAAACTGTTTTCGCTGATATTAGCAAAGCCTTCGAAAACTTGGATCATCGGACAGTTATTGATAATGCAAGGGCTTTAGGTGCCAGAGATTTTGTTTAACGTATGGTTGCTAGTTTTTTTGTCTGACCGTGAACAGTGTGTAGTCCTCCCTAATGAGGATTCATCAGGTTTTTCCTCGATTTCCAGTGGAGCACCTCAAGGGACTTAATTAGGTCCTTTAGCATTTTTATTGTTTTTAAGAATGTTTTACCAAATTTTGACAATTCTTTTAAATTTGCTGATGATTTGACATTACTTAAACTTTGTCAAACCTCTACTACTTCCGACGTCACACTTGACTCACTCATGACAATTTAAATAATGATCTTGACAGTGTTAAACTCAGCTTAAGCACACCCAAAAGTAGTTTCATGCTATTCTCCTTTTTAAAAATATACCCCCAACCAAATTTAAATACGGTTAAACTGTTTGCTGTGCGGTTGTATAATGACCTTAAATGGAAGTCCAAAACGTCCCACTTATCTAAATCTGGTAGTTTTCTCCTTAAATCTGTCTCCCTTCTCAAACGGTTCTCTATGTCAATCCAGAACCTTAAATAATTTACTGTTCTTATATAAGACCCTATTTTGAATATGCTTGCCCTGTCTCGCACCATGGGTTGACCAAAGACAAATGTTCTAAAATTGAAAGTAGTAAAAAAAAGAGATAAAAATTATACTGGGGACGTCCTATATTAGATACGATGAAGGTTTGGCTAGACTTGAACGTACTACATTGGAATCACGACGTCACATCCTCACCATGAACTTTGGTCACAAGTTTCCTAATTCTGACTATCATCGACATTCCCCCTCCCCCCCCCTTTAAAGAAAATCCCCCAATCCTTCCAAATACAAGACTTAATGCTCGTAGACCTTCCAAAAATCCAACTTGACTTGTGTCCCAAATATTGATCATGAGGTATAAACATTCATTTGTACCCTATTTTGTTCCCATTTTAATAATTGATTTGACTTTTTGTTTTATGTTTATCCCCTAACATCTGTTTTACCATTGTAGTTGTTCTGACGTGCTTATACTAGCCTTTGTGCTCTTTTAGCAAATAAATTGCATTCTATTCATAGTCATAATCCTAGTTATTATGCAGAAAAATTGAAAGAAAAACTTTAAAATATTCCCTTCTGTAATTCGTTAAAAAGTCAGTTAAAAAAACAATCTTTAATTAGAGAAAGTTTTTCTAAAAATAATTTTTTCAAAGAAAAGTAAAGAAATGTATTCATCCAAAGACGACCAATAAGGAAGTCAAAACATCATCAAACAGTTCTGGTAACAAACTGTAAGTAAGGTGCGACCCGGCTCAATAGTAACCGAAACTCTAAAAAACGGAGCTTTGATACCAGTAGATACATCTAGACCCCGGCGCCACGCCGGCATATCGACCGAACGCCACTGACGAGAGGCCCAGTCGACCACCGCCGAAGTGTCACTACGCCACCGGTGCACCACAGGAACGCCACCGCCGGCAGAGTCGGTGGCGTTCGGCTTACTTTAAATTAATTTTGCGGCAATTGTTTATTGCGTCAATCACAAAGTCGGAACTTTCTTCTCGTGTGGTTTAGTATTTCGATTTTCCTGGTTAGAAATCAAGCAGGCTTGCAAGATCCCCGAATTTTCGGGTATTTCATCGAAAATTTATGCGTCACCCCCAAAAAAAATTAGTTTCCCGAATCCCCGAAAATCACGCCATCATGGTGCCACCCCTAGCGATTTATTACCAGTGACTTTCTCTGCCAAATATTACTTTGCATACCATAATTCTTCACTACTCTCTAATTCGTTAATTTTCGTCTCTTTTGTTGCTTTGCATAACAGCCAGACAGATGCAATATGCAATTGCAAATATTGCAACATACACAGTTCTTCATATGTTGACAAAAAAAGTATCGTCCTTATGAAATGAGTTTAAATCATTTCGAATGCGGTTTCCCAATTGCTATTTCTTACATTACTCGTAGTTAAGAATTTTATTTTCAAGTTGAATAGAATTATAGAACGTATTCACTACTATACAGCTTCAATCCTCAGTTGGATTAGAAATTGATAGCCGACAGATTGTTTTTACAGCTGAATTGAAAGTTTGCAGATTTTATTTTTTCTTTTGCTGTTTTTAGATAAGATTTTCTTAATGTTTAATACTCAATTGTTGAACGTCTGATAGATTAAAGAAAATACAATCTTCTATCTGAAAAATTTTTACCCCCCCCCCCCAAAAAAAAAAACCTTTTATTGAGACAAAATTTAGCTATAGACTAAGCTATGTACAAGGTTGGGAACTTGAAGATTTTTTTTCTCCTTGCGGGCAGTTGGTGAGTGTGGGCTGGAAGACGAGAGAAGACAAATTAATTAATTTTTTTTGTTCTGTTATTCATATATTCGTTTTATTATGTTATTTTTTATTATTTATTTATTTTTCTTTTTATTTTTTTCTTTTTTTTTTTATTTTTTTCTCATAATTTATTAGTCAGTCATTATTATTATTATCTCTTTTTTTATTGTTCTTTATTTGTGTTTATTTCAGTGATGATTTGGTTAGTTTTATAGTTTAGCAAATGTGTACTGGTTGCGTTTTTCAAGCATATATATGCTTTATTTGTAACCGGTCGTAAAGCCGGCATGAATCATTTCTAGTAAAGTTGTTGAATCTTGAATCTTGAAACGGAAAATACCCCAAAAATATGATTCATAAAAAAATTGTAAATTATTCCCTATAGGGGGGGAAGGGGTTATCATTTTTAAATGATAATACCTCTTTTTTTTTTATTGAAAGCAGGGATGCCAAAAAGATAATTATTTTTTCATTTAAAGTAGAGACGGAAGAAAATGATATCAAATTCCCTAGGAAACCATAGAAATATTTTGATAGACCCAGGCCCCCTCATTGGGACTTGTTCATTGTCTATATAGGCTACTGTCTTAATTTGGCTTTTGTGTGTGCTCCCTTTTAATTAGATTCTTTGGATCTTATTGAATGCCACTGCGAATCTATGACTCAGTTTTCCAATAATTTGAGGTATATCTGAACAGTTTTGACATTTTTGTTGTTGTCTTTGTACCCTTTTTACTCATACCCTCAATTTTTTTTTTTTCAAGGAACACTAAGCTGCTTAACATTATTTTGCTTGTTTTTTTTAACCATATAGTGACCTAGTTAATTATTAAGTAAATTATTTTTTTAAATGTAAAGCTGAGACGGTATCTTATCAAGGTGGTATCCAGAGGGGGGGGGGTAGGAAGGTATTGCATTTAAATGATAATATCTCGTGTTATTTTTTATTGAAAGCAGGGATGCCGAAAAGTTAATTTTTTTTAATTTCAAGCAGAGACGACATCCTGTCAAGGTAGTATCCAGAGGGGGGGGGGGGGGGGGGGTAAGGAGCTATCATATTTAAATGATAATATTTCGATTTTTTTTAAAGCAGGGATGCCAAAACCTTAATTTTTTTATTTATAGCCGAGACGGTATCCTATCAAGATGGTATCCAGAGGGGGGGGGCATAGGGAGTTATTATATTTAAGTGATAGTACCTTGATTTTTTTTTTTTCATTGAAAGCAGGGATGCCAAAAAGTTGAAAAGTTGACAAAATTAACAAGATTTTCGTGAGTTATACTTGATACAGCACTTGTATAGTTTTATGGTCCAAAGGGAAAGGGACACATGCGTCCAACCCATTTTTTCTTATTGATGAAACGGGTTTACTTTGAAAACATTCATTCATAAGTACCAGGCAGATTCACACTAAAACGAATCAGTGTGACGAAAGCGATATCGACATCCCCACCTAACTTTGCGCTCGAGTGACAATGGCGCCCTTGGTCCAGTGCCCAAGTTACATTAATAGGATAGGTCATACTAAAAGCTTTCAATTTGGGAGGTTCAAGGAGGAGTCTTTGACAGTCTTATGACCTCAGGGTACTAGATGTTGCAACGTTCTTACGTATCTACAATGGTTTAAAAAATTCGATCACCCCGCAAATGATGACCAAAAATATGCACAAATATAACAAATGTAACCTTTGGCATATTATAACACTTTTTTCAAAGCTTCGAAGAAAAGCAAAAAAGGCTAAATACCCCTAACTACGCTTGAAAGCTAGTTTAAAAAGAAACTCTTTGGAGATTTCCATGGATAAGACCATAGAAGTTGCGACTTTCTTAAATTTGGTAATTTTTTTGAGCATTTGGAAATCAAAGCTTAAACTCAATAGCTGATACTAAGTCTCCTAACATTTTGCTTGGATTAAAAGTGACGAACTAGGAAGAGAATCTCAACATCTTCCTGGAGCTACTTCAGTCTGCATATTATTTCATTTAATTACATTTAAAACGGACGCGCTTTTCATTTTTTACCTAAGAAAATAGCACTTTATTTTTCTTCATACCGAATAAACCATTAAGTGTTTTTTGTTTCATTGTCATTGAAGTGTTTTTAATGTGAAGTAATTTTTTTTTAATTTCAAGCAGAGACGGCATCCTATCAAGATAGTATCCAGAGGGGGGGGGGGGGTAAGGAACTATCATATTTAAATGATAATATTTCGATTTTTTTCAAAAGCAGGGATGCCAATAAGTTACTTTTTTTATTTACAGCAGAGACGGTATGCAGGAAAGCAGGGATGCCAAAAAGTTGAAAAGTTGACAAAAATTAACAAGATTTTCGTGAGTTATGCTAGATACAGCACTTGTATAGTTTTATCGTCCAAAGGGAAAGGGACACTTGCGTCCAACCCGTTTTTTTTTCTTATTGATGAAACGGGTTTACTTCGAAAACATTCATTCATAAGTACCAGGCAGATTCACACTAAAACGAATCGGTGTGACGAAAGCGATATCGACATCCCCACCTAACGTTGCGCTCGAGTGACAATGGCGCCCTTGGTCCAGTGCCCAAGTTACATTAAAAGGCCAGGTCATACTAAAAGCTTTCAATTTGGGAGGTTCAAGGAGGAGTCTTTGACAGTCTTATGACCTCAGGGTACTAGATGTTGCAACGTTCTTACGTATCTACAATGGTTTAAAAAATTCGATCACCCCACAAATGATTACCAAAAATATGCACAAATATAACAATGTAACATTTGGAATATTATAACACTTTTTTTAAAGCTTCAGTCTGCATATTATTTCATTTAATTACATTTAAAACGGATGAGCTTTTCATTTTTTACCTAAGAAAATAGCTGGCACTTCATTTTTCTTCATACCGAATAAACCATTAAGTGTTTTTTGTTTCATTGTAATTGAAGTGTTCTCATGTGAAGTGTTCATCACGTATTTTTCAATTTGATAAATTTACTCCTTTTAGATGCAGTTTATAATTTAACTGATATTAGGTATTTATGAGTTTATAATTTGGAATGAATCCCCAAAAGAAAAAATGAATAATATCCAAAAATGCAGCCAAAAGCAATAAAAAAGCAGCAGTTCAGCCTTAGCCTACATGACATATATTCTATAAATAAGCCAAAAAAAAACAACTTTAAAATGTATTTGTTTTTAAATTGTTATGAAAAACCAGTTTTTGATACAAGGAAGGCTTTTTAGGAATTCAAAACTGCAAAAGAAATCAATATCAAAGCCGCCCATTTCAACTGTTTTAAAGGCGACAAAACAGATATAGGCATAGGGCATTATGAAAATATTAAGCTTCCAAGTTCAAACTTATATTCAAAGTTTTTACCCAGATAACTGACGAATTTTGTGATACAGTATTTGAAGCTCTGTATGCAGTAATGCTCGATGAAAAAAAACTACTAATTTTGATAATTATTTATGTTAACAATACGTAGCTAATAGATACTTCAACTATTATGCAAGGGTTCTGAAACGCCACAGCCATTTCATTTCTACCACATTTCTACTTCTTTGATGAATAACCAAGAAGACCAGTTTCCAGCCAGCGACTTATGAAGTTTTGAACTCATGAATTGGCTCGAATGTGTTGTAAATTAAAGCTGTGATTTGAGAAAGACTGATGAAAACATTAATGTTTGTGGTCAACATTGATCACGCCACCGGCATCTTACAGGCGGCGCGTTGTTTTCGGCCCCGCCGCCACTTCCCTCATCGGCGCGACACCGGGTTCTAGGTACATCAAAAGAATCGGATTTTTATGCTGATTGCAAATATATAAGTTTCATCGTTTAGACTTACCAATCAAAAGTTACAAGCCTGAAAATATTTGCCTTATTTTCGAAAAAAATGCAGAAACACCCCCTAAAAGTGATAGAATCTTAATGAAAATCACACCGTCAGATGTAGCGTATCAGAGAACCCTTCTATAGATGTTTCAAGCTCCTATCTGCAAAAATGTGGAATTTTTTATTTTTTGCCAGGAGAAATATCACGGATGCTTGTTTTTTTTTTTTCTTCTTTTTTTCCAGGGGTGATCGTATCGATCCAGTAGTCCTAAAATATCGTGAGATGGCTTATTCAAAAGGAAATTATAAGTTCTAGTGCCCTTTCTGAGTGACCAAAAAAACTGGAGGGTAACTTGGCCCCCTCCCACGTTCATATTTTTCCCTAAGTCACCCAATCAAAATTTTGAGATTACCATTCTGTTAAGCATAGTCAAAAATCTAATAAATATGTCTTTGACGATGACTTAATCCCCCAGAGTTCCCGGGGGAAAGGCTGCAAGTTATGAACTTTGCCCTTTGTTTACATATAGTATTGGTAATTGGGAAGTATACAGACGTTTTCAGGAGGGATTTTTTTCTGGTGGGTGGAAGTCAGAGGACGGGGTCAAGTGGGAGTATTTTTCCATGGAGGATGTTTCCTTGGGAGAAGGAACATTTCAATGAAGAGGGCGCCAGATTTCCCAGCATTATTTTAAAAATAATCAGAAATTAAATAAAAAAAAAAGTTTTTTCAACTGAAAGTAAAGAGCAACATTAAAACTTAAACAAACAGAAACTATTACGTATATGGAGGGGGGGTCGCTCCCTAGTCAATACCTCGCTCATTACGCTAAATTTTTTTTAGTACTTTCAAAAGAGGTATCTTTTCTATTTAAACGGCCTCTATGATTCAGGGATTTGTGATTCGAACAAATTTAGTAAGATATTGACTAGGGGAAGAACCCCCTCATATACGTAATAACATATACGTAATAAAAACAATAAAAAAACAAGTGATACGGCTCAATAGTAATCGAAACTTTAAAAAACGGAATTTTGATGTCAATAATTATGTCAAAAGAATGGGCTTATAATGCTGATTCTAAATAGGCCTATATGAATTTCATTACGTTTAGTGTTACTCATCAAAGGCTACGAGCCTGAGAAAATTTACCTGATTTTTGAAAAAGGGGGAAAACACTCCCTACAAGTGAAAGAATCTTAATGAAAATTACACCATCAGGTTCAGAGTATCAGAAAACCCTATTACATAGGTTTCAAGCTCATATCATGTCTCATATATTTCATGCAAAAATGTGCAAATTTGTATTTTTTGCCAGAAGAAAGATCACGGATGCGTGTTCATTTTTTTTTTTCAGGGGTAATTGTGCAAACTCAGCGATCCTAGAACTTCAAGAGAGGGCTCATTCAAACGGAAATTAAAGTGCCTTTTTTAAGTGACAAAAATGCTGGAGGGCAACTAGGCCCCCTTACACGCCCCTTTCTTCCCGATTTTGTCTGATCAAAATTTGAGATAGCCATTCTGTTCAGGATAGTTGAAAAACCCAACATGGGGAGGGAAGTGTCCAGGGAGTAAACATTAAGGAGAAATTTTACAATGGGGGAATTTGCCAGAATTCCAATAAGATTTTTTTTTTATGTGTCTTGCTTTCATTTTGCCGATTCATTTTTAAGGGTGGACATGTTAAATGTAATTGTGTGGGGTAAATTATCACCGAGATTGAATTATCTAGATAATATTTCTGTAGGGAGGGGGAATGTTTCTGTGAATGTGGAGCCAGATTTCCTGGAATTACTTAAGAACGATCGGAAATTATATGAAAAAACAAATCTCGGTACTGGTGCATTATGCGGACACCGCTATATACTGTATCAAGGGAACCAGTTACGAACCCGTCAAACAAGCTATTTACAAGAGACCGCTATAGGTAAATGATTGCAAAGCCGTGGTTTTTCAAGTAGTTACAATATTTAAACGATTGTTTTTGGAGTTTATGGGGGGAAGGTACCTAGGTTAGGTTAAGTATTTAATATATGCTATGCATTACCCCCACCCTAATGTGCAAATATATAGGCCAAATTTGTTTATAAACTATTATATATTCATCCTATTTTATTTTATTTCATTAGCATTGACCAAACTTGACTTCTTTAGCGGTGTCTGCATAATGTGTCAGTACCCAAATTTCTTCAACTGAAAGTAAGAAACGTTATTAAAACTTAAAACAAACAGAAATTATTATGTATATGTGGGGGTTGCCCTTCCTCAACACCTTACTCTTTACGCTGAAGGTTGAATTTTGTCCCAATTCTTTATGAGTGACTCCTGAAACATAAGGGTTGTTTAATTCGAACAATCAGAAGTTTTTTTTTATAAGTACTAAACACTGTAGCGTGAAGAGCAAGGTGTTGAAGAGGGGCTTATCCACCTCTCATGCAGGAAAAAATAAAGATTAATGTGTTTCAAACAGTTCGTGGGAACGAATCAAATAGCTCGTGGTAAGTAAGTAACTGTAAGTAAGGAGCAACCCGGCTCAATAGTAACCGAAACTCTGAAAAACCGAATTTTAATACGAATAGATACATCAAAAGAATCAGATTTTTATGCTAATTTCAAATATTTAAGTTTCATCAAGTTTAGTCTTACCCATCCAAAGTTCTGCGCCTGAGAAAATTTGCCTTATTTTCGAAAAAAGAGGGAAACACCCCTTAAATGTCCTAGAACTCTAATGTAAATCACACCATCCAAGTCAACGTATGAGTGAACCCTACTTTAGAAATTTCAAGCTCCCATCTCCAAAAATGTGGAATTTTGTATTTTTTGCCAGAAGAAAGATCACGGATGCGTGTTTATTTTTTTTTTCAGGGATGATCGTATCGACCCAGTGGTCCTAGAATATCACGGAAGGGCTCATTCGAATGGAAATTAAAAGTTCAAGAGCCAATTTTAAGTGACAAAGAAAAAGGGAGGGCAACTGGCCCCCTCTTACACTAATTTTTTCCCAAAGTCACCTGATCAAAATTTTGAGATAACCATTTTGTTCAGCATGGTCGAAAAATACAATAACTATGTCTTTGAGGATGACATAATCCCCCATAGTCCCCAGGGGAAGGTCTACAAGTTATGAGCTTTGCCCAATATTTACATATAGTATTGGTTATTGGGATTGGTTATTGGAAGTTTTCAGGGGGGATCTTTTCTGGTAGTTTGGGGGTGGGGTCGGGGATTACGTGGGAGAGTCTTTCCATGAGGGAAGGGACATTACTATGAAGGGGGCTCCGGATTTCCCAGCAGTATTAGAAAAAAACAATCGGAAATTAAATAAAAAAAAATTTCAACTGAAAGTAAGGAGCAACATCAAAACTTAAAACGAACAGAAATTATTGAGTATATGATTGGGTTTGTCCCCTATTCATTACCTCGCTCTTTACGCTAAAGTTTTTTTTTACACTTTCATCAGAGCCATTTATTCTAATTAACGGCATTTGTGATTAAAGGTCATTCTTAAAGAATTTGAACAAAATTTGAAATTTAGCGTAAAGAGCGAAGTATTGACTAGGGGGCGAACCCCCTAATGTACGTAATAAAAATATACGAGTATAGAAGTTAGTTACGTAAGTTAATTCGTAAGTTACGTCGGATCAAAATTTCGAGAAAGTCATTTAGCCAAAAAAAAGTAAAATTAATTATTTTCAAATTGTTTTTAATTATTCGTGTACGGTGCAAAGTCATCAATCAGCCAAAATCAAAGCTGCAATAATTCAAAAACGTTAAAATAATTTCTGTTCGTTTTAAGTTTTAATGTCGCTCCTTACTTTCAGCTAAAAAAACTTGTTTTTTTTTATTTAATTCATCCTTAAAACGAACACAAATCACAATAAATGAAAAAAAAAGAACAGAAATTACAATGAATAGGCAAATCAAACCTCAAACAAACCGAACTTCCTACAAATAGGAGTGGAGCTAACGCTCCATGAGCCTTCTAAAGGCCACAGCGTCAGTTGCGCTTGCCTGACAACAAAATATATACAAGCTTTCTTTCTTTTTATTAACGTCAATAAATCCAAAATTGCTGAGACTTCTAGGAATAAATGTCAATCATAGGCAGCGCAATCGTGCTGCCTAAGTAAAGAACGATGTTGTCACAATATTTTTTTTCCATACCAGGGCACTTCGTACCGGAGGAGTTGTCGTAGAAACTTCGAAAAGGGCTCATTCGATTGGAAATTAGAGTGGCTAGTGCCCTTTTAGTCAAAAGTGATTGGAGGGCTACTAGCCCCTCCACGCCCATCATTCCCCCAAACACATCCAATCAAAATTTTGAGATACCCATTTTATTCAACGTAGTTTTAAGTTCTGGAAACTAGGTCTTCGAGGATGACACCCCCCCCCCACATCCATCAGGGCAAGGGTTGTAAGTTATGCCCTAGGGCATATAAGGTTTTTGTAGAACGCGTTGTCATAGAAACTTAAAAAATGGCTCATTCGATTGGAAATTGAAATGGCTAGTGCCCTTTTTAATAGTCTAAAGTGATTGCAAGGCAACTAACACCCCTTCCACGCCCACCATTTCCCAAACACATCCAATCAAAATTTTGAGATAGCCATTTTGTTCCAAGTAGTTTAAAGTTCAGGAAATTATACCATTGAGCAGGACACTCCCCCCAAAGTCTTCAGGGCAAGGGTTTTAAGTTATGCCCTGGGGGCATATGAGATTCTTACTGAAATATTTATCATAGAAACTTGAAAAAGGGCTAATTCGATTGAAAATTCAAAGGGCTTGTGTCCTTTTTAATAGCCGAAAGTGATTTGAGGGCAACTACCCCCCCCCCCTCTCACGCCCACCTTTTCCCCGAACCCATCCAATCAAAATTTTTAGATAGCCATTTTATTCAACTTAGTTGAAAGTTTTGGAAATTAGTTCTTTAAGGATGACAACCCCTCTCCCTCACAGCGCTCAAGGCAAGGGTTGTAAGTTATGCCCTGGGGGCATATAAGGTTTTTATTGAAAGTGTTGTCGTAGAAACTTCAAAAGGGCTCATTAAATTGGAAATTGAAAGGGCAAATGCCTTTTTTAATAGTTGAAAGTGATTGCAGAGCAACTAACGCCCCTCTCACGCCCACCATTTTCCCAAACACATCCAATCAAAATTTTGAGATATCCATTTTGTTCAACGTACTTGAAAGTTCTATAAATTAGGTCTTCTAGGATGATAACCCCCTCAAAGCCCTCAGTCCAAGGGTTGTAAGTTATGCCCTCGGGGCATATAAGGTTTGTATAGAAAGTGGTTGTAGAAATTTCAAAAAGGGCTCATTTGATTGGAAATTGAAATTGACCTTTTTAATAGTCGAAAGTAAGTGGAGAGTCATTAGCCCCCCTCTCACGCCCACCATTTCCCCAAAAACATTTAATCAAAGTTTAGAGATAGCCATTTTGTTCAACGTAGTTGAAAGTTCTGAAAATTATGTATTTAAGGATGACAAACCCAGAGCCCCCAGGGCAAAGGTTGTAAGTTTTGCCCTGGGAGCATATAAGGTTTCTTATTGATAGAGTTGTTGTAAAATTTCAAAAGGGGCTCATTCAATTGGAAATTAAGAAGGCTAGTGACCAATATAATAGTCGAAAGTGATTGGAGGGTAACTATCCCCCCTCTCACGCGAACCATTCCTCGAAACACATCCAATCAAAATTTTCAGATAGCCATTTTGCTCAACGTAGTAGAAAGTTCTGGAAATTAGGTCTTTGAGAATAACAACCTCCCCCCCCCCAGCCTTCAGGGCATGGGTTGTAAGTTATGCCCTGGTGTCATATAAGGTTTTTATTGAAAGTGTCGTCATAAAAACTTCAAAAGGGCTCATTTGATTGGAAATTGAAAAGACTAGTGCCATTTTTAATAGTTGAAACTGATTAGAGAGCGACTAACACCCCTCTCACGCCCACCATTTCCCCAAACACATCCAATCAAAAGTTTGAGATAGCCATTTTGTTTAACGTAGTTGAAAGTTCTGGAAATTAGGTCCTAGAGGATGACAACCATTCTAACAGCCCTTAGGGTAGGGGTTGTAATTTATGCCCTGGGGCATATAAGGTGTTTATAGAAAGCGTTGTCGTTTCAAAAAGTTGTCGTTTGAAAAAGGGCTCATTCGATTGGAAAAAGAAAGGTCTAGTGCACTTTTTAATAGTCGAATGTGATTGGAAGGCTTGACATTTTAATAGTAAAGATCGATGTGGGTATAATGTATTATTTTGTTGTTGTTGTTGTTTAGACCAGGGCACTTCGTATCGAAGGAGTTGTCGTGGTAACTTTGAAAAGGGCTCATTCGATTGAAAATAGAAAGGGCTGATGCTCTTTTTAATAGTCGAAAGTGAATGGAGGGCAAAAAAATCCCCCTCCCACGCCCACCCTCCCATTTGCCCATTATGTTTAAAAACTAAATGTTGCCTTAAGATTAAATCAAAATGCTAATTCCCAATAAGGCATCTCAGCAGTATCCCAAGAACGACTGAGGGTATTTTGTTCAATCTTTCGGGCTACTTCTGCTCTTAAAATTTAACCAAATCAAAATAGCGTAAGTGTATCCAAGCTATCAAAGAAAGTAAACAGATTTTTTTGCGAATGGTATCAAGTTTTCCATTTCAGGTCAACTAGAGGAGGTATGAAACTAAATTAAGCACTACTATTTGTCTCCAGATTTTCAAAAGGGTGTATGTTGTTAAAATTGCTGAAAATTTTTTCCAGCATACAAATAGCAGGCCAAACTATAAAGTCTTGAAAAAAGAAAAGATTTAAAGTATTATTTTCTTTTTCCCTGAAAAGACTATGTCATATAAAACGAACAGAAATTAATTAAAAACCCTTTTTCCACAAAATAAGTTTTTCAAAGAAAAGTAAAGAACTCCATTAAACAAAAAATGAGCAAAAATAAAAGAAAATAATCTTCCAAGCGTAAAACCACCACAAATCAGCATCGATAGATAAATGAAGCCCAAAACGAACAGAAATTACAATAAATAACCGAGTCAAACTCAAAACGAGCAGAAATTAACATAAGTTGGGCTCAAAACCCCTATACCTTCCCATGGCCAGAACAAAATTTGCACTTTACTGAAAAAAATACAAATGAATGTGCATTGTCAGTTTAATATACATATACTGATATTTAGTAATCAAAATGTTAATATTACTTTATTTATTAAAGTTATAAAATTAAAAGTATTTATATTTCTTTTCAGGAAACTGTAAATTTTGTTCTGGCCTTGGGAAGGCATAGGGGTTTTGAGCCCAACCTATGTTAATTTCTGCTCGTTTTGATTTTGATTCGGTTATTTATTGTAATTTCTGTTCGTTTTGGGTTTCATTTATTTATCGATGCTGATTTGTGGTATTTTCACGCTTGGTAGAATATTTTTTTTTTTTTGCTCATTTTTTGTTTACTGGAGCTCTTAATGTTTCTTTGAAAAACTTATTTTGTGGAAAAAGGTTTTTTTTAATTAATATATATTAAACAGGCTCTCTATTGTCATTGGTTCTTTTCATGAATCTTATTGCTGAATGATGATTTTCTTTCATTTTTTTTAATGCTATGACAAATAAAACATAATAGTTGAAATATAAACTGTTTTCAGTAAAGTGTAAACAACGCTTTGACCCTTAGAAAGCTTATGGGGCGTTAAGGGATAATGTTTTTTTTTTTCGTTTTAAGTTTGAATTATGTTTTGACTTTATTTCTAGTCATCTTTGGAAAAATGCAGCTTTTTACTTGACTTTGAAAAACTTCTTTTCTGCCAAAAGAGTTTCTTATAAAATAATTTAACAAAACATAAACACCAAAAAATGCACACGAAACAAATTTTTTGAAGGGATTTCGGTTAATGCTCCAATTTTTTACCCGTTATAATAAAAGCTGTTACGTTTCTCTTACAAATTAAAAAAAAACAAACAAGTTTTTTCAACTGAAAGTAAGAAGCAACACTAAAACTTAAAACGAACAGAAATTATTACGTATATAAAGGGGGTTGCCCCCTCCTCAAAACCTTGCTCTTTATGCTAAAGGTTTTTAGTAATGATAAAAAGCGTCTTATTGTTCTAATTAAACGGCCTTTGTGATCCAGGAGTTATTATTAAAGAATAGGGACACAATTCAGGCTTTAGCGTAAAGAGCGAGGTGCTGAGGAGGGGCGACCCCCTTTATATACGTAATAATTTCTGTTCGTTTTAAGTTTTAATATTGCCCCTTACTTTCAGTTGAAAAAACTTGTTTCTTATTTAACTTGTAAGAGGAACGTAAAAACTTCTATTATAACGGATAAAACATTGGAGCATTAACCGAAATCCCTTCAAAAAATTTGTTTCGTGTGCATTTTTT
>CM051265.1:18024224-18116724 GCA_027921565.1 Artemia sinica | reverse complement strand
CACAGTAGGGTTATCTGATACGCTGAATATGTTGGTGTGATTTTCATTGAGATTACCTCTGATTGGTAAGACTAAACTTAATAAAATTTATATATTTGAAATCAGCATAATAAGCCAATTCTTTTGATATATCTGTTGGTATCAAAATTCCGTTTTTTAGAGTTTCGGTTACTATTGAACCGGGTCGCTCCTTACTTACAGTTCGTTACCACGAACTGTTTGATAATCTTCTTGGAAGGAGCACTGTCTGTGGAGGGTACTTTTGTTTTAGTAAAAGATGGTATTTACATATTTTCTAATCTTGCTACAGCATGGGCAATAACTTGTCTATCACCACCCCCCCCCTAAATTATCATAGAATTTTGTCTCTTGTGCCTTATAAGTTAATGTTTATAAGTTAAGAGATTATCAACTGGCTATTTTGTATAGTTTTGATTATCAACTAGCGATTCATATTTGAATCGTTATTTACCAGAGTGCTTTTGGGAAATTTTTATGTCTAACTCTTTCCATTATTGTTATCGAGATCGTTATGAAATTAGAAATTCTTCAAGGATAGTGTCTGAGTCTCGGAGTACTCAGCGAGGATCTTTATTTCCGCGTTTCGCAGGACCACAGCTGTCGAATTCTCTCTCGGAGGGTATAAAGGTGGCAGGGAATGTTAGCCAGTTCAAGAGCGGGTTGAAAACGTTACCTTTTGGGAAGTTGTTAATGCTTTAAGTTTTTTATATATATTGATGGGTGAAGTGTGATTATATATGATTAGATTATAAGGATGGAAGCAAACATTATATACGATTTTATGGATTTCCCCAATTATTTTTGAAAGATGATGTAAACATTATTTCGTTTATAAATTATTTCTCTCTCTCTCTTTCTCTCTCTCTCTCCCTCTCTCTCTCTCTCTCTCTCTCTCTCTCTCTCTCTCTCTCTCTCCTCTCTCTCTCTCTCTCTCTCTCTCTCTCTCATCTCTCTCTCTCTCTCTCTCTCTTCTCTCTCTCTCTCTCTCTCTCTCTCTCTCTCTCTCTTGTGGTTTCTTTCTTACTCTTATTTATAGCAAATTGCCATTTGGCTTATTCTTACCTGTTGATCCTATAAAACAATTCCTCTGCAACGTCATTGCTGTATGGAGTCGCTTTTACATTAAACAAGGTGAAATCTATTTCCAGTCCCCAGGAGTGACCCAAGATGGACCTAGAGGGTCAAAACTCCCATAGGCAATGAGGCTGTAAAGTGGCAAGACACAATTAGGATCTCCGTAAAAAAATTGAATCATTTCAAACGTGTGGTTTTTGTAGAATTCGTATTTTCTTGCTATAAATTCTGGTCCTGGCCTGATCTCACATCTAGAAAAAAAGAAAATCTTTTAGAACTTAAATAAAAAACTTTATGAAAAGATTTTTAGAAAATTAAGAGTTATTAAAATCAGAAACGAGCAGAAATTGTCATACAAGTCATCCTAAAAGACATAGTTATAACATTTTCGACCATGCTGAACAAAATGGCTATCTCAACATTTTGATCGGGTGACTTTGGGAAGAAAATGAGCGTGGGAGGGGGCCTAGTTGCCCTCCATTTTTTTGGGTCACTTAAAAAGTGCACTAGAACTTTTAATTTCCGTTCCAACGAGCCCTCCCACGATATTCTAGGACCACTGGGTCGATACGATCACCCCTGGGGAAAAGAAAAAGAAACAAAACAAAAAAACAAATAAACACGCATCCGTGATCTTTCTTCTGGCAAAAAATGGAAAATTCCACATTTTTGTAGATAAGAGCTTGAAACCTCTACAGTAGGGTTCTCTGATACGCTGAATATGATGGTGTGATTTTCATTAAGGTTCAATAGCTTTTAGGGGGTCTTTTCCCCTTTTTTCGAAAATGAGCCAAATTTTCTGAGGCGCGTAACTTTTGATAGGTAAGATTAGACTTGATGAAACTTATATATTTGAAATCAGAATTAAAATTTTATTCTTTTGATGTATCTATTGGTATCAAAATTCCGTTTTTTAGAGTTTCGGTTACCATTGAGCCCGGTCGCTCCTTACTTACAGTTCGTTACCACGAACTGTTTGAAAGAATCATGTTTTCTTTGTAACATAAAAGATTACATTTACATGCCTGCCGGCACCAAAAGGTGGATGGATGGGGGGGGAATCATTGTAGGGAACAACAAAGAGGGTGGGGTGTGGCACCACGGAGCATACTCCCCAGGATTAGGATGGAAAATTGTTATCCGAAGGCACTTTGTTCCCATCGTTTCTTGCTTCTGAACGCTTAAAACCAGGAAATATTTGACATGATGTTTATTTTTTTTTATTTTGCATTTGTGCCTTACACGTCTTTCTGCATATCCGATGTCATTGTAAGTTAGGTGCTACGGATGTGACCTCTTCTGCCAAAAATAACAAATGACATCGCCCACAATTGGCTTTCTTTTATTTTAACACCAACTTCGGTAAACCCCCGTGCCGAAACACCACTAAAAGGCCTGAGTCCCCCGCATTCTGACTTGCAGATTTTTATATTATCGTTACCGCCACCTGAATTTCTCATCGGCATTTTAGATCCACTATCCCCGCCACATCACAAAGTCTCTTCCATCCCTTTTGTAGCTTACTTCCCCTCCCCCACCACGACTCTATCTACCTTTTAAACCAGCTCAACCTTTTACAATCCTTCATAGCAACAAGTGAAACACACAATCTTATTATTCCTGCTTTTTATCCCCGATAGAAGCAACAAGTTTCCCCCCCCACCTCTTGTTCAGGCAGCTGTCCTCATGGATCATGCTTATTTGTTAGTTGTTTTTTTCAAATTTGCTCTAGCTTTCCCAAATTGCATGTTCCTCCCACCCCTCAGCACAACACCCCACCCCTATTTTCCCCCTGTCGGCCCCCCAAAGAACACATGCCCGCTGGATCTATGACCGCACACCCTACACGGTGTTACGCTTGGACGCAGCTACTAGTTTGTCCCGCCCCGACACATAAGCCCTTGTTGCACTGACTGCCTTACCATCCGCTGAGAGACCCCCAAATCACACGTTTACCGCGCCATTCCTCTCTTTGCTTCCATATTTCTTCTCACTTTTCTTCTGCAACAACTCACCACTATGTCTGCGGAATTGTCCTTCACTTCGTTAAAAATCACCGGTCTTGCGCCCCCGTCCTGCCGTAATGTATTTTATTTTTTGTCGTTCACCTAGGAGGCGGTAGTCCCCCCACCAACGGCTTTCCAGTAAACTGTACTCCCACATAATTTGTCTCTCATTTTATCTACTTCACTTTTTTTTTTGGGCTCAGGTTTTTGATGTTGCGACGTCGGACCACCTCCTTCCATACCCCCAACTATTTTTTTGTTTCCTCCACCTTCATACTCTCGTCCGTCGTTGGGGGACCGAAGCTTTCTATAACCACCCACCCCTTTTTTTTTTTTTTTTCTACCCTCCTCCCTTTCCTTCCCTCCTCTCTCTCCCTCCCTTCTTTTCTCTCTACTTTTCTTGCTCTCTTTTTTTTTCTTCACTCTTTTTTTTTTTTTTTTTTTTTTCTTTTTTTTTTTTTTTCTTTTTTTTTTTTTTTTTATGTTTTTTTTTTTTTTTTTTTTTTACTCTTTTTTTTTTCCTCTTATTCTTTTTTTCTTTTTGTTTTTTTTCCTTCGCTTTTTTTTTTTGTTGCGTCTTCTGTGCGATGTGTTCGTCTCATTATTTACTGTGCTTGGTCCGTGTTCTGTGGTCTCTATAGTTCTGTGGTGCTTATTTGACAAACTAATTTGCATATGCTGACTAGCCTTGTATATATAACCTAGCTTAAACACAAACACTAAAAGAATGCTAGATGATACAGATAAACCACAATAGATAACAAACAGAAGACATAAAAGTGGAGTATATCTCTCTTAATGATATACTGCATATGTAGAAATATTAAATACAAATTATATTATGATGCGTGGTCCTATCCACTTACACTACCGTTCACCTTCTCTCTAAACCCATCCGCAAACGGTGGCCCCCTCCTCTTATGATATAAATAGGGTTTTTACACCACCTCCTATCCGTCCTTTTGTGCATTATCACGATCAAGGGGTATGGCTCCTTAGCGTTAATCCGGGGGGTCGACACATGATAAAAAATGTGACAGAAACTGACCTCGCTTCTTCAGGACATGGACGTTGGATAAAGACCCTTTCACACTTAGGTCAACGGACGATCTAAATTTCTTCTACTTGAAAAAGTGGTAATTCCTTAGTATTTGGGTCCACTTGCACTTGGGTTAATGAATTAAAAACATTTATCTAGGTAGGTACATGACTTAATGTGACCTTTCCCGTAAAGCGAGAGCTCAGCAATCAGGAAATGGCTTTCCTGTTTGGGCATCCGAAAAAGGCTAGCTGCAAATTTCACACCCATTGGACTATAGGGTCCAAGGAAAAGTTCCCTCTGAGATAGAGTTCGCAGTCATTCCGACCCGATGGGGGTCAGAAACTATAGAAAGATAGACGAGTGGCGTACTCACTCGAAGGGTCGTAGAAAGAAAGGTCGATCTAAAGAATCTCCAAAGTCGTTAGTGATATATCATAGGAAAGTTGGGTAAACGTATTCTCCTCCCACAAGGCTTGTAAGTTATCATTACTCGAGTAAAAAGAGAATTCACAACTTTTGAATAGATTTGGGTGTAGCGGAGGAGCTTTAGCAGCTGTGGCTTTGGCGTAGTAGTATTAGGTAGTAGTAAACTGTAGTTATAATGTAAACACGACATGTTATACGTTCATTCCAATGATAACAGTCATTTCCTTCTATTTCCTATCTCGAGTTCCAACATTTGACAAACTATATCTATAAAAATATAATGGTATAACCTTAAATATTGACAATATATATGTACAAGACATAACATAATCACTATATAGACATCTGATAATAGTATATGAATCTTATACGATATATATAGTATCTAATACTATAGTAATATGATAAACTTATTATCTAATATTCATAAATCACGTATAATATAAACATATTCCTATAAGCTCAACTATATATATACGATAGTTATACTTACCTATTAATATATTACTATAATCAATACATCTTTTAGTAGCAGTAGAGTATTAATTGATATAGTTGTTAAGATATCTGATAAAATTATTATATATACATATTATATACATACATTCATCTATATATTAGACATAATATAATATAATATATAACTATATTTATATATAATATTAACTCATTTATTACTGAGCTATCATATATTATATATATATGATAGTATTGCAAGTGATGGAGTGTAGCTGTCGGCTCGATATTAATTGAGGGGCTCATGACATCTCCGCAATATAGCGGGCTCCGTGTCATTATCTGGGGAATCCATCATGATTAGAGAGGAATTATCAAAAAGTGATTGCTGGGAGAGGATATACGCGGGCCAGTAAAAAAGACCTCGGCTCGTCCCGATTTTTTTTGTTATGCATTTGTCAATTTTTAAATAAAATAACTCAAAAGAAATATCCTGCCTGGTAACCTTTATTCCTAGGAAATGAATGGCTATCACACCCATCTTAACTTAAACAACCGGAGGGCATTCCATTGACTCGTTCTTGTTATGTTACAAAAAAACAACAAAAAAAGATTTCCTCCGGTCATATCTATCTTGCGTTGTCCAGCCATGCTATATTAAAAACTGTACCATTGTTAGTATTCTCCTCTCCAATGCCCGACCGAGGGCGGAAGTGCCAAAAACTCCTCACAGAATGACAACATTCTTTCCTTCGGTCGAAAATAAAACCTAAAGGAGTAGTAAGAGTAGTGAAGTGAAAGCAGTTTGCGCAGAAAGGATTTGGGAAAAAAAATCTAATAGTTTGTCTTATGTAAGATGGCAAAAAAACATTAATATTTTGTTTGGAATTTCAAAGAACCACTAATCCGCCTGTCAATATCTACCTCACCTGGTGATCATATTATGGAGTAACCCAAAAGATGTTCAAAATGTATGGCGAGTTCAAGAACGTAGAACCAAAGAAGTTGTCCTTGCTTGTCTCCTAGATCCCAGGTACCAACCCCTCGCCAAGATCCAGTACTTAACCGCTAAACAAGAGGCACTCAGTAATCCTAAAAGGCGGCTACAAGAAGAAACACAGAGTCACACATTGGAAGAAACAAAAATTAGCCACTGCAACATAAGAGGAGGAAAACTCAAAACGAAGGAGAGTAGACACAGCAGGTTTGATTGACTACCTGTTTGACAAGATGCTTTGCAACTTCATCAAGTAGCAGGAAGAAGAGTCAGCAGAATAAATTGATCAGGAACGGGAAAGAGTGGTGGTGAAATAACAGCAGTCGTTTCAAGAGACTGGCACAACTTGCTCGGAAGTATCTCTTCTTTTCCGCCCTCTTCTGTCCCAAGCGAAAGAGTTTTCAGCACAGTTGGGAACATTTACGATATGACAAACGAATATCTCCGAAAGGAGAAAATGCTGAAAAGCTCTGCTTTCTGCATTATAACTTGTCCCAGTTGGACATGACTTATTAAGCATTGTCCAGTGTAGAAACTTTATTCTGTTAATTGTTTTTCTAAATCGTTTCTAAATAACTTTTGTTTTGCATTATTTGGAATCCACAGTGAATTTTGAGGCTGTTCTTTGATGTGTAATAGACCAGAAAGAAACAGTGAGTATGAATATGGGCAGAAAATGCAAGGTTTTAACTTCAGTTAAGGTTTTGTTTTCCGGAGGTGAATTTATCGGTAAATTTTATCAGCATCGGTATCAGACGATGACGATACAATTTCCAAAGGGTAAATTGTGTCCCTTTAATTTACCATAGGGGTAAATTTCACCCCTTTTTCAAAAGGGTGTATGTTGTTAAATTGTTGAAAAAATTTCCCCCAGCATACAACAGTAAGCCAAACTATGGACACTTATAGAAAAAAAAGAAAACATATAAAATATTATTTTCTTTTTCCATGAAAAAGACTATGTCAATAAAAAGCTAACAGAAATTAATTCAAAAGCTTTTTCCACACAACAAGTTTTTCAAAGAAAAGTTAAGAGCTCCATTAAACCGAAAAATGAGCAGGAATAAAGTCAAATAATCTTCAAAGCATAAAACTACCACAAATCACCATCAATAAATAAATGAAAGCCAAAACAAACAGAAATTACAATAAATAACAGAGTCAAAGTCAAATCGAGCAAAAATTACCATGAGTAGATTTGACAGCCCAATGCCTTCTCAATACCAGAACATAATTTGCACTTTACTGAAAAAAAAAACAAATGACCGTGGATTGTCAGTTTAATATAAATTTACTGATCTTTACAGCTTAAAGTCTTAATAATTTTCTATTTATTAAAGTCAAAAAAGAGAAAAGATTTCTTATATATATTTTTTTCAGCAAAGTGCAAATTGTGTTCTGGTCTTGAGAAGACCAGACATAATGACACAATTTAAACATAATACCAATAATACAAGATAATGCATAAAATTTAAGTATATAATAAATTAAATTGATTGATCTCTTTGTCAGGAATCCTTGCCACTTAAAATTGTTTCATTTTGCATATGAACTTTTTTTTTATTTGATATTTTTTTCAAAAATTATTTAAAAGAAACTATTACTAAGACAATGCGTCCTAGGATATATTTCCTTGGACCCAACCCCCAATGTCATTCTGGTGTCTGCCCCCCCCCCCCCCTCCCCAGGGAAATTTTCTTCGGCTGCCCATGAACCCTACTCCTGTTTGTGACAGTTCCTATTTGTTTTAGGTTTGACTTCATTATTCATTGTATTTCCTGTTTGGAAGTAATTTATTACATTTGTTGTGATATTCTGTTTGTTTTAGATTGAATTATTGTTTGAGTTTATTTATAGATAGATAGATAATTTAATACGAAATATCACAAACGGATAAATAGTCGCATTTACAAAAAAGTTATGAAAACTATTTGTTGTAATTTTTCAGTGAAGTATTGTCGGAATGAATTTTTGTAGCGTTTCGTGGCACTTGGATTGCTTGGTTGTAGTTGGTTTGTGTGGCGGGTCTTTGGTCGGTTATCTTGTCTGATATCAGGTGGGAGAAGGTCGCGGTGTTTGGGGAAAGTCAAGATGGACTGCCAAAGCTCATGAGGAGCTCGTGTCTTCTTTGTTCAAGTGTTGTGAGTTCTAGCTTCGCCAGACATTCCTCATAGGGCAATTGGCTGTCTCCTAGAATGATGCGCAAGGCTCTCTTTTGAATGTTTCGAGCTTATTGCTCTGCTCTTTTGTGAGACCAGGATGCCAGACAGGGCAGGCATATTCTAGGATCGGTCGCATGTGGCTCCTATAGTAGGTGACCAGGGCATTTTGCTGAGTTGAAAGCGACGTAGCTTTGTCAGTGACCTAAGCAGAGGCATAGCCTGGGACAGCAAGTGATTTAAGTGGTCCTCCCAAGTCAGTTTATCATTGAAGATAACACCCAGGATCTTCATTTTGTGAACTGCGGTATGCCGACGTCAGGCAAGGCCGGTACGCTGTGCTTTAAGAAGGAAATTCTCATTATTGCCGACTTGGTCCTGTTGATGCTGAGTTTTCTTTCTAGGTAGTCCGTTCGAGCTTCACGACCATTTCTTCTAGGTTAAGGATTTCACACAGTCTTTGTAGCAGCATCATTGTTAGGTCGTCTGCGAACTTCGCTCTGTCTCTGTGCCATTTAGCTATCGTGTTGCAAAGCAACAGGAAAAGGGTCGGACCTATTTTTGTTCCTTGAGGAATTCCACATGTAAGGTCTGTAGAGTCTGACAGTTCGCCTTTGTACCTTGTTTTTTGCTTCCGTTTTGAAAGGAAGCTTTCTACTATCTTTCTCAGGAATTCGTGAAATTGGTCATGGACTGTAGAATCTCCTCGTGGCTAGACGTATCGAACGCTTTCCTGACGTCCACTTGAAGGAGGTCGACAAATGCCTCGTCAACTTCTAGGTGACTTAGGATAGTCTCGACGATCTGGATAAGGTAGTGACTTGTACTGCACCCTCTTTGGAAGCCATACTGCCGGGAGTCTATTACTTCGCTGAGTTCCTCCAGAAGCCATCTGTTTATGAAAGTTTCGAATACTTTCGAGAGTAGCGGCGTGAGTGAGATCGGTCGGAGGTCTCCAAGTTCTTTGGGGTTTGTGACTTTGGGAACAGGGATTACGACTGACTCCTTGAGCGGCTCAGGAAACGTCCCTGTTATCAGTGACTGGTTGATGATGGCAGCTATAGGCTCTGATAGGTAAGGAGCGTTTTTTCTTTGAACAAAATTGGCGGTGGATCCGCTGGGTGAGTGGCTTTCCGCGCCAGGAATCTTTTCTCTAGGACCCTGCACACTTCAATAGGCAGAACGACTGGAATCTCAGATATCTTGGCGCTGAATGCACTCGTTTCGGCTGGAGGGTTGGATCTGCAGATTTTGGCAAACCACTCATTGAGATCATTTGCAGTGACCTGTTCACCTTTATCTTTTGTATGTGAAAGGTCGTCGGGCGCTGGGGGCTTATAATCTCTAACTGTCTTGTGGAATGAGCGGGAGTCGGAGTTTACTGTTTTAGAGAGCTTTTCCCCATATGCTTTCTCAGCTTTCCTACATTCGTGCACCACGGTGTTCCTCATTTTTTTCCAGCGCTCTCTGTTGCCTGAGGCGTGCAGTTTATTACGCTTCCTGATGAGTTTCTTGATCTCTTGTGTGACCCATGGTTTGTCCGTAGAAGAGCGTTTGACACGTTTCTCTGGGAAGCATGAGTGGTAAGCGCTGGTTGTCTCGAATTTAAGAGTCCAACCATCTGGTAACGTCAGATAATCTGTACAGTTGGGACCAGTTTTTATTTACGCAACCATTTAGAGAATTCTTCTTTTCCTGGTGTAGTCAGAGGTCGGCAGACGAATGTTTCCTTGGTAGCCGTTGGCTTGGTTCCTTTGGGCTTCCACAGTACAGAGAAATGTGCGCTCCTTCCGAGGCTGGGGCTCGATTCGGGATCGTGGTAGAATTCTCCCACATCTGTGAAGATGAGGTTCGATAGTTGATTTTTCCGTAGTAAGAATTTTTACTACCTGCTTCAGATCAAGAGATTGACTGATCCAGCGTCTGTCCAGATCATTAAAGTCGCCAAGCAATACTATACCGCTATTAGGATACATGCATCGAATATCGTCGATAGACTTTTGGAGGTGGTTGATTAGGGTTTTGCGGTAAGCGGCTCGCGGTGGAAAATAGAGGACTCCGAAAGTTATTGACGAAAAACGCTCTGGCAGTACTTTGGTTTGATTTTCACCCAGAGCAGCTCATAGGTATCTGTGTGTTCAGCGAATGTCAAAACTTCGTGTTCGATATCTGCATTTATGTAAACACCCACTCCACCGCCATGTGTTATAACGTTGCCATCTTTATCCTTGCGATTTTTTGTGTAAAGGTCATAGCCTGGAATACTAGCAGTCGATGGGGTAGCGGACCAAGTTTCTGTGACACAGCATACCTCAACCCTCTCACACTTCAGTCGAACGCTAAGTTCTGTGATTTTGTTGCAGAGTGACTGGGCGTTAACAAGCATGACTCTTGGGAGGTCAAAAGGGTTGCTTTGCTGAGTTTTAGGAGGTCGAGTTGGTATTCTGGTCTTTTGTTGCTATTGTTGCCCTTGACCTGAGGAGGCCTCCTCATCTCCGGTTATGGGCAGAGCTTTTGCTCTCTTGAGCCTTCTTTTCTCGGCCTGAGACTGGAGCTGGAGTGGGGTGAGATCAGGGCCTATGTAGATTTCACGGCGGGTGAAGGCGTCATCAGAGGTTCTCAGGTTCCGAGCGTTTTTCAGGATGTTATTTCGTTTCACAAAGGTTGAAGTGTCTTCTCTGAGCTTGACGAGTAGTTTTCTTGGTCTGCCGTTGTCGCTTGGTCTTCCAAGGCGCCTAGTCTCCACTATATCCCCCGTTTCAGGGTAGCTCCCAAATCGTTGGTTCGGCAAAGGCCAAGAGCTATCTGTGCGTCTGGAGTTTCAGACTCTGGGACCCCTGATATAACTAGATTGAATCGCTTTGCTTCTCGCAGCTGTTTTTCTTTTTCTGCTCGTAGGAGGGTTTCAACGGTAGTGTTTGCGGAAGGCGCTGGGCTGGGTGTATTTTGTCTAGAGTCTGTGGTTCCATGTTGTGCTACACGGGAGTACAGTGCTTGATCGCCTGGAATGGATTTTGATTTCGCTGTTCAGGTATTCTGCAATCCGTTAGGAGTCTGACTTGCAGTTGCAGTTGAGCTACCTTTCGCTTGGAGCAGGACGAACACTCGTATCTGAAGAGGCTTAACTGTGGGTCATGGAGTTTTATCGCCAGGACAATATCGGAGTGGATCCCGCGGCAGGAGGCATGCTCCCACTCATTGCAGAAAAAACAGCAAAAGGATGTACTGGCTTCGGCCTGGGTATGACAATAGTTGCAAGTTTCGCTGTGTGACTCAGTTCCGTTAGGAGTAGCATTTGGGGCAGAGGCCGTAGGAAGGGGTGCATTGAGAGTTTCTCGAACTTGCGTGGGCCTACTTTCCCTGATAATCAGGGGTTCGTCGTTGACTGGAGGCGGGGTTTGGTCCGAAGACGGGCGTTGCAGTTTTCTCCTCTGGCTTTTGGATTCCCTAGGTTTTGTTGTTTTTGGCTGTTCGGTGTTCCACTGCTGCTGTTTTGGGTGTGTTGGCAGCTTCCTTGCATCATTACATTGCCACTTTCCAGACGATTTTTCTGCTTCTTTGCTGTACGTGCCTGATACACAGGGAAAGTGAAACCATTTCGTGCAGGTTACGGCATTGGAGTCCGCCCTGATCTCGTGTTACGCTTCTTTTGGCATCTGGGACAAGGGTCACCAGACCATTTACTGACAGTATTTTTGTCAGATGTACAAGGAATGAATGCTCGGAGCGTACGTCGACTCACCGGGAGCAAGGGAAGCGTCGAGACCTGCTCACCTGTTCCCTGCATTTAAGGCTAATTAACCGGCAGGTACCAATACGGCGCTACCGGCAGGTTTCTCTCCCCTCTTCTGCTTGGTCCCAAGCGATCTAAGCAGTCCACAGAGACTTCACTTATTCAGAAGAAACATAAACATATACACACAGCCGATTTTTACCTTTTTTCGCGCCCGAAACAAACTCACAAACAAGATGGCAACGCTGCGCGGCCAAAAACGCAATCAGCGCGTGCGCATCCAATAAACACACCGGATTCTTAAAAAATAGGCTCTTCTTAACTGGAAAAAAACTTTCACTTACTTGGAAAATCACAATTATAAAACTGGTTTTCAAAATTATCCCAAAAAAATACCAAAATCTTGTTCAAAACTAGTGAATGACAAATAATTTTCCTTTATTTGTTTCACCCAGGGTTGTCACTCCTTTAATCCTTTAATTTCTCCTTTAATTTCTGCTTGTCTTTGGATTTATTTAGCTGTTTATTCTTTTTGAAAAACTTATTCTTTGAAAAAGAGTTTTATTTTTAGAAAAAATTAAATAAAAAGACAAGTTTTTTTTATTTGAAAGTAAATTGTGACATTAAAATTTAAAACGAATAAAAGTTATTCTTTGCATAACAGGGACTACCTCCTCCTCGATCCTTTGCTTTTTACGTCAAATTTTGACATTTTATCCTAATTCCTTGAGAACGACTGGTCGAACACAAGAACCCTTAATTGGAAAAAGAAGCATTTTTAAAGCACAATAAAATTTTAGAGTAGAGAGTGGGGGTTGAGGAGGGGCAGTCCCTATCATATGATCTGTTTCTTTTATTAAGTCTCACTGTCACTTTTTATTTTCATTAAAAAAAAATTATTTAATCGTAAAAAAATCTAAATGTGACAATCAATTTAGTTTTACTGTTTTCTAGGAACTTTTTGGTAATATTGATCCTTTTACCTCTCGGTTCTCCTAAGGGCCGGAGTGTCATTTATGCTTTACTGAATACTATTTACGTTCTGTGGTTTCTCTATCTTCGACAATTTCTTAAGAGAAACTCAATTGTGGCAGTCAGTGCAGTTTTTTTTTTTTTTTAAAGACGCTTATATTTATTACTGTTTTATCATTTTATTTACGTTTTATTCAAAAGTACTGAAGGTTAATTGAAATTGAAAACTTATAGTTAAATAAAACTTCTAAATGTAAATGTGCAATTTTTGAAGTCATATATTTGGTTTTCAATGAAGTGGCAGTTGCGTGCTATCTTCCAGGAGGTGGAGTTTAAGAGGGCGGCATATCGCCTATTTAAGGTAATTCCTGTTCCTTTTCTGTTTGACTTTGTTATTCTTTTGATACAATTTTGTTTTAGATTTCATTTATGCAATCAGAATAAGTTTTGAATTTAATTTCTGTTTATCATTTTAATTGACACAATGTTATTGTGTCTAGATTTGGAATAAAAAAAGGACTTTTTCCATTGAAAGTAAGGAACAAGATTAAAACTTAAAACGAACAGAAATTATTCTGTATATGGAGGGGGCTTTCCCTTCCTCAACCGTCACTCTTTATGATAAAGTCTTAAAGTTCTTCAAAGTTCTTCCCATTCAAATTTAACAGCCCTTTGGTTTTAGTAATCTTTCTTGAAAAATGGTGACGAAAAAATCAATCCTTAGCATAAATAGCGAAGGTTGAGGAAGAGGCAGCCCCCCTCATATATAGAATATTTTTTTTTTTAAGTTTTAATTCTGCTGCTTACTTTCAGTTGAAAAACCTTTTTTTTATATTTAAGTTCAGATCGTTTTTCAAATCATGTCAGGAAATCCCTCTCCTCGTCTAAAATGTCCCTGAAAAATTCCCTCCGTGAATTTTCTTTTCCGCGGGAAAATCTCCTCGTTGAAAATATCCTGTGGAAAATTTCCACACACACCCCCCCCCTCCAAAAACAAAAGAAATTCCTTGTATTTTCCAGTGACAAATACTATATGTGAACAATGGGAAAATTACGTAGCTTTACGTACCTTTCAACTATGTTGAATTAAATTGCTACCTCAAAATTTGATCAGATGTCATTGAGGGAAAAGGGGTGTGGGAGGGGGGTTAATTGCCATCCAATCTCTTTTGTCAATTTAAAAGGACATTAGAACCTTTGATTTCGGTACGAATGAACCCTCTTCAGTTGCTCTAGGACCATTAGTTTGATAAGGTCACCCCTGGGAACACAAAAAATCAAACAAAAACAACGAAAGGAGAACGAATAAATACGCATTCGTGATGTTTCTTCCGGCAAAAAAATACAAAATTACTCATTTGTGTAGATAGGAGCTTGAAACCTCTACAATAGGGTTTTTTGATATACTGAATCTGATGGTATAATTCTCACTCAGATCTCTTGACTTTTTTCAGGGTGTTTCCTCCCTTATTTGAAAATCAGACAATTTTTTCAGGCTTGTAACTTTTGATGAGTAACATAAAACTTAATGAAGTTTATATATTTAAAATCAAAACAAAAAGCCAGGTCTATTGATGTATTATTTGAAAAAAACTACGTTTTCTAAAGAGTTAAAGAGGCTGAGTCACAAGTTCGAACCTTAAAAGGTACAGGGATTAGGAGGTACAGATTACAGGGATTAGGGGCTGCAGCCCCCCAAACCCCCCGCTTTTGCAGCCGCTTTTGTTAAGGTTTTTATTTTGGGGGTCTTCCGCCCCCCCTCAACCCCCGCTTTTCCCTTGCAAAGAAATACTTTGCAACACGAACGAAGTCTGCTTGACTGTTTTACCGTAAGAACATCCTATTGCATCTCTTTGATTAGAAACAGTACTGAGCCTGTTTGTTGGATTTTTTTACAGGAGATTTTTTCCCTAACCGATAACGAGCTATAATGTGATGAACTTGGTACGACCAACTAATTGCAGGCTAAAGGACTTAAAAAACCTTAACAAAACAGGCTCCAAAAGCGGGGGGTTTGGGGGGCTGCAGCCCCCCAACTGTACCTCCTAATCCCTGTACGTTTTAAGGTTCGAACTTGTGACTCAGCCTTTTTAACTCTTTAGAAAACGTAGTTTTTTTTCAAATAATTTCTGCACGTTTTTGTACAGTTTATTACTTATTATTGCTTGACTAACTGTTAGCTGATCGTGTCGGGAGTTAAAGTTGGGGGGCTGCCGCCCCCCAGACCCCCCGCTTTTGAAGATTCTTTTGTTAAGGCTTTTAATTCCTGAATACTCAAATCAAATGCACAGTAAGATTTTCTTTTTTCAACATTTCTTCGAGCATGCGGGTATACGGCATGTTATCAAAGCAGTGGAGACTTACCTGTAAGCTGAAGGCCGACTGTGACATTTTTCTGGAGACGTCTGTTGAGCCGAAGGATTTAATAGATTGGATTTAAAAAAGAAACTAAGTTTCTTTTTTAAACTTTAAATTTAAGAGATACTACTTTAAATGCAATATATAAAAAAATTACTCTGACGGGGAATCGAACCCGGGCCTTCCACATGACAGACAGGAATACTGACCACTGTACCATCAGAGTATCTTTTTTAAGTTATTCTTAGTGCGTGCAATCTATTTTCGACGCAAGCAAATACAAAGTAAGATTTTCGTTTTTCGACAAAAAAAAACTTCTGGGAAAGAGCTGGAAATTTTGGAAACTTGCAGTTGGTCTTGTCAGGTTAAGAGGACTATTTTGATCTAATTTAATAATGAAATACTATGCTTTCAGGAATTTCAAAAATTAACATGGGCTCTTATAGGAAAACGAGGTTTTTCGTAAATGTAAATTCGGGGGATAATTTTTTCGGTCTGAAAATATCCCACTCCCTAACAGGTCAAATTCCACTTCGAATGAGTCCTCATTCACCCGGATCCGTTGCCAACTGTGGCCTGTAGGCGTGTCAGATAAAAAAAAAATAACTTGATATTTGGTTTTTGGAAAACAGCGAAGGAGCGATTGGATTGAGCTGAAATTTTGAGGATAAGCTCCCAGGCCCTAGCAAAGCTTATCCTCTAAATTTCAGCCCGCTCGGACAACGTTAAAGGGGGGGCTGTGGTGGGAAAAATTAACATGGGCTCTTATAGGAAAACGAGGTTTTTCGTAAATGTAAATTCGGGGGATAATTTTTTCGGTCTGAAAATCTCCCACTCCCTAACAGGTCGAATTCCGCTTCGAATGAGTCCTCATTCACCCGGATCCGTTGCCAACTGTGGCCTGTAGGCGTGGCTAACAAAAAAAAAATTGATGAACATTAAGCGGCTATATTTGGTTTTTGGAAAACAGGGAAGGAGTAATCGGACTCAGCTGAAATTTCGAGGATAAGCTTCCAGGCCCTAGGAAAGCTTATCCTCTAAATTTCAGCCCGATCGGACAACGTTAAAGGGGGGTTGTGGTGGGAGGGTCGAAACTTCCGGCCCACTTTCCCCCATGAAGATAAAGTCAGAGGGGGGGGGGGGTAAAATTCTGCGTGTTTCTTAGTTTGAGCTTAGGCTACAAAATGCGATCACCGCCGTCTCTCTGCGACTGCTAGGACCGGAAATCGCTTAACACTGTGGTGGGTCGCCTCTTTAAAGAGGTACAAGTGTGCCTCCTTGACTATTTTTATCAAAATTTTGCCCAAAAAGAGAGAAGACTGCACATTTGCCACTCATTATAGGATGAACAATGAAACACAATATATGCCAAATTTTATAACATTCGATAAAAATGCGGCACTTTTCTAGCCAAGAATTTTTGTTTATGCCTTAGCCTCCACTTGATTGATATTTTCATACTTATCATATGACCCCCATCAACCTCGGAAACGATATATGGATGCAAATGGTCAAAGTAACATATTAGCAGTAACTCGTGTAAAACTATTTGTACTATTTGAACTGATCATAATGTTTATTTTCTTGATTTTCAAAATAACACGCAGCAATGTAAGAGTTTTTTTCTCTTATAATTACCAAGATTGTTTATAGAATTCACCTGCTTTTGGGGTTATTTTTTAATCTCCCACATGCAAAAAACTGACAGCCTCTCCGAAACAAAAGGAAAGCTTAAAGGACTGGCAGACGTAGGCAACATCAGGGTCAATTTGCTGAATCCGTGTGGAATTATATATATAAAAAAAACACCAGAGATCTTAGCTAAGAGTTTTCTACTTGGCGGCACCTATTAAACAAATCACCACTGATCTTTTTCACCATCATCAGTATTTTGAAGAAAAACAAATTTATTGTCTGTTTTTCTACTCTAGGGTTTGGGGTTTCCTTTGTTTTTCTCTTCAAAGAAAAGTTGTAAATTTGTTGTAAATTTAAGTTGGATAAGCTGATCACTGTCCATGATGTCTGTTTTTGAAAATCCCCGCTAGGTCGGCGCCTTTTTTGTACCCTGTGATCACCGAAGGTATAAAATCTGCACTGATTTCGTATATGTCTATCCAACCTTTAAAGTACGAAAAATTCCCTAAAAAGGAAATCAGGTACAAGTGGAGACAATGCTTGCGAAGCCACAAAAAAAAAGAGCTAAAAAGTGAATATAAAAGTTTAAACAAAGTTTTTATTAGGAGCAGAAAATAACACTAAATTAAAAAGATTTTTCATTCCGCCTGCTAAAATACACTAATTCGAAGATTTCTTCAAAGCTAGTGGAATTCTTTTAGTTTAAATTCACCTTGTAATTAATCAAAAAACGGAGTAAGGATCAATGTCACCTGTGTATACTAGATAAACCGACGGGACGTATTTGGGGATCAGATTTCACCAAAACCACAAAACACCTGTCCCATTAAAAGTTACAAAAGCATGTAACCAAAGCTAAATTGAAAACTACCAACAGTATTACTTCACAAAGTATCAGCTTTACATTGTAAAATTTATGATCAGATATCACCTTTAAGCCCAAGATAAAAACAAGATTGAAGTTACCCCCCATGACTGCAGTTAATCCACTAATGCTCCGCAAAATATCAGCTTTGCTTTATAAAATTCATGATCAGATATCATTACTACAAGCTAAGGCATAACAGGAATGAAGTAACTTCCAATGATTGCAGTTAATACATTGATATACCACAATGATCAGATTTATATTGTAAGAATTTAAGATCAGATATCAGCGTTGAATCTTTGGTGAAGCAAAAAAAAAAAAAACAAAAAAAAACTACTACTCCTCTACAGGATTGCAGTTATCATAGGCAGCGCAATCTCGCTGCCTAAGTAAAGAACGATGTTGGCACAATGTATTATTTTTTATTTTTTTTCCATACCAGGGCACTTCGTATCGAAGGAGTTGTCGTAGAAACTTCGAAAATGGCTCATTCGATTGGAAATTGGAGTGACTAGTGCCCTTTTTAATAGTTGAAAGTGATTAGAGGGCAGCTAGCCCCCCCCCATTCCCATGTTTCCCCCATAAACATCCAATAAAAATTTTGAGATAGCCATTTTGTTCAGCGTGGTTGATTTCCAGATAGAAAATATATTTTTGAGGAGGACACTCCCCCAAAACCCTCAGGGCAAGGGTTTTAAGTTATGCCCTGGGGGCATATAAGAATGATGTTGGAACAATGTATTATTTATTAATTTTTTCCTTTAGAGCAGGGCACTTCGTAGACACTTCGAAAAAGGCTCATTCAATTGGAAATTGGAGTGGCTTGTGCCCTTTTTAATAGTCGAAAGTGGTCGGAAGGCGAATAAAACCCCTTCCACGCCCACCATTTCCCGAAATACATCTAATCAAAATTTTGAGATAGCCATTTTGTTCAGCGTAGTTGATTTCCAGATAAGAATTATGTTTTTGAGGAGGACACTCCAACACAGCCCTCGGGGCAAGGGTTGTAAGTTATGCCCCGGGGCATATAAGGTTTTTTATAGAAGGCGTTGTCGTAGAAACTTCAAAAACGCTCATTTGATTGGAAATTCAAAGGGCTAGTGCCCTTTTTAATAGTCGAAAGTGATTGGAGGGCAACTAACCCCCCTCTCACGCCCACCTTTGCCCCAAACGCATCTACCCAAAATTTTGAGATAGCCATTTTATTCAACGTAGTTTTGAGTTCTGGATATTAGGTCTTCGAGAACTTAAAACTCTTTTAAGTTTTTGGCAAGAGTTGTAAGTTATGCCCTGGGGGTATTTAATGTTTTTATAGAACACGTTGTCGTAGAAACTTCAAAAAGGGTTCATTCGATTGGAAATTGAAATAGCTAGTGCCCTTTTTAATAGTCGAAAGTGATTGGAAGGCAACTAACACCCCTTCCCAAATTTCCCAATTAACACCACGCCCACCATTTCCCCAAACACATCCAATTAAAATTTTGAGATAGCCATTTTGTTCCACGCAGTTCAAAGTTCAGGAAATTATACATTTGAGCAGGACATCCCCCAACAGTCTTCAAGGCAAGGGATATAAGTTATGCCCTGGGGGCACATAAGCTTTTTTATAGAAATCTTTGTCATAGAAACTGGAAAAAGGCCTCGTTCCATTGGAAATTCAAAGGGCTAGTGCCCTTTTTAATAGTCAAAAGTGATTTGAGGGCAACTAACCCCTCTCTCACGTCCACCTTTTCCCCAAACACATCCAATCAAAATTTTTAGATAACCATTTATTCTACGTAGTTGAAAGTTTTGGAAATTAGGTCTTTTAGGATGACAACCCCTCCCCCCAAAGCGCTCAGGGCAAGGGTTGTAAGTTATGCCCTGGGGGCATATAAGGTTTTTATTGAAAGCGTTGTCATAGAAACTTCAAAAGGGCTCATTCAACTGCAAATTGAAAGGGCTAGTGCATTTTTTAATAGTTGAAAGTGATTGGAGAGTGACTATCGCCCCTCTCACGCCCACTATTTTCCCAAACACATCCAATCCAAATTTTGAGATATCCATTTTGTTCAACGTAGTTAAAAATTCTTGAAATTAGGTCTTTTAGGATGATAACCCACTCAGAGCCCTCAGTGCAAAGGTTGTAAGTTATGCCCTGGGTGCATATAAAGTTTATGTAGAATGTTGTTGTAGAAATTTCAATAAGGGCTCATTAGATTTGAAATTGAAATTGCCCTTTTTAATAGTCAAAAGTGAGTGGAGAGTAATTAACCTCCCTCTAATGCCCACCATTTCCCCAAAAACATTCAATCAAAGTTTAAAGATAGCCATTTTGTTCAACGTAGTTAAAAGTCCTGGAAATTATGTATTTAAGGATGACAAACCCCCCAGAGCCCCAAGAGCAAAGGTTGTAAGTTATGCCCTGGGGGCATATAAGGTTTTTTATAGATAGAGTTGTCGTAAAACTTCAAAAGGGGCTCATTCAATTCGAAATTGAGAGGGCTAGTGCCCTTTTTAATAGTCGAAAGTGATCGGAGGGTAACTAACCCCCTTCTCATGCCCACCATTCCTCCAAACACATCCAATCAAATTTTCAGAATGCCATTTTGTTCAACGTAGTAGAAAGTTCTGGAAATTAGGTCTTTGAGAATGACACCCCCCCAGCCCTCAGGGAAAGGGTTGTAACTTATGCCCTGGGGGCATATAAGATTTCTATTGAAAGTTTTGTTGTAGAAACTTCAAAAGGGCTCATTTGATTGGAAATTGAAAGTGCTATTGCGATTTTTAATAGTTGAAAGTGATTGGAGAGCGACTACCGCCCCTCTCACGCCCACCATTTCCCCAAACACATCCAATCAAAATTTTGAGATAGCCATTTTGTTTAACGTAGTTGAAAGTTCTGGAAATTAGGTCTTAGAGGATGACAGCCACCCTAACAGCCCTTAGGGCAAGGGATGTAGTTTATGTCCTGGGGCCATATAAGGTGTTTATAGAAAGCGTTGTCGATTCAAAAAGGGTTCATTCGATTAGAAATCGAAAGGCCTAGTGCCCTTTTTAATAGTCGAAAGTGATTGAAAGGCTTGACTTTATTATAGTAAAGATCGATGTGGGTATAATGTATTATTTTTGTTGTTGTTGTTGTTTAGACCAGGGTTCTTCGTATCAAAAGAGTTGTCGTGGGAACTTCGAAAAGGGCTAATTCGATTGAAAATAGAAGGGGCTGATGCCCTTTTTAATAGTCGAAATTGATTGGAGGGCAACTAATTCCTCTCCCACGCCCACCCTCCCACGCCCACCATCCCATTTGCCCATTATGTTTAAAAAATAAATGTTGCCTTAAGATTAAATCAAAATGCACAATGTTAATGCTAATTCCCAATAAGGCATCTCAGCAGCATCCCAAGAACGACTGAGCGTATTGTGTTCAAACTTTCGGGGCTACTTCTGCTCTTAAAATTTAACCAAATCAAAATAGCGTAAGTGTATCCAAGCTATCAAAGAAAGTAAACAGATTTTTTTGCGAATGGTATCAAGTTTTCCATTTCAGGTCAACTAGAGGAGGTATGAAACTAAATTAAACACAACTATTTGTGTTCAGATTTTTAAAAGGGTGTATGTTGTTAAAAGTTACTGAAAATTTTTCTACAGCATACAAATAGCAGGCCAAACTATAAATTCTTAAAAAACGAAAAGATTTACAGTATTATTTTCTTTTTCCCTGAAAAGACTATGTCAATATAAAACGAACAGAAATTAATTAAAAAATACAAATGAATGTGCATTGTCAGTTTAATATACATATACTGATAATTAGTAATCAAAATGTTAATATTATTTGATTTATTAAAGTTATAAAAGTAAAAACATTTATATTTTTTCAGTAAAGTGCAAATTTTGTTCTGGCCTTGGCAAGGCATAAGGGTTCTGAACCCAACTTATGTTAATTTCTGCTCGTTTTGAGTCTAACTCGGTTATTTATTGTAATTTCTCTTCGTTTTGGATTTCATTTATTTATCGATGCTTATTTGTGGTAGTTTCACGCTTGATAGATTATTTTATTTTATTTTTGCTCATTTTTTGTTTAATGGAGTTCTTTACTTTTCTTTGAAAAACTTAGTTTGTGGAAAAAGTTTTTTTAATTAATTCCATAAGGCATCAGTTTTACATTGTAAGATTTAAGATCAGGTCTCAGTTTCAAACCCATGCAATGTCAGAGGCAACGCTGTAGCGTTGCCTATAGTAAAGGCCATACGGCTCCAATGTTTTATTACTATTTATTATTTTTTTTTTTTCCAGAGGCACTTCATATGGAAGGGGTCATCGTAGAAGCTTCTAAGGGGGCTCATTCGATTGGATATCGAGAGTTGTAGTGCCCTTTTTAATAGTCGAAAATGATTGGAGGGCAACTACGCCCCCCCCACGCCCATCATTCCCCCGAACACATCCAATCAAAATTTTGAGATAGCCATTTTGTTCGGCGTAGTTGATTTCCACATAGAAAATATATTTTTGAGGAGGATACTCCCCCACAACCTTCAGGGCAAGGGTTTTAAGTTATGCCCTGGGGGCATATAAGGTTTTTATAGAAGGCGTTGTCGTAGAAACTTCAAAACAGGCTCATTCGATTGGAAATTAAAGAGCTAGTGCCCTTTTTAATAGTCGAAAGTGATTGGAGTGTAACTAGCCCTCCTCCCCCCCCCCCTACGCCCATCATTTCCCCAAACACTTCCAATCAAAATTTTCAGATAGCCATTTTGTTCAGCGTAGTTGATTTCTAGATAGAAAATGTATTTTTGAGGACGACACTCCCCCACAACCCTCAGGGCAAGGGTTTTAAGTTATGCCCTGGGTGCATATAAGGTTTTTATAGAAGGCGTTGTCGTAGAAACTTCAAAACAGGCTTATTCGATTGCAAATTAAAGGGCTAGTGCCCTTTTTAATAGTCGAAAATGATTGGAGGGCAACTAGCCCCCCCCCCCACGCCCATCATTCCCCCAAACACATCCAATCAAAGATAACCATTTTGTTCAGCGTAGTTGATTTCCAGATAGAAAATATATTTTTGAGGAGGACACTCCCCCACAACCCTCAGGGCAAGGGTTTTAAGTTATGCCCTGGGGGCATATAATGTTTTTATAGAAGGTGTTGTCGTAGAAACTTCAAACTAGGCTCATTCGATTGGAAATTAAAGAGCTAGTCCCTTTTTAATAGTCAAAAATGATTGGACGGCAACTAGCCCCCCCCCCCCCACGCCCATCATTCCCCCAAACACATCCAATCAAAATTTTGAGATAGCTATTTTGTTCAACGTAGTTGATTTTCAGATAGAAAAAATATTTTTGAGGAGGATACTCCCCCACAACCCTCAGGGCAAGGGTTTTAAGTTATGCCCTGGGGGCATATAATGTTTTTATAGAAGGTGTTGTCGTAGAAACTTCAAATTAGGCTCATTCGATTGGAAATTAAAGGTCTAGTGCCCTTTTTAATAGTCGAAAGTGATTGGAGTGTAACTAGCCCCCCCCCCCCCCCGCACGCCCATCATTTCTCCAAACACATCCAATCAAAATTTTCAGATAGCCATTTTGTTCAGCGTAGTTGATTTCCAGATAGAAAATATATTTTTGAGGAGGACACTCCCCCAACCCTCAGGTCAAGGGTTTTAAGTTATACCCTGGGGCATATAAGGTATTTATAGAAGGCGTTGTCGTAGAAATTTCAAAACAGGCTCATTCGATTTGAAATTAAAGGGCTAGTGCCCTTTTTAATAGTCGAAAATGATTGGAGGGCAACTAGCCCCTCCCACGCCCATCATTCCACCAAACGCATCCAATCAACGTTTTGAGATAGCCATTTTGTTCAGTGTAGTTGATTTCCAGATAGAAAATATGTTTTTGAGGAGGATACTCCCCGACAACCCTCAGGGCAAGGGTTTTAAGTTATGCCCTGGGGGCGTATAAGGTTTTTATAGAATGTCTTGTCGTGGAAACTTCAAAACAGGTTTATTGGAAATTTAAAATTAAAGAGCTAGTGCCTTTTTTAATAGTCGAAAGTGATTGGAGTGTAACTAGCCCCCCTCCCCCCCACGCCTATCATTTCCCCAAACACATCCAATAAAAAATTCCAGATAGCCATTTTGTTCAGCGTAGTTGATTTCCAAATAGAAAATATACTTTTTAGGAGGACACTCCCCCACAACCCTCAGGGCAAAGGTTTTAAGTTATGCCCTGGGGGCATATAAGGTTTTTATAGAAGGCGTTGTCGTAGAAACTTCAAAAGAGGCTCATTCAATTGGAAATTAAAGGGCTAGTGCTTTTTTTAACAGTCGAAAGTGATTGGAGTGCAAGTAGCCTCCCCCCAACGCCCATCATTTCCCCAAACACATCCAATAAAAATTTTGAGATAGCCATTTTGTTCAGCGTAGTTGATTTCCAGATAGAAAATATGTTGTTGAGGAGGACACTCCGCCACAACCATCAGGGCAAGGGTTTCAAGACATGACCTCGGGCATATAGGTTTTTATAGAAGGCGTTGTCGTAGAAACTTCAAAAAAGGCTCATTCGATTGGAAATTCATAGGGATAGTGCCCGTTTTAATAGTCAAAAGTGATTGGAGGGCAACTAGCATCCCCCCCCCACGCCCATCATTCCCCAATCACATCCAATCAAAATTTTTGAGACAGCCTTTTCGTTCAGCATAGTTGATTTCCAGATAGAAAATATATTTTTGAGGAGGACAATCCCCCACAACCCTCAGGGCAAGGGTTTTAAGTTATGCCCTTGGGGCATATAAAGTTATTATACAAGGCGGTGTCGTAGAAACTTCAAAAAAGGCTCATTCGATTCGAAATTCAAAGTGCTAGTGCTTTTTTTAATAGTCGAAAGTGATTTGAGGGCAACTAACCCCTCTCTCACGCCCACCTTTCCCCCAAACACATCCAATCAAAATTTTGAGAGAGTCATTTTATTAAACGTAGTTTTAAGTTCTAGAAATTAGGTCTTTGAGGATGACAACTTCCCCACAGCCCTCAGGGCAAGAGTTGTAATTTAAGGATTCTCCGAATCCTTCCCATTATTTCTTATGGAAGGGATGCTTGTATAAATTTTGGAGAGGTCTCATTTGACTGATAATTGAAAGTTCTTGTTCAATTTTTAAGAGTCAAAAGATATTGGAGGGTGACTAGCCCCCCCCCTCCCCCACGCCCTAAGTGTATCAGGTAAAAATTTTGAGATAGAAATTTTGTTAAAATAGTTTCAAAGTTCTGATAACAAAAAACTCCGGTGTCGACACAGCCCACCAGGGCCCGGGGTAGGCGTTGTAAGTTATGCCCTGGGGCATAACTTATTAAAGGGGGTTTTTAACTTATGGGAAGGGGTTTTGTATGGGAAGAACACATAGGAAATCTATTATAATTATCCAATTATAAGGTTAAAATACATACTCTGAGATAGATATAAAATTGCTTTGGCACACAAAATTCTATTAAGGTCAATTCCAAACAGTCGTGATCCCTTTGTGTCAGCAAGTGAAATGGTCTAAACCCCCTTATTGAAGCTATTTTTTCAATCCATTCATTGTTGTCAATCGCTGTCCACAAGTTATGCAAGCTGTCTATTGTTCATATATAAGGTTTTTATCAAAGAGGTAATCGTATAGACTTTGAAAAAAGCCTCGTTCGATTTAAATTGAAAGTTCTAGATTCGTTTTTTAAAGTCAAGAATAGTCGGACAGTAAGCATCCCCCCCCATGCCATAAAAACTTGAAACTTTTTGCGATCAAAAACGAACAAAAATTAATTAAAAAAAACTGTCCGAAAAATAAATTTTTCAAAGAAAAGTAAAGGCCATTTTAAACTTAAACTCAGGAGATACAAATATCTGTTAAAATTCAAACTCAAAACGACCAGAAAATAATATTAAAGAATAAATGAAACCCAAACGAACAGAAATTAAATAAACAATCATAGCAAAAAACATACAACAAGTAATAATATGAATAAATAAATAGATCTTAAAGCGAGTAATGCTTAGATTGAATATGAAAACCAAGCTTAAAACGAAAACAAATATTTTGCTTTTAAAGTATAAATGAAACTTAAAACGAACAGAAATTAAATAACAATCAATGCGAACAACATACAATATATATTAATGTAAATGAATAAATAAATCTTAAAACGAGTGAAACTTAAATTGAATATGCAAATCAAGTTTGAATCGAATAAAAATAACTACAAACAAGAGTTTGGGTATCGCCTCACTGCAGAAGCCTAAAACCTACTGCGTCATTGGCGCTTTACTGAAAACGAATTATATAACAAATGTTTTCTTTTGTACTTAATATTGAAAATAAATATTAAATTACAGTAAAATTTTGAACTGATGAGCTTTTAGCAATTAATATCATTATGCATCAAATATTCAGTTTAACTTATTAGTTTCTTTTCAAGATTAGTCAAGACAATATAGTTTCACTACAAACAAAATTTGGATACTGCCCCCTTCTTTAACTGCAAAAACCTAAAGCCTTCTGCGTTATTGGTGCTTCACTGAAACGAATTACTCGTATATTACAAATTTATTATTTTCCAGTTCTTACAGCATTGAAAATGAAAATAAAATTACAGTGAAAAAAAAATCTTGAACTGATGGATCTTTCAACAATTAATATCATTATATATCTGATATTCAATTTGATTTTGTTTATACTTTCCAAGACTGTTCAAGACTCATATAGTTTTGCCATTCTTTTTAACTCTGCCATTTTTTCTAACTAATCGTGTTGGTTTGTTATGAAAACATTCATTGACTTCTAGGCATTTCTATTTGAGCGGAAAACTGCACCTCAAACTTTGTGGAACATGCATTTTCTTGCATGAAACACCAAAATATAATAAAATGTCAAGTTTCGGAGTGTTCCACTACTCGCAAGCAAGTGCCACTGGTATTTTTGAATCCGCATGGTCAATTTAGGGGGTGGAGGGTAGGCTAATTCTCGTAGCAGCCCCATTCCGTCGTGGTATGATTCACACTTTCAACACCTGGCGTCCGGACTATCATATAATCTACCAAGCATACAACTATCCCAAATCAGTATCAATAAATAAATGAAACCCAAAACGAACAAATATTAAAATAAATATTAAGTACAAAAGAAAACATTTGTAATATAATTCGTTTTCAGTAAAGCGCCAATGACGCAGTAGGTATTAGGCTTCTGCAGTGAGGCGATACCCAAACTCTTGTTTGTAGTTATTTTTATTCGATTCAAACTTGATTTGCATATTCAATTTAAGTTTCACTCGTTTTAAGATTTATTTATTCATTTACATTAATATATATTGTATGTTTGTTCGCATTGATTGTTATTTAATTTCTGTTCGTTTTAAGTTTCATTTATACTTTAATAGCAAAATATTTGTTTTCGTTTTAAGCTTGATTTTCATTTCAATCTAAGCATTACTCGCTTTAAGATCTATTTATTTATTTATATTATTACTTGTTGTATGTTTTTGCTATGATTGTTTATTTAATTTCTGTTCGTTTTGGGTTTCATTTATTCTTTAATAGTAATTTCTGGTCGTTTTGAGTTTGAATTTTAACAGGTATTTGTATCTCCTGAGCTTAAGTTTAAAATGGCCTTTACTTTTCTTTGAAAAACTTATTTTTCGGACAGTTTTTTTTAATTAATTAAAAAGGATTGAAGTTGCTCTACATGACTAAAGTTAATCTATAATACTCTATTTGCTTTGTAAAACTAATCAGCTCAAAATTCATGTTGAGGGAAAAAGGTCTAAAGTTACCACACATGATTGCAGTTAATTCATTGATGCGCCATAAAGTATGACTTTTATATTGTAATAATTTATTATTAGATATCAGCAGTAAATATATGCTGAAGCAAAAAATAGGATTACAATTACTCACATGTCTTTAATCCACAAAATGTCTGCTTCACTTTGCAAAGACTTACAAATATCAGCTTTAAACCCATTCTAAGTAAAAACAAATTTGTAGAAATGTGTGGTCAGACAGGGGTGGATCCAGGGGCCCCCAGCACCCTCTCCAAGATTTTCTGGCACCCTCACTCCGTTCAGTTTTTCTTTTTTTATTCTTTTTTTTAAATATACCTATCAATTTGGTAAATTTTTGGTGATCTTGTCACACCCCCCCCCAAGGTTTTGCTCTAGATCTACCGTTATGGTCAGATATTATTTTCAAACTCATGTCAAGGCAAAAAGGAAACAATTGCAGCTATTTAGACTCACATTTTCTTGCAGTTTGTAATATCCTTTGAATTTTCTCGAGGAATTCCAGACCAGAAACTATTTTTTCTTGCCAGTAATTAGCAGTTCAGTCCAGGTTCCATTCGTTACGGAATGTCGAAGCAACTACATTTTATTACCTAGGGCTGATAGTCACTAACCGACAAAGGAAATAAAAAAAGCAAAACCCCGTTAGTAAGGGGAATCAGATTCCGCTGGAAAAACTACATCGATGACATCTTATGTAAAAAACCTTAAGCTTTTCGCCAGCGGCGTCAGTCGGTGGCGGCAAGAGGGCCTGTACCTCCTATATCTTAGAAAAATACCTTTTATATGGTATTTTCACTGAAACAGTCTTTTTAGGTATTTACATTGAGAAAACTGAAAAAACGACATATTTTCGCCCCGTCCCTAGATATTAAAAATTACATTTCCCACCACCTCTAAATTTTCAGAAATTGACGACAAAGCTCTCATCAAGCCTTCCATATCAAGAATATCAAAAACCCTGTTTTGTCAAGAGTTGCATAAGATAAGAAGGGATGTGTTCATAATAACGCTTGAACGTTCCCTTCTTCCAGTTTCGAGGTGTTCTTTAGATTATCGTACAGAAATGAATAAAAGCTTATTCAAAGAACAATTACTCCAGCAAATGCATTTCTGGTTGCGGAGGTGCTGAAAGACAAGAGAGCTATTTTGGGCCAATAAATGGTTCAGTTATATGAAGTTAATTTCAAAATTAATATTTGTTAATCCTCCCTTAGTATCAGGAGAAGATCAATTTTTAACAAGGTAACTGTTAGGGGTTAATTTGATATGTTGGGTCATTTTGGAAATGTGGCGGTGCCTTGACAGCTTAGAACATTGCAGAAATGATTTAATAAATTGGTAAGCTCATAAACCATTTAGAAATTTATTTTACTAATATATTTAACTCCTAACTTTTTGTTTAAACAATTACGGGGAAATAACAAAAAGTTGAATTCAAATAAAAGCAAAGAGCGGCATCAAAACCAAAAAAGAACAGAAACTACTTCATTGTCTGGGAGACATTGAGGTGGGCTGAAACCGTCCTGACATTCAGGATAACTTCTACTTGTTTTAAGTTTTAATGTCACTCTTTACTATCACTTGAAAAAAAATTTTATCGAAAATATGCTCATTTTTATGTATTCAGGATTATCCTTAATACTAGGGATGCGGCCCCAACGCTCAGCTCTTTGCTCCGTCTATTAAATTTTTATTTTATAACAGAAATACTTTGAGAAAAGGGGCTCAGTTAGTTGTTTTTACTTTTTGTCAAACAGTTCGTGGGAACGAAAGCAAGGAGCGGCTCGGCCTGCTAGTAAACGGTACTCTTAGTTTAACCGAAACTCTAAGGGAAATTCGGCTTCTCTTTTTGGAGGTGTCTGTGGTCTTTTTTTTCTAAAAATCAGGCAAGTTTTCACAGGCTTGCAACTCTCGATGAGTAACAACAAACTTAATGAATTTTATGTAATTGAAATCAAGCAGTTCATGGTAACAATCTGTAAGTAAGGAGCAACTCGGACCAATAACAACCAAAACTGTAAAAAAATGAACTCTTGATAGCATTTAATACATCAAAAGAAACTGACTTTTGATGCGGATTACAAACACAGAAAATTCATTACATTTTTATTTTAGCCCTCAAAAGCTACGAGCCTAAGAAAATTTGCTAGATTTCCGAGAAAAGAAGACACGTCCCTTAAAAGTCAAATGTTTTTGATGAAAATCACATCATCAGATTCAGAATATCAGAGAACCCTTCTGTAGAGATTTCAAGTTCCCATCTACAAAATGTGGGATTTTGTGTTTTGCTAGAAGAACCATCACGGATGCGTGTTTATTTTTTTTTTTCCCAGGGGTGATCGTATTGAACCAATAGTCCTGGAAGACCAGGAGAGGGTTGAATCGAATGGAAATTAAAGTTGTAGTGTCGTTTTTAAGTGAAAGGCATCCGATCAAAATTCTAAAATACAAATTTGGTTCAGCATAGTTGAAAGGTCAAATAACGATCCGTTCGGATACAGTACCCCCCCCCCCCCCTCCACGGCCCCTGGGGAAAGGGCCGTAAGCTCTACAATTTGCATACAGTTTACATATAAAATTTGTTATTGGGGAAAATACGGAAGCTTTTTTGGGGTCATGGGTTCTCCATGGGGAGTGTTTTTTTAGGAAGGATTTTCTAGGGGAATTTTTACACGGGAAGGGGGGACTTTTCTGGGATTCGTATACAGAATTATTTCTATTTGTCTTACTTTCTCTTTGGCTGCCCAATTTTATATGTGGAGAAATTTCCAGTGAGGGGGGTATTGTCTGAAGGGATTTTCCCGTGGAGTATTTTCCGTGGGAGAGGTTTTTCGTAGGGAAATTTTCCAATGGAGGAACATTTAACGGGGGGAATTTTCCACTGGGGAGATTTCGGGCATGCTTTAGAAAAAAAAAATCAGAAATACAATGGAAAATCAATTTTTTTCAAATAAAAATAAGGAGAGTTTTCTGTGGGCAAACATACGGGGGAATTTTCTGGGGAGGGTTTTCAGTGAAGAGGGAATTTTCCAGGGGGAATTTTCGATGGGGCGAAGCTTCCACAGAGGTGTTTTCTGCAGGTAGAATTTGTTATGGGGGAAGAATTTTCCAGGGGATATTTTCCACGAAGGAGGGAAGTAGAATTTTTGGTATGCTTTGAAAAACAATCAGAAATTGAATTTCACAAGCAGTTTTTTTAACTGAAAGTACGGAGCAACATTAAAACTTAAAACAATAGGAACTATTCCATATATAAGGGGTGTGACCTCTCCTCAATCCCTTGCCCTTTACGCTAAAGTACGTAACGAGGGTCAGCCCCCTCCCCGTTTTTCTGATGTTTTAATTTTTGAAGTTTTAATGTAGCTCCTTACTTTTAGTTGAAAAAACTTTATTTAATTTAACAAGAAAGAGAATCGGGCCAAAGAAGAGTTAGTCTGTCCCCTCTCTCTTTACACTTGAGTTCAACTTTTTATCACAATGCTTCAAAATTTTAACACTGACATTTTCCATAAAAAAAATTTATCGATTCTACAACAAAAATGGAGATGTCGCTCTCTCAGCAACCGTTTTAAACACTTGGTGAAAATACATTCCTCCAAATTAAGTGAGTTCGGGCAAGCGCGTAACCAGGATTTTTTGTGAGGGGGTATTACTAATAAACAAACCCATTTTATTTGATAATTTGGATAAGATATGTCTTGAAATTCAAGAAAAATTTGGGAATGGGGTCGCTGACCCACAATCCCCTCTTCTGTATATATCCCTCAGCCCGGGCGTTAAATAAAGCTTCCATATTTATGAAAGGCTGTTCGCAGGAAAAATAAGTGGAAATTTGGACTTGAAAGAATAATAATTCCTAAAAAAAAAACACCTGTCAAAATATTTCTTTTGGGGGGGAGGTATGAAATTTATGAAAAAAAAATGAGTCATCATCTCAACGTTTTTAGAGTTGGGTTCTTCTGAAGAATCTTGCTCTTTTCACATTTCTCGTTTAAGCGTAGAACAATCAGCCTGCAGTACACCAATTGCAGGCTTAATGCAAAAACATCCATCAGAATGAAACTGTGTTATGGGGTAAATTCTCCTTATCTCCTCTATTTTATCTGCTGGACCTCTTATTGAAAGTTGGAAAATTTGGACACAAAACTTTTTTGAGGCCTTATATGCTCCCCCACAAACACATAACTCGTGGTGTCAATCCCAACCAGGATGGGAGATGCCTGTTAAGTGTTTGCCCCTTCTCTAGATGTTTAAAATAACGTCTTTTGAATTTTTCTTCGAAAACTGCCTTTTTAATAAAAATCCTCCTCTTGAGTTTGAAAAATTAATCCCCACTCTCCTTCATTTTTGTGAAAGCTATTAACCCTAACATACCCACAGAAAATCCAATTGACCCCCCTCCAATAGCTGGTGTGCAATTACATACAACTGTTAATAAATTGATGAAGTCTCAAGTGAATTTACTCAGTCAAATTAAGTCTAATAATAATTCTTCTATGATAACCACTTAAATTGCTTGGACTAAATATATCTTAAGGGATAAATGCGCCATCCCACTGGCCATATCAGGGGAATTACCTGGTTTATTCCCCCCCCCCCTGAAAAAATTTGTACGACTCATACAACACTAAAAAAATGCAGGTAAACAATTTTTTCAACACAGAAACATTGATACATCACCAATTTTTTGTAAACCCTGCCGATTTTTTGTAAATTTGAATTTCCGATAGAAGCCATTATTATATTCAGAAAAAGCATAAAAAAAAGGCATCGAGTGGTATGTTCACTTTATTCGTAAGTCAATTATATGAACTACGAAAAATTTACCCCACAGTTTTTGCATGACCTGGTTTTGGCACATCAGGGCCACGATTCTCATTTGGTCCTATGAAATGGCAGAAATCGTCAGCTTTCTGTAGCGCGATATCTTTCATTACTTAAAAAGGACACCAGAACTTTACACTTCCGTTTGTATGAGTTCTCTGTTAGTTTTCTGTGACCACCGACTCGATAAAATCACCCCTGGGAAAACAAAACAAATAAAAAGCAAGAAATGGCATCCTTAGGTGGGGGGGGGGGAGAAAGCAAATCTTAATATTGTCAAACATGACTTAATCCCTTTATAGCTGGTTTTTTAAAGAGAAAGTTTTGGATACACCACTCATAAATTGCTGGACAAATGATATAACATAGGAAAATTCAATAACCAGGCCATTTTAGTGCTCTTATAAATAATTAAGCTGTTAAGATAGTGTAAACATTTTAAAACTTTCTCGGATATTACTTAGCAGTCAATTAGAGCTAGCACAGCTGTCTTAATACTGATGAGTGATTGACCTAGTAATAACAATTAGGAAGGTTTAATTCATTTACGAAAAACTGCAGGGCGAACGGAAAGATATGCATGGTAAAAATAAACTGGTACAATAACGTAGACTGATTAAGAGATACAACCAGGCTCGAGCCTATGTTCACGTATGGAAATAAAACTTTGCGAATCTACAGGCACTCGTATTTCGTGTTATCTACAACGCAGTGCTAATTACTACTACTGCTAACAACCGCAGTACCAAGCCGCCCGAGGCCAACACAGCCACGCCCGCTCCTCCTCCATCCCAATCTATTCAAAGCCTCCCTCTTTATACCCTCCAATGAAGTTCCATTTCCTTTAAATCTTTCTTTATGAAATCCTCCTATCCCAACCGCAGACGACCTGCTTTCCGTTAAGCCCTAGACAGTTGGCCATCTTTCATCGACGGTTGGACGGCTGGCTTCGGCAATCTTTCATCCTTCATCTGCAGAATGTGCCCTAGCCATCTCAATCTTTCTCTCACTTTAGCCCTAAAAAGCGAGATGAGCCACACTTTTCGTATAGCCTACTGTTTGACATACAGTCAATCATCCGGATACCCCGAGCAATCCGTAGACAATTTCTCTGGAGAACATCTAGCAAATCTTCATCCGCTTTTCGGAGCGCCTATGCTTCAGAGCCATATTTGACCACTGTGGCTTCCAAAATTCTAATCTTGGTTTGCAGGAGCATCTTCCTATTCTTCCAAATTTTTTTTAAACTGTGCTAATTATTCATTCTTTTTCCTGATGCAATAGTAGTCTCTCGTTGAGGCTGGATGGTGGTATGAGGGTTTCGTAAATCGTTGCGGTAGGTGCCACTGTGGATGTTTTTTCAGTCTACCTCTACTTCAGAATCCCTGTGGTTATCTTTGCGTTCCTGCATTTGGGACACCGAAGTCATCCACTCTTAGAAGATGTTCTAAGTATTTCCATTGACGGGCTTTTATGATGTTTTTACGAGAGGCTGGTTTGTCGTCTTAGGGATGATTCGATTTGTTATCCTCTGAAGCTATTAGATATTCGAGATCCTTGGAAGACAAATGTTTCTGATATGGAATATTCGTCTTTCCATTTCCTGGTTCAGATTTCAAGCATGAACTGCATATAGTAGACCAGTACAGCATAATTTTTTTGAATTACTACTACTACTAGCAACTTATCACAACACGAAGCCGCTTAAGACCACATCAGCTGCGCAAGTTGGCTCCCAATCCCAGCCTGTTATATGTTTACTATTTATATCATAGCATGACGTTCAGATTTCCTTTAAAAATCTTTTGTGTGCATTCTTGTTTGTTTTTTCGAACAAAAAACATACTCCCTTTATTTTAGTACAATAAAAGTGATGTGCTCTAGAGGTGACAAAGTCGTTGTCACCTCTAGAGCACAATAGTCGTTGTTACCTCTAGGCATACCCTAACTCCTTATAGTAAATAAACTGCCCGCACAGAAGACTGATGCAGGGCTAAAAGAAATGGATCATGGTTTTGTAGAGGTCCGGTGAGTATGGTGGGCAGGATATTTTTTGTTGATTTGTCAACCCACTGCGGCTGATGGTGTATCTCGTCGCCTTTACAGAACGTCATGTATTTCCAAAATAAATATAGCTGCAGAAGTCAGTAAAACGGGACAGTAATGTATATGACAGTTAAAGTAAAACTGAAATCTGGATGCAATTAGATGTTACTTTTATCAAACTATGTCTTATTTCAAAGGCTTCAAAAAAATCCGTAGTGTTATCAAGCTATTCGAGAATTGTCTAGCTAGTTTTTCCAGGATGCAGGACCCAGCCTCCTGTGGCTATTTATTTGGTTGTTCTGATTGCTTTGAAAGTTATTTGAGTTGTGCTAAAAATGAAAGTTTCAGATTTTCCTTTTTTCTGTTTTTTGCTAGCTTAAGCATATTGAAAATCTTTCACTTTCCGTTAAGAAAGGATCCCGAAATTGGTTCCACACACGCAAAATCTTTTTTTTTTCACTTTCCGAATAAAATATAACCATTTTTGTCTCGAAATTTAGGTAGACCTCAAAATCGCTGCTACGACCATTTGAAGCTCAATTTAGGGTCAGAACAGTGACAAAAAATTCGATTACCGATATGACACCACACTTGCACAGGGCAAATTTTAAACTCTGGCTGGTTTATAGCGTAGTTGCAAATTCCCAAACAACAATCGTTTTTATAATAAGCAAAATGGAAATTGATTGGGCGAAGCTGAGATCTTTGGCAATTATCAATGAATCAGGAGTGCCTTAGCTTCGATTTTTACAGGTGATCAAACAATCAAAAGTAATTTTTCCACTGAAAGTAAGGGGCAGAATTGAATCTTAAAACTAGAAGGAATTATGCTGTATACAAGGAGGGCTGCGGTCTCGTCAATACCTTGCTCCTCAAGCTAAAGTTTTTTCGTACTCCAAATATTTTTCTTATTCCAATAAAACCGCCTTTGTGCTTCAAAATCGTTCCTAAAGAATTGGTACGAAACGTCAAATTTTAGCGTAAAGAGACGAGGGATGGAGAAGGAGGCAGCCTCCCCTCATGTATTATAGAACAATTTCTCTTTGTTTTAAGTTTTAATGTTGCTCCTTACTTTAAGTTGAAAAACTTGTTTTTTACGTTTAATTTCTGATCGTTTTCAAATGATTACGGGAAATGATTACAGGGGGTCATAAATTCACTAAAATTTATTAGGTTTCCGCTATGTTGGGATCAGTAAGTTTAAAAGTGGACACTGTCCAGTTTAATACTTAACTCTCAAACTTTTCTTTTGTTTTATCATGTGTACATTATTCCATTTGACGAGGAAACAATTTGTGCTTTTAATATCTTTTTCTTTCAAACATAATTGCTTCCAGTGAAAAACCTTATTTATTTATGCAAAAGAATTGCACAGAAATACCAACTGTCAAGAGCCCTACTCTGAACTTTTGTTTAAGAGCAAATGCTTACCATTCACAAAATCCTCATGGAAAAAATAACAAAAAAGGAAGGAACTTATAAAGATATCCCCTTCTCAAGTGTTGACGCCACTGGAAACAATAGCCACTTTAAGAGATACTTAAATGTCAACGTATTTCATATCAAATAGCAATAGAACTGGAATGTGCTAGAATTCATCTTCTCTCTTATTGACTCTTTTTTTTACTTTTCTTTCGCCTCTTTATGAACAGTAGGATCCTGTAATTGTCTTTTAAGGTGACATTAATTTTCTGGGGGATGAACAGGAAAAAGGAGTTAAATTTTCTTATTTAATTTTTATATGAAATGTTGTGATAAAAGATCCTCGCTCTATGTATTTCTGTGTGTTGTATATTGATAGACAAAGAGTTTTATTTAACTAGAAAGCTGCGGTTTAACCAAAATCAACTAGAACAAGTGGTCATCACACTACGCCATAGAATGTTTTACACTAGCAAAGCTCAAGACTGTACGTTGTGTGATTATCTTACGAACAAATTTTTCCCGTAACGCAAACAGTGTCCAGCAGATGCTAGCTTTACCTAAAATTTTACGTTATATAAGTTTATGTTATAATATGGGAAAATAAAAATCCAAGCAAGAAACGAAATTCCTGAACGAGCAATTTATAAATTTTGAAAATAGATTAATCCATTTTTGCTAAAAAAAAAAAAAAAAAAAAAAAAAAAAAAAAAAAAAAAAAAAAAAAAAAAAAAAAAAAAAAAAAAACTTCGAAAATGTGTTTATAGTCATTTTTGTTACATTTTTCCGAGTTTGACAAACATTTCAGGGGGGGGGTTCAAACCCCTTAATACATCACTTGATACGGCCTTTCCTCCACACTGGTATAGGCAATATACTTTCACTCTGTTTCATATTCAGCAAAGTTTCTTGACTTCTGAAATAAAGAACGCTTACCGTTCAGATATCCACTGTCCGGAAATATCTGGTGGAAACGGAGCGAAAGACAAGCGTTCATCTTCCTCATATTGTTTCCGCAACGCACCACAAGATGGTAGTAATCCTTCGCTAATTGAGTTTGTAATGAAAAAGTGTTCGTTTGATAATCCAGTAGGGAAAATAATGCCCAAGATTACGATCCAAATAGGCGTTTCACAGTCCGTTGTCACTAGGAATATAGAGAGAATTAGTCCATTTGAAATTCTGATTACTTCTATTTGTATTCAGCTATTTATGTATAAGGGAGATTAATGAGAAATAACGTCATTTCATGTTTAGGTAATACTAAGGATATACTTGGTCTAAAATGAAAATTTACACTCCAATTGCAACACATATGGACAAAAAGAACATACAGTTTTACTAGACATATGAAATACATTTATTTTGTCATACCAATACATGTATCCCAATTTTTTCGCTTTATTAGAGGCAACACACTAGCTCTGTCAGAGGCAATGCTATAGCGTTGCCTGTAGTAAAAGCCATACGGCTCCAATGTTTTATTTTTTTTTTCCCCAGAGGCACTTCATATGGAAGGGGTAGTTGTAGAAACTTCAAAGGGGGGCTCATTCGATTGGAAATCGAGAGTTCTAGTGCCCTTTTTAATAGTCAAAAGTAATTGGAGGGCAACTAGCCCCCCACGCCCATTATTCCCCCAAAAACATCCAGTCAAAATTTTGAGATAGCCATTTTGTTCAGCTTAATTGATTTCCAGATAGAAAATATATTTTTAAGGAGGACACTCCCCCACAACCCTCAGGGCAAGGGTTTTAAGTTATGCCCTGGGGGCATATAAGGTTTTATAGAAGGTGTTGTCGTAGAAACTTCAAAAAGGCTCATTTGATTGGAAATTCAAAGGGCTAGTGCCCTTTTTAATAGTCAAAAGTGATTGGAGGGCAACTAGCCCCTCCCCCTCCACGCCCATCATTCCTCCAAACTCATCCAATCAAAATTTTTAGATAGTCATTTTGTTCAGCGTAGTTGATTTAAGATAGAAAATATTCGCTTTATAGAGGCAACACACTAGCTGTGCAGGCAATGCTAAGCGTTGCCTGTAGTAAAAGCCATACGGCTCCAATGTTTTATTTTTTTTTCCCCAGAGGCACTTCATATGGAAGGGGTAGTTGTAGAAACTTCAAAGGGGGCTCATTCGATTGGAAATCGAGAGTTCTAGTGCCCTTTTTAATAGTCAAAAGTAATTGGAGGGCAACTAGCCCCCCACGCCCATTATTCCCCCAAAAACATCCAGTCAAAATTTTGAGATAGCCATTTTGTTCAGCTTAATTGATTTCCAGATAGAAAATATATTTTTAAGGAGGACACTCCCCCACAACCCTCAGGGCAAGGGTTTTAAGTTATGCCCTGGGGGCATATAAGGTTTTATAGAAGGTGTTGTCGTAGAAACTTCAAAAAGGCTCATTTGATTGGAAATTCAAAGGGCTAGTGCCCTTTTTAATAGTCGAAAGTGATTGGAGGGCAACTAGCCCCTCCCCCTCCACGCCCATCATTCCTCCAAACTCATCCAATCAAAATTTTTAGATAGTCATTTTGTTCAGCGTAGTTGATTTTAAGATAGAAAATATATTTTTAAGGAGGACACTCCCCCACAACCCTCAGGGCAAGGGTTTTAAGTTATGCCCTGGGGGCATATACGGTTATATAGAAGGCGTTGTCATAGAAACTTCAAAAAATGCTCATTGGATTGGGAATTCAAAGGGCTAGTGCCCTTTTTAATAGTCGAAAGTGATTAGAGGGCAACTGACCCCCCTCTCACGCCCACCTTTTCCCCAAACACATCCAATCAAAATTTTAAGACAGCCATTTTATTAAACGTAGTTTTGAGTTCTGGAAATTAGGTCTTTGAGGATGACAACTCCCCCACAGCCCTCAGGGCAAAGGTTTTAAGTTATGCCCTGGGGGCATATAAGGTTTTGTATAGACAACGTTGTCATAGAAACTTCAGAAAGACTTATTCGATTGGAAATTTAAATGGCTAGTCGAAAGTGATTCTAAGGCCACGCCAACCATTCCCCCAAACACATCCAATCACAATTTTGATATAGCCATTTTGTTCAGCGTAGTTGAAAGTTCTGGAAATTGTATGTTTGAGCAGGACACTCCCCCCACAGTTTTCAGCGGCAATGGTTATAAGTTATGCCCTGGGGGCATATATGGTTCTTATGGAAGGAATGCTCGTATAAACTTCAGAGGGGACTCATTTGATTGGAAATTGAAAGTTCTAGTTCATTTTTTAAGCGTCAGAAGATATTGGAGGGTAACCAGCTTTGCCCCAAACCCTTTTTTCCCAAATACATCAAATAAAAATTTTAAGATAGCTATTTTGTTAAAAATAGTTCAAAGATCATGTGACAAAAATTCCGGTGTCGACACAACCTCCCAGGGCCCGGGTGCAGGCGTTGTAAGTTATGCTCTGGCTTTTTTTAAAATAGTTCAAAGACCATATAACGAAAACTCAGGGGTCAACACAGCCCCCCCCCCCAGGGCCCGAGGGCAGGTGTTGTAAGGCAGGTGTTCTTATTGAAGGGATGCTCGTAAAAAATTCAGAGATGGCTCATTTGATTGGAAATTGGCAGTTCTAGTTCATTTTTTAGAGTCAGGACAGATTGGAGGGCAACTAGCCCCCCCACGCCCCTTTTTCCCCAAATGCATCCAGTAGAAATGTTGAGATACCCATTAAGTTAAAAAGTGCTCAAAAGTCTTATAACAATAACTCAGGTGTCGTCACAACCCCCCAGGGCCCGGGGGCAGGCGTTGTAAGTTATGCCCTGGAGCATATATTGTTCGTATGAAAAGGATGCTCGTATAAACTTCAGAGAGGGCTCATTTAATTGGATATTGAAAGTTCAAGCTCATTTTTTAATAGTTATAAGAGATCCGAGGGCAGCTAACCCCCCCCCACGCCTTCTTTTTCAAAACCTATCTGATGAAAATTTTGAGATAGACATTTTGTGAAAAATAGTTCAAAGGTTATATAAGAAACAATCTGGTGTTAATAGAACCCCCCAGGGCACAGGAGAAGGCGTCCTAAGTTATGCCCTAAGGGCATGTATGGTTCTTATGAAAGAGATACTCGTATAAACTTCATAGAGGTTAAGCTACCCCCCCCCAAGCTCTTTTTCCCCAAACCTGTCCGCTACAAATTTTGAGATAGCCAGTGTTTTGGAAATTGTTCAAAAATTAGATTACAAAATTCCCCCAGAGCCCCGGGGGATAGGCGTTGTAAGTGTTGTCCTGGGAGCGTATATGGTTCTTATGAAATGATCCTCGTGAAACTTCAGACGGGGCTCATTTGATTGGAAATTGAAAGTTCTAGTTCAATTTTTAAGAGTCAAAAGATATCCGAGGGCAACTAGCTCCCCCCCCCCACAAACCCTTTTTCCCCCAAGCCCATCCGATAAAATTTTTATAATAGCCATTTCATTAAAAATAGTTCAAAGGTCAGATAAGAAAAATTCCTGTGTCAACGGAAACCCGCCAGGGCCTGGAGGCAGGCGTTATGAGTAATGCTCTAGGGGTATATATAGTTCTTATGGAAGGGATGCTCGTATAAACTTCGGAGAGGGCTCATTTGATTGGAAATTGAAAATTCTTGTTCACTTTTTAAAGATAAAAAGAGATCGGAGGGCAACTAGCCCCCCCCTCCTCCAAGCCCTAAATGCATAAGATAAAATTTTGAGATAGACATTTTGTTAAAAATAGTTCGAAGTTCTGATAACAAAATACTCCGATGTCGACACAGCTCCCCAGGTCCCGGGGGAGGCGTTGAAAGTTATGCCCTGGGGCATATATGGTTGTTATGGAAGGGATGCTTTTATAAACTTCCTAGAGAGCTCATTTGATTGGAAATTGAAAGTTTTAATTCACTTTTTAAGAGTCAAAAGTGATTGGAGGGTAGCTAGCCTCCCCCACACTCCATTTATGTTTTTCCCAGAGGCACTTCATATAGAAGGGGTCGTCGAATAAACTTCAAAGGGGACTCATTCGATTGGAAATCGAGAGTTCTAGTGCCCTATTTAAGATTCAAAAGTGTTCAGAGGGCAACTGGCCCCCTAATCCCTTTTTCCCCAAATACATCTGATAAAAAATTTGAGGTAGCCATTTCGTTAAAAATTGTTCAAAGATCATACTCCTTTGCGTATGGTCATTTCGTTAAAAATAGTTCAAAGGTCAGATAAGAAAAACTCCTGTGTCGAAACACCCCCCCCCCCCCCCCCGCAGGGCCGAGGCAGGCGTTGTTAGTATTTCTCTGGGGGCATATATGATTCTTATGGAAGGTATGCCCGCACAAACTTCAGAGACGGTTCATTTGAATGGAAATTAAAAGTTGTAGTTCATTTTCCCAGAGTGAAAAAAGATCGGAGGGCAACTAGCCCCTCCCGCCCTAAACGCCTTTGGGTGTATCGGATGAATAAACCCATCCGATAAAAATTTCAGGTGACCATTTTGTTAAAAATAGTTCAACCATCAGATATTAAATCTCCAGGGTCGACATAACCCCCCAGGGCCCAGGGAGAGGCGTTGTAAGTTATACTCTGGGGATATATACGGTTCTTATAGAAGGGATGCTCGTATAAACTTCAGAGAGCATTTGATTGAAAATAGAAAGTTTTAGTTCACTTTTAAAGAGTCAAAAGAGACCAAAGCTTAATCTAGTCCCCCAACGCCCTTTTTCCTCAAACCCATCCGATAAGAATTTTGAGATAGCAATTTTGTTAAAAATAATTCAAGCATCAGATAATAAAAACTCCGAGGTTGACACAAACCCATTTTTCCACTTTGATATTATTACTTTGATATCAGTTTTGATACTTTGATGAATATTTGATTATTTTTTTTAAGTTTGATTTTGAAATAAGGAATTTTGAAAAACTTGAAATTTTTGCAATAAAAAACGACCAAAAATTAATTAAAAAAACTCCGAAAAATAAATTTTTCAAAGAAAGTAAAGGCCATTTTAAACTTAAGCTCAGCAGATACAAATACCTTTTAAAATTCAGACTCAAAACGACCAGAAATTACTTTTAAAGAATAAATTGAACCCAAAACGAACAGAAATTAAATAAACAATCATAGCAAAAACATACAACAAGTAATAAATATAAATTAATAAATAGATATTAAAGCGAGTAATGCTGAGATTGAATATGAAAATCAAGCTTAAGACGAAAAAATATTTTTCTGTTGAAGTACAAATGAAACTTAGAACGAACAGAAATTAAATAAACAATCAATGCAAACAAACATACAATAGATATTAATGTAAACTAATAAATAAATCTTAAAACGAGTAAAATTTATTTTGAATATGCAAATCAAGCCCGAAGCGAACAAAAATCACCACAAACATGAGTTTGGGTATGACCTCCTTCTCTCACTGTAAAAGTCTACAACCTACTGCGTCATTGGCGCTTTACTGAAATCTATATGCGTCTTGAACAGTCTTGGAAAGTATAAACAACATCAAATTGAATATTTGATGTATAATGATATTAATTGTTGAAAGAACCGTCAGTTCAAGAATTTATTTCACTGTAACTGTATTTTTATTTTCAATGCTGTAAGAACTGGAAAATAAAATATTTGTAAGATAATCCGTTTTCAGTTAAGTGCCAATACCGTAGTAGGCTTTTGGTTTTTATTTACAGTTAGGAAAGGGGGCAGTATCCAAACACTTGTTTGTAGTGAAACTATATTCGTCTTTAATAACTTTATAAAGAGCTAATAAATTAAACTGAAGATTTGATGTATAATGATATTGATTGCTGAAAGCTTATCAGTTCAAAAGGTTACTATAATTTTAATGTTTTTTTTTCAATATTAAGTACAAAAGAAAATATTTGTCATAAAATTGGTTTTCAGTAAAGCTCCAATGACGAAGTAGGTACTAGACATTCACAGTGAGAGAAGGAGGTCATACCCAAGCTCTTGTTTGTGGTGATTTTTGTTCGTTTCAAGCTTGATTTGCATATTCAATTTAAGTTTCACTCGTTTTAAGGTTTATTTATTATTTTACATTAATATCTATTGTATGCTTGTTTGCATTGATTGTTTATTTAATTTCTGTTCGTTTTAAGTTTCATTTGTACTTCAATAGGAAAATATTTTTTTCGTCTTAAGCTTGATTTTCATGTTAAATCTAAGCATTACTCGCTTTAAGATCTATTTATTCATTTGTATTATTACTTGTTGTATGTTTGTGCTATTATTGTTTATTTAATTTCTGTTCATTTTGGGTTTCATTTATCCTTTAATGATAATTTCTGGTCGTGTTGAGTTTGAATTTTAAAAGGTATTTGTATCTGCTGAGCTTAAGTTTAAAATGGCCTTTACTTTTCTTTGAAAAACTTATTTTTCGGAAAATTTGTTCTAATTAATCTTAGTAAAGACCCATGTGCCTCCCATTGTTTTTCTGACCACTTCGTATAGAAGGCGTGGTCAGAGAAACATTGGATGGGATCCATATTTGAAACTAAAGTTATACCCCGGCGCCGCGCCGAAAAGGGAAGGCCGGCAGCGGCGGGGCCAAAAATAGCAGCGGCGGCGCACCACCGGCACGCCAACAATGAGTTTTTCGTGCCGCCGCCGGTGATATGTCGGCGGCGCAATCAATGTTGACTAATAACATTAATGTTTTCATCAGTCTTTCTCAAATCCCAGCTTGAATTTACAAAAGATTCGGGCCTATTCATGAGTTTAAAACTTCGCAAGTCGCTGGCTGGACGCTGGTCTTCTTCGTAATTCATCAAGAGAAGTAGAAATCTGGTGGAAACGAAATGGCTGTGGCGTTTCAGAACTGCATAATAGTTGAAAAAAATAGATAATAGATTCGCCATGGCATTAAATAAGATCCAAGGAATCTAATTAAAAGGAGCACACACAAAAGCTAAATTAGGCCAGTAGCCTATGAGAAATCAAAAAATACCCAAGACAATGAACAAGTCCCGATAGGGGTGGGCCGGGTCTATCAAAATATCTCTATGGTTTCCTATGGAATTTACAATCATTTTCTTCCGCATCCGCTTTAAATGAAAAATATAATTAGTTTTCTTGCATCCCTGCTTTCAATAAAAAAAAACAGTTATTATCATTTTAAAAGGATAGCCCCGTATCCCCCCCCCCTATAGGCAATAACATACAATTTTTTTATAAATAATATTTTTGGGGTCACTTCCGTTTCAATCCTCAATTCCCCAACCCAGTACAAAGTATATAGCTAAATTTTGTCTCAATAGATGGTTGTTTTTTTGGGTAAACAATTTTCAGAAAGAAGATTTCATTTTCTTTAATCTATCAGGCGTTCAATAATTGTGTATTAAACATTAAGAAAATGTATCTAAGAATAGCAAAAGAAAACAAAATTTTACAGACTTATGATTCAACTGTCGCAACAATCTGTTGACTATCAATTTCAAAATCCAACTGAAACTGTATAGTACGTATATGCTTCCGTTCAACTTAAAAATAAAATTTGTGAATACGAATGATGTAAGAATCTTATAGCAATTGGGAAACTGCTTTCCAAATGGTTTAATCTCATCAAACAATTCGTGGTAACGAATTGTAAGTAAGGAGCGAGCCGGCTCAATAGTAACCGAAACTTTAAAAACAGAAACCAATTTTGATACCAATAGCTACATCAAAAGAATTGGATTTTTATGCTGATTTCAAATGTATAAATTTCATCAAGTTTAGTGTTACCCATCAAAAGTTACGAGCCTGAGAATATTTGCCTTATTTTCGAAAAAGGGGGGAAACACTCCCAAAAAGTCATAGAATCAAATGAAATTCAGCGCATCAGATAACTCTAATATAGAGGTTTAAAAATCCTATATGCAAAAATTTGGAATTCTGTGTTTTTTTAACCAGAAGAAAGATCACGGATGCGTGTGTTATTGGGAAGTATACATCCATTTTTTTTTGGGGGGGGGGGGGGGAGCGGTTGTGCTTCGGGTTTATTTCTAAGGAGAGAATCTTCCTTTGGGAGGGAAATTTCTGATGAGTGAATATTCTATGGGAAATGTTACTCTTACTCTGGGGGGTTTTGACAGAATTATTATGCAAATATTTTTATTTGGAGATGTTCCGGGGGAATTATTTGGGGGGATATTTACGCGAGTTTTTAATTTCCACTGAAGGGGGCATTTCCGGAGTGATCGAGAAACTGATTAGAGATTAAACTTGTTTCAATGAAAAAATGCTAAGGAAAATTTTTCAGGGTGAATCGTCCACATGCAGTTTTACAGAAAGGGGGGATTCTTAGCGAGAAATGAAATGTCTGGAGGAAATTTGACGGGGGACGGGGGGGACGGGTATACTTTACGTTGGATGAAATTTCCACGGAGAAGTTGTCAGTGAGGGGGAGGGGACTATTTCATAGAAGGTGAGCCAGATTTACTGGCAATATTTGAAAAACCAACAGAAATTATGCACATGACTGAATGAGCCGTTTTTGAAGTTTCTACGACAACACTTTCTATAAAAACCTTATATGCCTCCAGGGCATAGCTTACAACCCTTGCATTGGGGGCTGTAGGGGGGGGTTGTCACCCTCAAAGACCTAATTTCCAGGACTTTTATTTACCTTGAACAAAATGGCTATCTCAAGATTTTGATTGGATGTGTTTGGAGAAATGGCGGGCCGTGAGAGGGGGGTTAGTTGCCGTCCAATCACTTTTGACTGTTAAAAAGGGCACTAGTCCTTTGAATTTCTAATCAAATGAGCCCTTTTTGAAGTTTCTACGACAATACTTTCTATAAAAACATTATATGCTCCCAGGGAATAACTTACAGCCCTTGCCCTAAGGGCCATGGGGGAGGGGGGTGTCATCCTCTAAGACCTGATGTCAAGAACTTTTTACTACGTTGAACAAAATGGCTATCTCAAATTTTTGATTTGATGTGTCTTAGGAAATGATGGGCGTGAGAGGGGGGTTAGTTACCCTCAAATCACTTTCGACTATTAAAAATGGCACTAGCCCTTTGAATTTCCAATCGAACGAGCCCTTTTGGAAGTTTCTACGACATTGCCTTCTATAAAAACCGTATATGCTCTCAGGCCATAACTTACAACCCTGCCCTGAAGGCTGGGGGGGGGGGGGGGAGTTGTCATCCTTAAAAACATGTTTTCCAGATCTTTCTACTACGTTGAATAAAATGGCTATCTCAAAATTTTGATTGGCTATGTTTGGGGAAATAGTGGGCGAGGAAGGGGTGTTAGTTGCCTTCCAATCCCTTTTGGCTATTAGAAAGTGCATAAGCCCTTCCAATTTTCAATCGAATGAGTCCTATTCAAAGTTTCTACGACAACTCCTTCGATACGAAGTGCCCTGGTCTAAACAAACAAATAAATAATACTTTGTGCCAGCATCGTTCTTTACTTAAGCAGCGCTATTGCACTGCCTATGACTAAAGAACTAATTATTGTATTCTTTGGCGTACTACGCTTGCTGACCCATGTCACAATTTAATCATTATTTTGACCGACGGGATGCGGTCTTGTCGAGGTTAGCAGATAAAATTTAAGGGTGCTTTCCCTTTAAGTATTTCAATTTTGCTCCTAATCGGTTGAGAGAACTTTACATCTTTGACAGCTATTATTTCAAATGACAATTTGTAATGTAATATACTATTAGCTTTACCATTTCAACTACAAATGAAAGCATATCATTTATCTTCATTTCACTGACGTCGTTTTTGCAACTTTTATTCTTATATACGATGTTTTGTTATCCATATTAAGAAGAACCTATTGTCTCGTCCGAGTCAATAAAAGTTAAAAGCGAAAGATTATCTTTGTAGTTTAGCCAAGGTAATATTTTCTAGCAATATAGTCAATAAATATCAATTAAATATTCTTACCCGCAATGCAAATTCAATAAATGCCATATTTACCGTATGGCACCTTTACTGTCATTTTGCGAAAGTGTTTTTTTGCCGATAAGATATTGTCTCTTTTCGACCTGCTCTTGGCTTGACCTTCGCAGCTGCTAAGTTACAAGAAAAATTTTATTACGCCACCCAAGTGTTATAAAAACATATGAGATAGTAATGAGTGGCTCGAATGCCAAATCAGTTAATTTCTTAAAGTAAACATTAGAGAAAATTGACAAAAAAAATATGCACTTGATCCTTGCGTACCAAACATCTGGCAGAAGAAATTTTTGTAATGTTTTGTTCCCTTTCGTATTTGGGTAGGAAGCTTATACTTAAGTGCAAAATTAAAGCACATTGGGAGTAAATATAGGAGACTATAATTAAACTGACAAATGTAAAAAAGTGTGCGAAAACAAAAATCTGTAACCGACAGGTTGAAAGTTGGTCGTCTGTCAGTAATGACCATCAATATTTTATTGTATGCTAACTAACCCACTGTATCCTCACATACTCAAACTTGTATGGGAACATACGTTTATTGGAACCACTTTCAAGGGTGGAAGACAAATTCATCAAAACGCAAAAAGAACGAGTTATATGAAGATAAAATAAAAGTTCAAAATAGGGATAAAATCCTTTTTAATAGACAGTGTATAATAAATTTCACAAAAAATACCAGATATTTCGGTCACATATACAGTGACAGTCACTGTACAGTCACTGTATAAAGGATTTTGTCCCTATTTTGAACTTTTATTTTATCGTCATGGAAAGGCAGCGTGGTCTCCGAAATTATCTACGTCAGAGTTATATGGAAAAAAAAATGTTAGGACCATCGTAACTATTTCAAGATGTTGGGGTGTTGAGGCCCCCTTTACATACATACCTGAGTGTATGTACCCAGATTTGGGAATCGTTGCTTTAGATATATAATTTTTGTATGGTTTTGCTTTTGAAAAGTTGAAGTGGATTTTCAGATTAGTTTCCACTTTTATTACGAGGGGTTTTGTGACCGCTTAACTCCTACTATTTAGATTAAGGTTTCACTAATGTTTTCCTGAAAACGTTTTTCAAGTGTTACATAAACCAAGCGCCTTAAAAAAACTATTTGAAGTGAAATTTTATTGTTTAAAGCAAACAAAAACTAAACTCTTGTGCCCTTTGAAGTGTTCCAACAGCTATGACAAATGGGTCATAGTTGTGATGCGACATACGACGTTGTCGAATTGAACTCAAACCCTCGAAAGGAGCAACAAAAGTCCGAGCCATTCATCCAAACCCAATTTATCTAAGATTGAATAGGCCCTTCTTATGGATGCAGACTACAAGAATGTGGTTCTTTCCTCATCACGGCCATAACGAACACGAACTCCCAATGACATAGCCGTAAGTACTTACTAGGTGACGTTGAATATGTTCCACCTGCACACTAAGAAATTAGGCTGACAAAAAGAGATTTTGATATTTTTACTAACCCTGACCAACAAAAACTAGATTTGTTGATGACTATAAGAATGCACAACTACAAGCCTAGCTTGATTGGTAAAGATTTAGTGTACACTTCGTACGTAAAGATTTAGTGTACAATTTTTGATACTCGGTCTTGAAGGGATTTTTCCATACTTTACACGAGGTCAATATTACATGACCCGTAAGAAGTTGGATTTCCGAGCTGTAGCAGTTTCACTTGGTTCCTTTTTACCAATATCTAGTAGGCTAAAAGTATTATACTATTTGTTAGGGGAGGACTAGTTACTAGAAATTTGGAAGCTTCTCAACACATTATCATCTTCTTTGTACGATCCCCATTCTAGGTAGAAGTTTTCAATTTCTATCTCTCACCGTTCCTAAACTGTGGCAGTCACGTAATTTCGTCAAAATCCTAGGGGGAGAGGGAGAATTTGGAGTCAATTTCTTCAAGTGAAGTGAAAATGACAGTGAAAAATGAAAAATGAGCCATATAGTACCCTACAGGGAAAGGTGAACTATAAAAACTATCCTGTTTCTGTGTATGCATGAATTATGTAGGCCTATCTTAGTTTTGACAAGATTTTTGCAGATGCTAAATTTCAACTGGGGAGAGGAAGGGTAAACTGGGGTCTGGAGAGCAGCAGTTGCCCCCCCCCCCCTAGAAAATTACGCCCCTGATCTACAGGCTGCAAAACAACGATAAAAAAAAAGAGAATAAAACTACGAAAGCAACACTTTCATTCTGCATTAGAATGAATGAATCTTTTCATTCCCAGAAAGTAATGATAGAAAAGGTTCAACTGGGTAGAGGAAGGGCAAATTGGGGTCTGGAGGGCAGCAGTCCCCGTCCCATAAAAAATTACGCCCCTGATATACAGGCTACTTATCACAATAAAAAAGACAATAGAACTACGAAAGCCACACTTTCATTCCACAACAGAATGAATGAATCTTTTCATTCCCAGAGAGTAATGATAGAAAAGTTAGACTTTTCGCATTACCTCTTCCGTAATATATAAACAAAGTTTTACGTTAAAAAGGTATATATCCCAATAAAAAGGGACTATCCTCCCTTAATTATCCATGTAGCATGTTTATATTCAATGCCAAACTCGCACAATTATGGAATAATATTAGTATTACTATTACTGTTAGTATTACTGTGCAAACAGTTTACACAGTTCAATTTGCATGGGTTACATATGTGTTTAGGGACAAATGCACCAGTGGCTGGCAGTATAGCTGCTGAGAGGGGAAATTTATAAAAAAAAGATGATTCATAGTTAGTAAACCTCCTGGTTGTCTTGAAGATTTTCGTTCGATTTAATTTTGTCCAAATTTTTTTTTCTCTTTTTGCGACACAAAATAAGCAAAACTTGGCACTTTGCTGTGGCAGGACCTTTTTTGTTACTTGGAAAGGGAGCTATAACTTAAAATTTCTCTTCGAATGGTCCCTCTCTCAAGATTCCTGTGTTTATCAAATGTGTGGTTGCTGTGATTATCATGGTCAAGAAAAAAGTTATATTTTCTATTTTGGATTTCTATTTCTATTTTTGCATTAAATGATTTGATTTTCATCAAGATGGTTATCCTTTAAAGGGGATGTTTTACCCTTTTTCTAAAATACTGCAAATTTTCACATGCCCATAGCTTTTCATAGGAAATATAAAGGTTAACATGCTTCGAATATTTAGAGTCTCGATAAAAAAGTAAATTTTCTTAAGCATATGCTGGCGTTCCCAAAACTTTTTCGGCTACCTCCCAGTCCGAGGCCTTAATATTTTTTTCAGCAAAAAGGATTTTTTTTTTTTTATGAAAACCCGGTTGCTTGTTTCTTATTTATACCCAAAAACACCCGAAAAATGTTTCGGTACTTATGCATTATATGTTACACACCGCTATATACTGTATCAGGAAACACTAAAGGAAACGAGTCACACGGGTATTTGCAATAGAAAAATGGATGGCAAAGCGTTGTTTCTTATTGCGATTACAATATTTAAATTATTGTTTTTTGGGGTTTAGGGGGGGAGGTACCTAGGTTAGGTTACGTATTTGATATATGCTATGCTTTACCTTCCCACCCTCCCTCCCCTAATATCCAAATATAGAGCCAAAATTTGTTTCTAAACTATTATATTTGCATCCTATTTTATTTTGTTTAATTAGCATTAACCAAACTTGACTTCTTTCGTGCGTAACATATAGTGCATAAGTACCAATGTTTGTTTACAAAAAGGATTTTTTTTTTTATGAAAACCAGACTGTTTGTTTCTTATTTTACACCCAAAAACACCCGAAAAATGCTTCATTACAAAAAGGATTTTTTTATGAAAACCCGACGGTTTGTTTCTTATTTTACACCCAAAAACACCCGAAAAATGTTTCTTTACAAAAAGAATTTTCTTATGAAAACCTGGTTGTTTGTTTCTTATTTTACACCCAAAAAAAATTGAATATTTATGTAAAAACACAAGGAATAAAAAATAATAGTTCTATTCATTCAAAACTGTAATAAATGAAGTAAACTTTACTTTCATTTATTTTGTCCGTGGTAAGATTAAATAAAAAAAAAAAAGGTTTTTTTTGACTGAAAGTAAGAAGCAACATTAAAACTTAAAACGAACAGAAATTATTCCGTATTTGAAAGAGGCTGTCCCCTCCTCAGCCCCTCGTTCTTTACGCTAAAGTTTTTTATTGTTTTAAAAAATAGAGTTGTGAGAAATAGTGTAACTTCAGCGTAAAGAGCGAGGCGTTGAGGGGGGACAGCCCCTTTCATATACGGAATAATTTCTGTTCGTTTTAAGTTTTAATGTTGCTCCTTACTTTCAGTTAAAAAAAATTGTTCTTTTATTTAATTTTTGAACGTTTTTGAATTAAAAGATTTTTTTATTTTGGCTCACCGTACATGAATAATTAAAACAAAATGTGTATGCTAATTTTACTTTATTTGGTTACATGGCTTTCTCGAAAGTTGTTTTATTTTATTTACGAACATTTTTATTAGTAATAAATGTGTTGCTTACGAATTAACTTACATAATGAACTTCTATATCCATATAGTTTAAATACGTATATTAGAGCGTTCGCCCTAATACGTATATTAGGAGGTATTGACTATGGGTGAACCCAATCATATACTTAATAATTCCTGTTCGTTTTAAGTTTTGATGTTGCTCCTTACTTTCAGTTGAAAAACTTCTTTATTTAATTTCTGATCGTTTTTTTAAATTATGCTGGGAAATCCGGCGCCCCCCTTCATAGCAATGTCCCTTCCCCATGAAAACTTCCTCCGTGGAAATATCCTCCCACATAACCCCCAACTTCCCTCCCCACTACCAGAAAAAATACCCCTTGAAAACGTCCGTATACTTCCCAATAACCAATACTATATGTAAACATTGGGTAAAGTTCATTACTTTCAGCCCTCCCCCCCGGGGACTTTGGGGGCTTAAGTCATCCTAAAAGACATATTATTATATTTTCGACCATGCTGAACAAAATGGCTATCTCAAAATTTTGATCGGGTGACTCTGGAAAAAAATAAGCGTGGGAGGGGGCCTAGTTGCCCTCCATTTTTTTGGTCACATAAAAAGGGCACTAGAACTTTTAATTTCCGTTTGAATGAGCCCTCCCACAATATTCCAGGACCACTGGGTCAATGCAATCACCCTGGAAAAAAAAATAAAAAAACAAAAAAATTTAAATAAATAAATACACAAAAAATAAACACGCATCCATGTTTAAAAAATACACAAAAATACAAAATTCCACATTTTTGCAGATAGGAGCTTGAAACCTCTACAGTAGGGTTCTCTGATACGCTGAATCTGATGGTCTGGTTTTCATTATGCTTCTATAGCTTTTAGGGGGGTCTTTCCCCCTTTTTTCGAAAATCAGCCAAATTTTCTCGGGTGTGTAACTTTTGATGGGTAGGATTGAACTTGATGAAACTTATATATTTGAAATCAGTATTAAAATTTGATTCTTTTATATCTATTGGTGTCAAAATCCTGTTTTTAGAGTTTCGGTTACTATTTAGCCGGGTCGCTCCTTACAATTTCAAACTGGAAAGTTCATTAATTTGAAATTAATGATATCAATTCTACTCACAGATTTGGTCCAACATCCAACCAATATCAAGGACCCATGAAGAAGTGTAAACATAAAAATAACAAACGAATATTTTGTTTTAAAAGTAATGAAAATTTTGAAAACGTACTAAATTGTTCTTGGTTGTTGGAATAAGAATAATAACCACTGAATGTGAAATCCACAGAAAAAAAGAGGAATTTTATAGAGAAGTCTTACTTCTGAGTGCAGCTTCTTAAAAGAAATCCGAAAGACTTAAGAGTACATGAACATTTCTTACAGATTGCCACATGGCGAATAGATTCCTTCAAGATTTCTGAGGAGCACGATAATTGACTAGAGTTAGCTCCTCCACGGGAGGATCCTAAATTCTCTAGAATTCTGCACACGTCTTGAGTTGGGCATGCACATCTCAAATGAGATCCCTCACTCAAGTTTGAAAAATAATGACTTATTTCAACGTTTTCCTGATTTCGAATAATTGCCAACTGAAAAAATCCTCTGAGGCCTTAGGATCTGATCTAACCAGGCCAGAAGCTCAAAAGGTTGTTATAGAAAAAAGTTTTGAAACAAGAACAGGATATTTTTCAGCTGGAAGTTTTCAGGTTTCTTAGGAGCAGGGCCGGATCAATGGGGGTATAGCGGGGGCAAGCGCCTCAGAAGGCACGCCCGGGGGGGGGGGTGACTAAACAAGCTAAAGAGCAAATTACAAAGAAAACTTCCCGAAAGAAGAACTAATTCAATGTTTGGAATTATCTAATTTGCAATAGCTGAGTGTTTTGTCAAGTGTAGTTAGACATTTTCAGTAGCTTCTGGCCTTTCCCTATTGTTTTGCTTTAAGGGTTCATTTGTGCATTTAGATAATACGGGGATGTAACAGGCGTGGATGAGGCTTTGACAGGTGTCTGTTGCCCAGCTAGGTAAGTATACTAGGCAAGACCTCCTGTCAATAATTTTAAGACCTTCCAGGAGCACCAATTCACGAAAATAAAGGGGGGGGCAACGGCTTTCCTGTTTATGAAAATATAAAAAAGTATTTTTCAAAATTCATGGAGTATATTCCAGTATACCTGTCTAATGATACAGTGACACTTTTATTTCGTTTAACCTGTTGTAATAAAAGTAATACTAATGTTTTAAAATTTTAAAAATTTATAATTTAAAAAATAAATAGATATTTATTACTCCATGTTGCAAACGGTTTCGAAATAAAAGTTGTAAGCTTTAAGCTATAGAAACTAACATTGATTCTTCCAGGGGCGGATCCAGGACCTTTTTTAGGGGGGTCTCAAAATAGGTTTATCTGATAAACTTGCGTGAGGAGCAAGTTTAATTACCGAGAACTTGCGTTAATTAAGTAAACTAGACTACTTAAGACAACGTTAGGGGGCACCCCCCCCCTGGATCCACCAGTGGATTCTTCCCAGACAAAGTTAGCATAATCATTGCTTCGCCTACATCTTTCTTAGAATTTATAATTTACGCTTGAGCGACTCAGTGCTGGTGAAAGAGGTGAATTGAAGTTTTTTAACAGTTAAAAGCCCGCCTTAATTGACATTGCGGCTGGTCTTCGATTTACTGACAACTGTATTAAGGATCCCTCATTTTCAGGCATTAATGTTAATAAGGCAAATGTCACTAAAGACGCTGAGATAGAACACTGTTCTATTTTTCTTTTTTTACTAGGTTGCATATATCGCTGCAACATAGCTACCTAGAAATCCACCTCCGCTTCGTTAAATCCTCCCGACGGAAATTCCTCCATAGAAAACTCCTGCTGCGTAAAATCCCCTCCCCCCTCCCAAAAACTTCATCTATGCAGCCCCATCCTGTGGACGATTCTCTGTAGAAGATGCTCCTTACTTTCATTAGAATTGTTTGTGTTAATTTTTTCGCCTGGACAGTTCCCCCAGTACAACTCCTCGTGCATTGTTGAGTCGCCAAAAAGAAAGTCATACAAACAAAACTAATTCCAAGCATAAAGTTTGGTAAATTTCCCCCATGTAGAATTTTCTCTAAAACATTCCGAGGAAACTTCCCTCCCTACGAAAAATTCTTCCCATGGAAAATTTCCCAAGCTGAAAATCACCCCCCCCCCCCGAAAAAGACTGCATTTCCCAATATCAAATACTATATGTAAACAATGGACAAATTTCATTTGTCCTTTCTCCAGGGCCTTCGGGGGGGGGGGGTTACATCCTCCCCAGATGCATAGTTTTTGGATTATGCTTTTCTGCTCCACGAACAGATCCAGCTATGCTTCTCAACTATGATTTCTCAATATCAAATACCATATGTAAACAATGGACAAACTTCATTTGTCCTTTCTCCAGGGGCTTCGGGGGGCTACATCCTCCCCAGATGTATAGTTCTTGGACTTTTCAACTATGCTGAGCAATATGTCTTTCTCAACATTTTGATCGGAGGTCCTTGGGGAATGAAGCAGGGCTAGTTGCCCAACAATATATTTGGTCACAGGCAGCGCAATAGATCTGCCGACGTAAAGAGCTATGTGGGCACTATGAATTATTTATTTATTTATTTTTTGTTTATTTTTTTTGTTTGTTTTTCATAGACCAGGGAAATTAAAGGGCCCAAACATATCCAATCAAGATTTTAATATAGTCATTTTGTTCAGCGTAGCTAAAAGGTCCGGAAATTTTGTTTTTGAGGGTGACAGCCCCCCTAAAGCCCTCGGGGCAAGGGTTTTAAGTTATGCCCTGTGGGTATATAAGGCTTGGATAGAAAGGATGGTGGTAGAAACTTCGGAGGGGGCTCATTGGATTGGTAATCGTAATTTCTAGTGCCCTTTTTAGGATCCAAACTGATCGGAGGGCGGATGAACCCCCTCCACACCTCGTATTTTCCCAAAATGAGTTTCACGGAAATTTTGAGATGGTGATTTGTTGTTGTAGAAACTTCAAAAAGGGCTCATTCGATTTGAAATTGAAAGGGCTAGTGCCCTGTTAACAGTCAAAAGTGATTGGAGGAAAACTAACACCCCTCCCAAGCTGACAATTTCATCAAACACATTCAATAAAAATTTTGAGATAGTCATTTTATTCAATGTAGTTGAGAGGTCCGAAAATTACTTCTTTGAGGATGGCAACCCCCAAAGCCCTCAAGGCAAGGGCTGTAAGTTATGCCCTGGGGGAATATAAGGTTCATATAGAAGGGGTGATCGTATAAACTTCGTAGAGGACTCATTGGATTAGCAATCAGAAGTCATCTGTTGAGAAATTTTGAGATGACCATTTTCTATCGTAGAAACTTCGACAAAGGCTAAACTGATTGGAAACTGAAAGGGCTAGCACCCTTTTTATTAGCAAAAAGTGATTGGAGGGTAACAAGCCCCTCCACCCATTAATTACCAAAACACATCGAATCAAAATTTGGAGTTCAGCGTAGTTGAAAGGTCTGGAAATTACGTCTTTCAGGATAAAACCCCACCCCACAACCCTTAGCGCAAGGGTTGTAAGTTATGCCCCTAGGGCATAAAGGGTTTCTATGAAAAGGGTGGTCATAAATACTCCAGAACGGGCTCATTTGATTGGAAATCAGATGTTCTAGTGCCCTTTTTGTGAGTCAAAGTGATCGGAGCCCCTCTCCCATCGTATTTTCGCAAATGCATCTGATAGAAATTTTGAGATAGCCATTTGTCCAAAAATAGGCCAAAGATCATAAAATAAGGCCTTTGGGGTAGACAGAATATCCTAGAGTCAGTGGGTAGTGGTTTCAAGTTTCGTCTCAGGGCATATAAGGTTTTTATGAAAGGGGTGGTCGTTTGAACTTTAGAAGGGGCTAATTTGATTGGAAGTGTTAGAGCGCTCTTTAAGAGTCAAAAATGAATGGAGGGCAATCCCATCGAAATTTTAAGATATATATTTTTTCAGCCCTGTTGAAATGTCCAGTAATTATGTCTTTGGGGATATCAATTTCCCTACAGTCATCAGTACAAGGGCTGTAAGCTAGGCAATTCGTTCCTTGTTAACACTTAGTATCTGTTATTGAGAAAGGTATGCATGTTTGAACTTTACTTTTCAAGAAGACGACGGGCATTCAGGTGAGCCTTTCAGAGAATTTTGAGGGGAGTGTTGAACTAAATCTAAACATGTTATGTGTATAAGGATTGTCAAAAGTGTGTAACACGGGAATAACTGAGAGTATTAATTTGGAAAATTTAGAATATGATAAGGAATATGATCAAAAAGACAATATTTGCATGCTACCAATGCTACTACAACTACCACCAATACTACTACCATACTAATCTATTTACAGTGTTGAAGGGAAATTCGAACTAAATCAAAAGACCCTATGTGCACGCAAATTGTCGAAAAAGCATATCTCAAGAATTGATTTGGGTATTAAGTTGGATCTTCAAGAGAATTATAAAGGGGACTATCATCATAGGTATATCATTTTCTATCATTCCAAAAATGATGAGGGGTATGATCAGAAAGACAATGTTTGCATGGTACCAATACTACTACAACTACCACTACTATTACTACCAGACTATTCCATTTACAGTATTGAGGGGAAATTCGAACTAATCAAAAGACATGGAAATTGTTTTCAGTAAAGCACAAATTTTCTTCTGGTCTTGAGAATGAATGGGGGTTGTCAGCCCCACTCATATTAAAATCAGATAGTCATTTTTTTCAGCGTAGGTCCGGAAGTTACGTCTTATGGGTTGGCAAACCCCCACCCCAGAGCCCTTATGTTGAGGCGTTTAAGTTAGGCAATTCGTTCATTACTTACATATAGTATTTGTTATTGAGAAAGGTATGCATGTTTGGACTTTATCATAGGTAGTGCCATAAATTAAAAAAAAAAAAAACAGTAATCAGTGTGTGAATTTAGAATGATAGTAGTGACCCCATAAGGTTTTTAACAACAGCCATAGGGGGTATACCTGAAGTTGCTAGCCCCTCAAGATCCCGGTGTTATTGATTATTGATCTATTATGTACACCTGGTTGTTACGTAATACTTTAGGGGATGTTTTTCTCTTTAAGATTTCTTTTTCTTCAACATGTTTTCTCCTCAAGGCCACTAGTCAAGTGGGGAACCCTCGGATGTAAATAAGGATGATGTGTTGCACACACGTGGGTGTTACATTATAGTTAAGTAAATTTAAACGAAAATATTTTTTTCTTAAAGACGTTTTTCATCAAGACGTTTTTTTTCTTCGAGATGTTTTTTTTCTTCGAGACCTTTTTTCCTTCAAGACGTTTTTATTTGGGACATTTGTTCTTCAAGACACTTTTTTTCTTCGATGTTTTTTTTTCTTCGAGATATTTTTTCTCGAGACGTTTGCTATCTTCAAGACATTTTTCCGGATTTTTTTTTCTTTGAGACTTTTTTTTCTCCTCAAGATGTTTCCACAAGGTATTCCCCATCCCGTTAAACAAGGACGTGCTTTGATTCAGGGAACCACAATCCGTCATCAAAGGTTTTTTTCTGGTGTAGGAATCGAACGTAAGACCAGAGATTTCCAATAGAATGACGCAGTAGTCAACTGAACGAACCAGCCATTGCTATTATTACATACTTGGTAATAGATTTCATGCAATATACTTCTTGATCTTAATAACAATTTCCTCCTATTCCTTTTCTCCGTAAGCTATTGATCGCGTGATTATTTATCCCCGGGAAATAATTTCTACTGGAAGGGAGAAATCGATTACTGGAAGTAGGTTTAGGGGATATTATTGTTTTACATTCGATTCACAAGTGGGTACTACATCATAGCTATGTGATTTTAAATTAGAGTGATGGTTAGATATAGATGCTATTGTTTATTTGGTCTATTTCCCACAGGTACTTTGGAAATTCAAGGGAACCATAGAAACTTACTATGATTATTCGTGAAACCTGTCAAAGATTATTTTTAAAGTTATAGCGTAAGATGAGCATATAATTCGTAATTTTTATTTTAATACGAACGTAAGACCTAATTTGAATTGTCTGTGGGAATATCCCATTGAAGCAAACGATGAAACCGTTGCATGAGCTAACAAGAAACTAATAACCATCCATGGACCATGACTGTTCTTGGCACATGGAACTCTGTGCTTCTTGCATTGTATTTCAAGCAACAATCCATTTTTTGTCACACACATCCATATTTTAAGCAAACGCAACTCTTTTTGAAGGTGGCCGAAGTTTACTCCCCCAGTGATTACCCCCCCCCCCCCAAAAAAAAGTACCCCCCATAAAATCCCCAAGAAAATCCCCCCCAGAAAATATCCCTGGAAAATACCCCCCCCTCCCGAAAAATACCCCTGAAAAATACCGCCCGTGGAAAATATCCCCTGTGGAAAATATCGCCCGGTAGATAGTCTTGAAGCTGAACAGTTAGTTATTTCTCTGGACTGAAACAAATCAAATAGATTAATGGAGTCTATAGATAGATAACAGTGTATGCCTGTCTAAATTTATTAGTTGTTTAAGAAAGGCTCAGTGTCTGATCAGTTTGAATTCTTTAAAAAAAATCGCTTTGACGCCAAAAAGGTAAGAAACTGAATTTAATGACGCTGTGAGAACCCGGCATATTTGGAGAAAAGGCTGTAAATCATCTAGACCCCGGCGCCGTGCCGGTGATGGAAGACCGGCGGCGGTGGGGCCAAAAAAGCAGCGGCAGCGCGCTGCCGGCACGATCAATGTTGGCCGCAAACATTAATGTTTTCATCAGTCTTTCTCAAATCACAGCTTAAATTTACAAATTTACTTTCTCTACTCATTAATAGTACACTTACATGGGATAGTCCGCCTAGTAGCTACTGGTAGCAACCAAACTGTCATATTCTTGTAAAAGTCTCTCACCTCCCTACACACTCCCTTTTGTATTCTTTTAAAGCAGCCATATAATGTTCTATAAGATCCGTCTCTGCTTTGAATTAAAAAAAAAATAATTAACTTTTGGCAATCCTGCTTTCAATAGGAAATTCTAGATATTATCATTTAAATATAATACTTCCCTAGCCCCCCCCTTCTGGATACCACCTTGATAGGATACCGTCTCTGCTTTAAATAAAAAAAATAATTAACTTTTTGGCATCCCTGCTTTAAAAAATAAATAAATTCCAGACATTATCATTAAAATATAATACCTCCCTAACCCCCTCCCTCCCCTCTGGATACCACCTTGAGAGAATACCGTCTCTACTTTATATTAGAAATATAAATTTTTGGCGTCCCTGCTTTCAATAAAAAAATCAAGGTGCTATCACTTAAATATAATAACTCCCTATGCCCCCCCCCTCTGGATACCATCTTGATAGGATACCGTCTCTGCTTTAAATTAAAAAAATAATTAACGTATTGGCATCCCTGCTTTAAAAAAATTGAGGTATTATTATTTAATTATGATAGCTCCCTACCCCCCCCCTGGATACCACCATGATAGGATACCATATCTGGTCTATATTCAAAAGAAATTATTAGATTTTTGGCATCCCTACTTTCAACAAAAAAAAATCGAGATATTATCATTTAAATGTAATACCTCCCTAACCCCCTCCCCTTCTCTGGATACCACCTTATTGGATGCCGTCTCAGCTTTACATTAAAAAAATAATTTACTTAATAATTAGCTAGGTCACTATATGGTTCAAACAAACAAGCGAAATAACGTTCAACAGCTTAGCGTTCCTTGAAAAAAAATTGAGGGTATGAGTAAAGGGGTACAATAACAACAACAAAAATGTCGAAATTATTCAGATATACATCAAATTGGAAATTGAGTCATAGATTCGCCGTGGCATTCAATAAGATCCAAAGCATCTAATTAAAAGGGAGCACGAACAAAAGCCAAATTAGGCCAGTAGCCTAAGAGAAATTGCAAAATACCAAGACAATGCACAAGTCCCAATGGGGGCCCTCGGTCTATCAAAATATTCAATGGTTTTCCAGGGAATTTGATATCATTTTCATCCGTCTCCACTTTAAATGAAAAAAAATAATTATCTTTTTAGCATCCTGCTTCCAATTAAAAAAAATGAGGTATTATCATTGAAAAATGATAACCCCCTATCCCCCCCCATAGGCAATAATTTTATTTTTTTATGAATCATGTTTTTGGGGTAATTTCCGTTTCAATCTTTAATTCCCCAACTTTGTACATAGCTTAATCTATAGCTAAATTTTATCTCAATAGAAAGTTTTTTTTCGGGGTGGGGGGGGGGGTAAACAATTCAGAAAGAAGATTATATTTTCTTTAATCTATCAGGCGTTCATTGATAATCTATCAGTAAGTTTTTTCAAAAAAAAGATTGTATTTTCTTTAGTCTATCAGGCATTAATTAAACATTAAGAAAATCTTATCTAAAAACAGCAAAAAGAAAACAAAATTCTGCAAACTTACGATTCAGCTGCAGAAACAATCTGTCGACTATCAATTTCAAAATTTAACTGAAGCTGTATAGTAGTGAATGCGTTCTATTCAACTTAAAAATAAAATTCTAGACTACAAATCATGTAAGAAATAGCAGTTGGGAAACTGCATTCGGAATAATTAATCTCATTTCATAAGGACGATACTTTTTTGTCAACATATGAAGAACTGTGTATATTGCAATTGCATCTGTCTGGTTCTTATGCAAAATAACAAAAGAGACAAAAATTAAGGAACAAGAGAGTAGTGAAGAATTATGGTATGCAAAGTAATATTTGGCAGGGAAAGTCACTGGTGATAAATCGCTAGGGATGGCACCGTGATTGGGTGGTTTTCGGGGATTCGGGGAAGCAAATTTTTTTTCTGGGTGACGCATAGATTTTCGGAGAAACACCCGAAAATTTGGGGATAGTGCACTGATTGATTTCTAATCAAGAAATCAAAATACTAAACCACACGAGAAAAAAAAGCTCCGACTTTGCGGTTGACGCAATAAACAATTACCGCAAAAATAATTTAAAGTCAGTCGAACGCCTCCACCTCTGACGGTGGCGGCAAGCCTGAGGCGTGCCAGTGGCGTAGCGGAACTTCGGCGGTGGTCAACCGGGCTTCTCGTTGGCGGCGTTTGGTCGATCCGCCGGCACGGCGCCGGAGTCTAAAATCATCCATCTATGGTCTAAACTGTTTAATATCTCCGTTGATCAATGCATGAAGAAAACATTTCACTTGGGAAAGGGAACCAGTGTTTCCATTCTGAGGATTTCCCCCCCCTATAATGGGGATTTTTTAGGTATGTTACGGGCAAACTTTTTTATTTAGGGCTTGGGAATTTTCAGGGATTTTTACTAGTCTTCTGGATTTTTTAAGGAGTCTCTAGGTTTTTTTCTAAATCTAGTGATTATTCACACTATAACGCATAGATTCATTATTCAATCAAATAAATGATACAAGAAGCTAACTAATAAAAAAAAGGAAAAGGGTGGTCCATTACAACTCCCAATATATGCCAAAATAGTAATTATGCAAATATACCGCCTTCGAAACTTCCGATTTCTGATCATGTCCGATATAGAAAGGCCCCAGAGCGTTATTATGAAAATGATAGTCGAATCTATTAAATCGCAAAACTGCAAATATGCTATATACTTTCTATTTCATAACAATTGCTCAGGTCAATTTTTTTCTTCATACTTGAGGTTTTTTACTCTCTATTATCTATCAGTTCCAGAAGAGATTTTATTGGAGTCATTGGAAAAAAAAGAAGGTAGGTATACATTAAGTATAATTTTCGAATGAAAAAAGAAATCATTGAAAAAGAAAATAATTCTTGGAAAATAATTATTTGGGAAAATAATTCCAATATAGTTTAATTCAAATATGATAGGTTAATTCAAATATGATTGAAGTCGGTAGGGAGTAAGGGGAAAGGGGCGCCGTATCCAAACTCGATTCCGCTTCGATGAGGACATTTACAAATATTCAGAAATGGTTGACCCTACATCAGCTCAGTCACTACGGCCTGATTACCACAAACCCCTTGTTCGAAAGTATGGGAAAGTATCATGGGATGAAAACAAAATCAAACAGGAGTGGAGGAAGCAAAGTCTCATCAATGTTGTAAATATTAAAAATATGGATGTGGTTGCCTACTGGTGTTTATTTTTTTTCGGAAAAAACGCTTCCGGAAGCGAGCTATACGCAAATCTAAAATTGACAATTGTATTTGTGCTTTTTCTTCCTTTCTCCAACTTTGTCGTCGAAGGGTTTTTAGTGCAGTGAAAATCATAAGGACAGGCCAACGGAACAAGCTTAAAACGGAAACGCTACGTGGAATTCTTAAAACAAAATATGGTATGAAGTGGGCCCAAGAAAGTACCCCATGCATTCGTGAAGACAAGCAGCTTCTGCTACACATGAAAATAGTCAAGGCTTCAGCTACCATCGGGAAAAAACGACGAAGGTGTTGAATCTGATTCTGACTAAAAATTCGTGAAATTCGTGCATTCGTGAAGATGATCAGCTACTGCTACACATGAAAAGAGTCAAGGATTCAGCTACCATCAGGAAAAACGACGAAGGTGTTGAATCTGATTCTGACTAAAAATTGATTTGTCTTGATTTTCTATTATCAATATAACCTGAATCTGAGTCTGAGGCAACTAATGGATTTTTTCACATTGGTGGGATAAGTAGTGTGCCCTTACAACCCAAATAATAAAAATAACCATATAAAATAATTTTTTTTTCACCACCATATCCACTGACCTATTGACGCAGCCAATTAAGTACTCTGATTGGTCAAGCGCAACAAAAAAACAGAATTGAAATCTAATTCTCTTACTTAATCTATTTCGCCTTACTGCACCTGACTACAAGATCGTGAAAAATTCCTAAGTATTGTTTTTGTATTTTACCTTTTCTGTATTGCTCAAAGTACATTCTAAGCAATTTTTTATCCTTAAATTTCATATTTTCAGTCACCTTTTGACAAATCCATCGACAGCTAACTTTTTCGTTTTTTCAGACATTTTTATTGACTTTAACCCATTTCAATATAAAAAAGTCAAAACAAAAATAATGTTTGCAAAAGCGACCGGTTGGATATCATTCATACCCATCCTACGCACCAATTCAAATAAAAACGAGGGTACTGCAAAAAAATGAATAGAGAAGGATAAGATAACGAACTTAACTAGTCGGTAGATACAAAGCACTTTTTTAGATGAAGATATAAAAATAAGATATTTTGGTACAAGTAAAAGGTCTTGAGTTGCAAAACAAGTCATCTTGAACAAATGCTATTAAAAGTCAGCATAACAAGGCTTTACTTGTGACTTGGAAAGAAGTCCAAAAATGGGGAAACCTTTAGGGATTTTGGTATTGAAAATGGGGATTTCTAGGGATTTTCCACAATCTTTTAGGGATTTGAAAAAGTTTGAAGTGGAAACACTGATGGAACCAGGGTTGCCACCGATATTCGTGCCTTTTTGGTACGTTTTAAATAAAACGATATGTTTAAGCCAAACGGGGCGATTTTGCCTTTAGGGGATATTAGGTGGGTTTATATTATAGCTTGAGGGAGAACTTCATGTGACGGGGGATTAAAGCAGTGGGTCAAATGGGGAGCATACGTCAGTGACCATTACTGAGTCAAAACCAGATTACATAGATTCAGATTCTTAGGGAACGATCGGAGACACAAGGACTAATTATTCTGAGAAATGCTAACATGAAGAGATAAAAATAAGAGAGTATTGTATTTATTTTACTCACATTTACGGTACAGGGTTCAATAAGGAAAATCAAAATAATGGCACTTCAACTCACTGTTACAGTACTTTGATAAATTTCACACTGAGCGATAGGTTCTAACACGGGTCTTTTTAAAATTCAAGTTCAAAGTTTGATTTAAACATAATAAAGGAGTCGCATAACTTAGTCAAAAATTGATGATGTGTTGATAATAGATTCACTCTAAACTTACATATGTCTGATCAAGAACTATCAAAAACTCCTCTAGACTGGCGCAAAATTGCCAAGTCCTAAATAACTATACTATCCAATTTCGCCAGAGGTTACATTAAGGCGTTGCTAAAAGGTATGTTATTTTCGACCTATTGGTCCAATAGTGCGTCCTATATTCCTATTGGACAGGGAATACACCAATTGGCTACTTCAACTTTCATACGATTTATAGCTATGAGATTTTCATTTCGGAATTTTTGGGACAATACGACTTGATTACATTGAAATGCCTACTCTAAACTTAGTTTTAGAATAATATAGCTTGATTACATGAAAATACTTTGTATCTCTTACGGCTATTTGTTGTGTGACAATACAATCTGATTAAATTGAAATGCTTACTCTAAACGTAGTTTTAGAATAATACAGCTTGATTACATGAAAATACTTTGTATCTCTTATGGCTATTGTTGTGGGAAAAGTTATACAAAGTTTAGTTGGTTAAGATACATTTGTTTGCAATTATTTAAATTGCACGATCAAGCCTTACTTGATCTGTGGGTTACTTGAATTTTTAGGTTCATATTTTGGGTGATTCTATTTTACATGGGTAGCTTTATCTTGGGGTTTGAGGTTTTTGAATTTTGATCCCGTTACATATTATCCTTCCCATTGTTAACGATGTCCTCATCGTTGGAATTACTACTTCTCTTTTTATTTTTGAATTCTGATCCCGTTATATTATTATTAATGTTTTTTTTTAATTTGGCACTTATTATTTGAATTAACTCACATTTAGTAAAACATATATTTTTTTCATATTCCTGATTGCTTTATGTGACTACATATATGAAAACATTACTTAAAGGTCCATCACCTATTCACTCTATTTGGCGAAAGGGCCAAAGAGTTTCTACTGACTAACGCATTTGATTATATGATTAAGTAGGTAAATATTACTTTCCTCCACCTAATACTGAAAAATGCATCCACCTGATATGCAAATATTTCTATATGATTCAATTATCTTGTTTCTGATAAAACAATGACTCTACTACCTGATATGATATAAATAATGAAATTACACATTCACTATTTCTAATTCTATATAATATTTCCACCTGACGCTCTACTATTCTATTACCAGGTATAATACTGATAATGAAATTATACGTTTATTATTTCTAAATTTACACAATGCTTCCACCTGACGCCTTACAGACACTGTAAGCCACTGACTTCTAAGAGCAGTGTATTACATCTTAGTTTATACACACTGACATATATGGATTAAAACAACTTTCAAAGAAACAAATTTAACAAATTGATATATTTTAATTTAACATCTGATTGCAACACTGGAATAATGTAGCTTGCACTTATTTCATCTGTTTTATGAATTGTTTGTTAATATTCACTATAGTTACATGTTAGATACATAAGGTTTCACACTTACTTCATCATTCTACGTGTCTATGATACTCACACACGTTGTCACTTTATTTTGGGCTTCCATTGAATTAACTTCTGAGTTGGCCAGTTGTTCGTGGTTTGACATCAGTTTGGCACTTATCGCTTGAGGTAAGAGCTTTAAAATGTTTATAAGTATGATTTCTTGCACCAAATTGTCCGTGCGTGGTTTCTCACATCATATACGAGGGGTTGGTGTTATAGAACCGTTGATACGTTACTAGGTACATATCGATTAGGGAATTAATTACATGGGATGGGGTTTCCCGTAAATTGTTCACGTTCGGCCCTTCTTTTATTTGAACAAAAGGCTGCGTTACGACATATAAAGGTAATTACGGTTGGATCAAAACTAGATCTTAGGGTCCTGGTTCGACGCTTTGTCTTTGATTCCTGGTTCAATGATACATAATCATTGAGGGATTAACCACTGGGATTGTAATTATAATAACTGGGTTGGGTCCCTTGACATTCTCTATTTTTGACCATATTGAGGCTTTCACTTCCTCGTTATTAACATTTGGAAAGGTGTACGACAAATTGACCGGTTTAAAATTGATTACCTTAGGACTTATTATATTCGTGCTTGTAGTTATTAATGGTGTTTGTACTGTGGCTTCTTTGGTTACTAATCGACACCCTTGTTTTATGGTTATTGTTCCCACGTCTTGTAGTAATAATTCGGTTCTGTAACTTGGATCAATTCTTTCTGTGTTATTATAACATGATATGGTCCCGACTGTTTCCTTTGGAACAGAAAAAAGCCACAAATCATTTCTAAGATGAATAAATATCTCTCGTTTTGTGCTTCCTACTAACGCTTCGGACGAATTGGGAATTTCTTCCTGTTGGGTTTCCTTTAAGAATATATTTAACATAAAGGATCCAGATTTCACATTGTAAATAGGCAGGGTTAGCTGACATACCAGATTCTTGAAAGCTACACATTTCTTTAGGTCCTGTGGGTTAGCTAAGGCATATTTCCTTCTATCTTGATCGACTAGAAAGTATTCCGCTTCGGGTGGTGATAGTCATGAATGAATTAGGTTTGCCTATATTGGCTGGAAATGTAGAAATTTTATATAATTCATGTATGGATTACTGATTTATTAATGGAATTGTTACCACTGCAAATAGTTGTTCGTTTATCTTCGTCATGTGAACCTTCAGCTTGGTGTAATAGTGGAATAGGTTTGCTACTTCTGGTTCTGTGGGTAAATGTATACCGAATGTGAGATGTGTTTTTATTTCATCCAAGATGTTTTTTAGGTTGGAAGGATCTACCAGGTCGTAGGATAAGGTTCCTCCTATAAGGGCAAATAAAGCGAATTCAAATTTGCTAACGTCAGTTGCTAGGCTAAGTAACGACATTGCCACTATGTCGAGTGACACCATGGTGAGTCTCGAATCTGATATCACGCCATCCACCTTGTTCTTCAAGTAATTCATTATATTTACTGTCTTTGAGATTTTCTTCGAAATTGCCTCAATTTTGTCTCTCTGATAATGGCTATGCTGGCGTGTATTTTTTGGACATGTAAGGTCAGGTTCATAGAGTTATTTAGTTTTCTCACGTTTTCCCTTAGGACCTATAGGTCTTCTTCCGTTGATAGTCCAAATAAGCGAGAAGCTAATTCTCCTACAATTGGAATTAGACTAGTAGACCTGCGGTATTTGCTTTTTGGAAAAAATACATCGAAGATTAGTGTGGTAAATTGTTTTAACTTCTGTATTTCTGTATTAAACAACTCGAAAAATGCTTGTAGTCTCTGCCTATACAATATTAAGAAGTATTGGTGAATTGATACTCTTAAGGCGTTTTTCTCATTTAGTTCAGGTAATGATTCAACGTAATCTTTGGTTGGCTCGTCGGCCATGACCAGTCTGGCACACGTATATTTACCGTCAATTGTCCAAAAATTCTTGGGTACGTATGCTTCTTTTTTCTTCTTCTCTGAGCTTTTCTTTTTGCTATTAGTATCGTACCCTTGAACTACTATAGTTTGCGTCTCGGTATGCATTATTGGGATTCTTGCTTTTGCTTGTATAAAAATTTTGCCGAAGGAATGGGTATGCGTAGTTTTTTTTTCCTGTCGACCATGTTCATTTTGTGGATGCCGTTGGTTTCAGATAAGTCAGAGCGATTAATTTTCTTTGGGATTCACTATCGAGTTTGATTATTTCTGGAACTGTATTTGTTGTGATTTCCTATAATGAGGATTGTATTTCTTTGGCTCGTGCCTCAGGTATGGGCGTGGTTGTCGTCGTGTCTTTCTTTCTTTCCTTAGTAAGGCTCGTATCCTTCTTTCTTTTCGGTGATGAATTCTTAGTAACGTTTCTCGCGGCATGGTCTTGCCGTAGTTGTTTAAGGTATGTCCATATGCTTGGTAGTTCATTCAACATGGCGTAATTTCCAACATAGAGTTTGTTTTTCCTGGAAGTAGTCACGGGAGAGCTTGTGGTGGATTTTATCGTAGTACGTTCACTTATGGAATCATCTATTTTACTTAATGCTCTTCTTTTTCGGCTTTCTCTGTTGTTGGTTTCTAGAGCTTTATCAATTTCTGCCATTTTCTTGTCAAAGTCATCTATTAAGAATTTCGATTTTAATTTAGGAATAATGGGGGTGGATCTCCTTTATTTTCCTTTTGTGCATGTCTTTGGTTGATTGCAGGCTCTTGTCCGATTTTAAGAATTAGAATATAGAGTCCTTCAGCTCATTAGTATTTTTCTCCAGTCTAATTACTTGTTGGAACAAGGTTTCGAACGGTTTGGGGTCCAGTTTCATAAATATCTTCCAGGAATTATGACTTGCAAGTAACGAATTCTCGTGTTTTAAGATTATCCCATGTTTTACAATATCTTGGGCTACGGCGTGAACGATGAAGATTGTCATGCAATTTGTTAACCACATCTCTTTGTTAGCTCTAGAATTAGTTCATCAATAATTATAATATGGATAAACTTTTGTAATTTTATGACTGGTAATCGAATGAGAATTTAGATCAGTATTACAAGGGTTATCTTACTCGATCAGGGACATCGACAAGGTGGAATTAAAGTTTTTGGTGTCCGAATTAATTAATTTGCATTGACTAGGTACGACTGATTGTTAAGTTTGAGGGGATAGTTATTAGAATAGAATAGAATATGATTTATTGGCTAAAATAGCACAAAAGCTAGCATGCACGTCAAAATTACAATAACAAAACAAGTTATATCGGATAAACATAAAATAAAAAATTGAATCAATAATAACACAGATGTTAGGGGATAAGCATAAAACAAAAGTTATATCAATTATTAAAATGGGAAACAAAATAGGGGACAAAATAGTTTTTGTACCTCGTGGTCATCATTTGGGGATACAGGTCCAGTTGGGTATTTGGAGCTCTACGAGCATTGAGTCTTGTATTAGGAAGGGTTGGGGGATTTTCTTTAAAGGGAGGGAGAAAACGTCGATGATAGCCAGAACTAAGGCACTTGTGACCAAAGTTCATGGTAAGGATGTGACGTCGTGATTCCAATGTAATAAGTTCTAGTCTAGCCAAACCTTCATCGTATGTAGTATAGGCCGTCCCCATGATAATTTTTATCGCTCTTTTTTGAATACTTTCGATTTTAGAACATTGGTCTTTGGTCAACCCAGGGTGCCAGACAGGACAAGCATTGTACAGACAGGATCTTATATAAGACAAATAAATTATTTTAAGGTTTTGGATTGATATGGAGAACCGTTTGAGAAGAGAGAAAGATTTAAGGAGAAAACAACCTGACTTAAATAAGTGGGAAATGTGGGAGTTCCATTTAAGGTCGTTGTCCAACTGCACACCAAGCAGTTTAACAGTATTTAAATTTGGTATGCAAAGGTTTTTATTGAAAAGGGGTATATTTTAAAAAAGGAAAATAACATGAAACTGCTTTGGGGTATGCTTAAGTTGAGTTTAACATTGTCAAGATCATTCTTTAAATTGTTAATTAGTGAATCGAGTGTAACATTCAAAGTATTAGATGTTTGACAAAGGTTCAGTAATGTATTATCCGCGAATCATCCGCAAATTTAAAAGAGTTGTCAAAACTTGGTAAAACATTATTAAAAACTATTTAAAAAATGCTAAAGGACCTAACTTAGTCTCTTGAGGTGCTCCACAGGAAATCGAGGAAAAACCTGATGAATCTCCGTTAGGGAGGACTACACATTGCTCACGGTCAGACAAAAAGCTATCTAACATACGTAAAAAAATCTCTTGCACCTAAAGCCCTTGCATTATCTATAACTGTCTGATGATCCAAATTGTCGAAGGCTTTGCTAATATCAGCAAAAACAGCCTCAACGTAGAACTATTCAACTCAAGATGCTTGAAAATAGTATCAAGTATATAAATTAAGCAATGCGTGGTGCTATGATTCGGCCTAAAGCCAAACTGAATTGGGTTGATTTTATCATGAATATCGTCAAAAAGGAAATGGTAAATAAAACTTTCAAATATATTAGAGAAAATGGGGGCTTTTGATATTGGTCTTAGGTCAGAGGGAACTTTTGGGGTCTTAGTTTTTGGTATAGGAGATATAATAGCTCGTTTAAAACACACTGGAAAAATACCATCTACAAAACATTGGTTAAAAATAGCAGTTAGAGGTACACTTAAATACTGGGCACATTCCACAATCATTTTGGTAGGGATATCACCTGGGTATACTGACTTATTTGTGTCAAGAGTTTCGAGTTTAAGTTGAGTCTGATGAATTTCAATCACAGGAATGTCACTCACTGCACTGTTGGCCGGCATATGCTGGAGTGGCGGGTGAATTTTACAAATTGAAGCAAAATGATCATTTATGACATCCGCAACCACTGGGTCATCATTACTGTCCAGTAAGAAAAATTTTGGAGAGACCTTTCACATGAGATCTTGGACACTTTTGTGGAATTTCTTAGGGCCCGAATACAATAACTTATTGAGCACGTGCTTTTTGGATAGCCTCATTAAAAAAGAATGTCATGTTTAAGTTAAGGGGTGTGTGGATTGACTTTGATTTGTGCAGCTCAAAATTATTTCAATAGAGAAGGTATTACTAATTTTTGGTTGCGTTTAATTTGGATTCATTGGTTTTTATTCTTTTAAAGATAATTTCTTTTCTTTTCACACTATAAAACAAAAAATCGCGAAGAAAGGAAGAAAACGAGGACAATTAACAGCCAGTGAAAAAATTGAAAAATTATGCAAATATTTCGGTCAAGACCTCCGCTTGACCATCCTCAGTGCAGAATAAAACTGATAAAAATATAAAAAATCAAACCTTAAATAAAAACACCAATTTAAAATTGGACGACCCTTTCCTAGTAACGGTGAAAGGGTAACTGAATAAAAAACACAAGTCTAAATGGCATTTCAAAATTTCATTTTGTGTAAAGCACTCTTAAAGGCTGATCGCTTTCCAGTTTGACTATTATCGGAGACTCTATTCGATTGCACAATATAACTTTGTGGATGTATATAAAAACGATCAGAATTAATAATTTTGTGAGGCTACGCCAAAGGCCTGAGGTTTTTGATTCCGCCTTGGCGCAACATGTGTACGAGATTCTACACCATTTCATTTTGTTTGACGAAACCTCCATTGTTGCCCCAGTTAAGGGTCTCACGCAGGTTTTCAGGGAGGCAGTTGAAATTAAAAAGCACATTCACCAAAAGGTAGTTCTCAATAGGGACACTGGAGAAATTTTCTAAGTCCCATTTATGACAAAATTATTAATTCTGATCGTTTTTACATACATCCACAAAGTTATATTGTGCAATCGAATAGAGTCTCCGATAATAGTCAAACTGGAAAGCGATCAGAAAATAATTTCTGAGACAACACTGGCTAATCATGATAAAACAAAAATCCGCGAAGAAAGGAAGAAAACGAGGACAATTAACAGCCAGTGAAAAAATTGAAAAAGTATGCAAATATTTCGGTCCAGACCTCCGCTTGACCGTCCTCAGTGCACAATAAAACTGATAAAAATATAAAAACCTAACCTTAAAAAAAACACACCAAACTAGAATTGGACGACCCTCTCCTAGTAACGGTGAAACGTTAATTGAATAAAAAACACACGTCTAAAATGCATTTCAAAATTTCATTTTGCGTAAAGCACTCTTAAAGGCTGATCGCTTTCCAGTTTGACTGTTATCGGAGACTCTATTCGATTGCACAATATAACTTTGTGGATGTATGTAAAAACGATCAGAATTAATAATTTTGACATAAATGGGACTGTATCTCTTATGGCTATTGTTGTGGGAAAAGTTATACAAAGTTTATTTGGTTAAGATACATTGTTTGCTATTATTTAAACTGCACGACCAAGCCTTATTCGATCTTTGGGTTACTTGAGTTTTTATGTTCATATTTTAAGTGATTCTATTTTACATGGGTAACTTTAACTGGGAAGGTTTGAGGTTTTTGAATTTTGATCCCGTTACATTACATTACGGTCCTACAAACGCTACATTTTTGTTAAGTGTTTGAATTTATGTTACAAATATGTTACGCTGTTGAATAATGATTAAGTTTCAAATTTTCTGAGTAATCTATTTTTCCCACGTGAAAAAAGCTGCTGTTCCCATTTTAAGTACACTGACATTCTTTCACATCGCGGTCATTTAATCTTATCACACAATCACTCAGTTATTAGGATGAGAAAATACCCACTTCGCTTACTCACATAGTAAGGTAAGATAACATTCTCGCTCAGAAGCATAAGATTATCATTTGTTTAGTGACAAGTGACAATAGTCAGTTAGTCACCTTGCCAACTTTCAATTTCATCAGTGTTTAATTTGAGTCTTGTTTAGTTCCGTCAACTGTCATACTGAAATTACATGGAGAATGAGCTAGCTGAAGTCAGAAAGGAAAATGTATAATAAAAACAGGTATATCGTAATAAAAGCCATTTCATTTATTATTTATTTTTAAATAAGTGTTTATAAGATGAAATGGTGCTTGTCAATTAGCTGGTAGACACACGAGAAGTCAAGTTTAGTTAATCCTAATGAAAAAAAACAAAATATGATGAAAATATAATAGTTTAGAAACAAATTCGGGCAATTTATTTGCGCATTAGGGGTGGGGGGGTAAAGCGTAGTATATATTAAATACGTAACCTAATCTAGGGTCTTTTCCCCTAAACTCCAAAAACCAATAGTTTAAATAATGTTAACGCAATGACAAACCACGCTTTGCGACACAATTCTCTATTGACTGATATCCGTTTGACTAGTTTCCTTTATAATCTATCTTGCGTGTGTACCAGCCAATTGACAAGTACCGATGATATATATATATTATTCTTTGCGTAAGTCCTAACAGCCTCACCCGCCTCCCCTTCTGATTGGTTGGACATAATATCAGGTGATATACAAAACTTGCTTTTTAAATATGGGATTATGAACAGCTGATATTGACAAAATATATGAAACTGTAAAAATGGGCCATTTTTGATTATATTTAAGCATTGAGGAGGGGCTAGGTTAGTTGAGCCGAAATTTTCAATTTCATGCTAGACTTTTTCCAAGTATCATGGTCACTTTTTGAAATTTTACCCCCCCCCCAATCTGAGGTCCTATATATAACTGTATAAATACATTCCATCGTTGTGTCGAATCTTGTGATGACATTTTTTCTTGTTATACTCTTTCGTGTTCTTTCGTAATTCATAATACGTAATAAGGTGTACCAACGGAAAAGGAACGTCCATAAGAGTAAAAAGAACAAAAACGAAAAAAAAATTATTCTAATCTTTCCCCTTTCACCTCAACAAACTTAGTCAATAGCAGTTCCTCTTAAATGATGAATGTTATATAATAACACATTTGCAGATACCGGTACGCGAGTAACCGTTGACAACTGCCTCAGTGAGACGTCGAAACAAACCACTATATGGTATGTTGCTAACATTAACTCAAAATCTAAAATAATAAATCCAAAAAAAAGCAAACATGATAAGATTCCCGAGCCAACCCCAATTAAGTAGTTGTAGCCTGGCAAATGTAACGTCATGGAAACTCAAGAAAAGCCATAGCATAAATAATATTAATGATTCCTTAAAAGAATGGGTTCTTATCAAAAAAGTGGAAAATTTTGACTGCCCCGCACCACATTTCATTTTAAAATCTCCAAGGAAAGTCTTGGAAGACAGAATAATCCTAAGATTAATGGCGACCTTAGTTCATTATAATTTTAGTGCAATTACAATGACAAGAACAATCGAATACACCAGGCTAAGCGCCAACCTAGCATTCCAAATTTTGATACAAAGAATCCCAATGACAAAATATGCCCTATTATCCGAGTACATCGAAAACAACACTTGGTATGATCAGGATGATAATAACGTCACTACGATTTGGCCCATTACATTTCTCTCCATTCTAATAGACCGAGGACATATGCTAAAGGGAGAAAGCTTCCTTAGGGCCTTATACGTCAACTGTGTAAATAAAACATACATAAACCCAATAAACCCTTCAACGGGATCCGCTATTTTTCAGGTCACCCCGAGGGATTATAAAGACGGAAAGAAAATAACCCTGAATTTCTTTCAGCAAGACGAAAACTTCGGAAATAAAATATTCCCCGGCTTTGATGTAATTGTGCGCGAGCAACTATGTTGTTGTCAATTACATATAAACTTAGGTTTTTCCGTGGTAAGAATAATAAATAACCCGTTCTCATTATCTGAATGGTGCCGAAAATTCATTCGACAAAATATGCAAAGGAGTGATATAATTCCCACATTGGAAGGTCTCCACCTCCCAAACCAATTATTAGTATATTTAATGCATTTGAATACGCCTGAAAGTGGTCAAAATAACATAGTAAATGAACTAAGATTTCTCAGTTCCAATGTATCATCATGGGAAAATTATAGACTTACCAATATGTTAACATCCTCAGGCTCAAAGGCGGTACTGTCAGACGATGCACCCATATTAAAACTGAAAGCCGATATCCGGGGAAGAAATTGTGTGTATAAATAATCCCATCAGAATTAATAATAGAAAGGCTCACCAATACTATCTGAAGTGTTATATCTAGATTAATCCGTTATCATTTGAAAAGTGCATTATATGAATAGGCTATTAGTGTATTAATATGTTGTAAAACTATAAATCAGGAAGTAAAGGTCCAAAGACATATCTATATATACATCTTCCTTTAAATTGAAAAAAAGGGAGCGAAAAGGTAGTTTCTTGGAAAACTCAATACTTTTAAACCTGTATGGAACTTTGAAGAATCAAATTATGTTCGAACAAAAATTAGCCAAGTGAAAGGTGGCACTGGTGAACAAGTAGTTCAACCTCGACCTGAAGTTACATTACTTTCCATTCAAAAATAAATATTCATTATTGGTTAATATGGAGCTTTAGAAGTATCGAATTATGTCGAACGAATAAGTACCCTAGAATGAGGAAGTACTGGCGAAAAAGTAGTTTGATCTCGACCTAGAGTAACCATGATTGTAACTAATTTTGAATGAAAACAACTAGACAATCAAACAGTTCGTGGTAACGAACTGTAAGTAAGAAGCGACCCGGCTCAATGGTAACCGAAACTCTAAAAAACGGAATTTTGATACCAATAGTTACATCAAAAGAATCGTATTTTAATTCTGATTTCAAACATATAAGTTTCATCAAGTTTAATTTACCTATCAAAAGTTACGCGCCTGAGAAAATTTGGCTGATTTTCGAAAAAAGGGGGAAAGACCCCTAAAAATTATAGAACCTTAATGAAAACCACACCATCATATTCAGCGTATCAGAGAACCCTACTGTAGAGGTTTCAAGCTCCAATCTACAAAAATGTGGAATTTTCCATTTTTTGCCAGATGAAAGATCACGGATGCGTGTTTATTTGTTTTTTTTCTTTTCCCAGGGGTGATCGTATCGACCCAGTGGTCCTAGAATATCGAGCAAGGAATCATTTGAACGGAAAATAAAAGTTCTAGTGCCCTTTTTAAGTGACCAAAAAAATGGAGGGCAACAAGGCCCCCTCCCACGCTCATTTTTTTCCCAAAGTCACCCGATCAAAATTTTGAGATAGCCATTTTGTTCATCATGGTCGAAAATATTATAACTATGTCTTTTAGGATGACTTAATCCCTCGAAGCCCCCAGGGGGAGGACTGAAAGTTATGAAATTTACCCAATGTTAACATATAGTATTTGTTATTGGGAAGTATACAGACGTTTTCAGGGGGAATTTTTTTCTGGTAGTGGGGGTGGGGGTGGGTCGGGGGTTATATGGGAGGATCTTTTCATGAAGGAAGTTTTCATGGGGGAACGGACATTGCTATGAAGGGAACGCAGGATTTCCCATCATTATTTTAAAAAAAATCAGAAATTAAATATAAAAAAACAAGTTTTTTCAACTGAAAGTAAGGAGCAACATCAAAACTTAAAACGAACAAAATATATTAGCTATATGATTGGGTTCACCTTCTAGTCAATGCCTCGCTCTTTAAGCCAAAGATTTTTTAGTACTTTCATAAGAGCTATTGATTCTAATTAACGGCCTTTGTGATTAAGGGGCCATTTTTAAAGAATTGGAACAAAACTCGAACTTTAGCTTAAAGAGCAAGGTATTGACTAGGGGGCAAACCCCCTAATATACATATTAAAAATATATAAATATAGAAGTTCGTTACGTAAGGTAATTCGTAAGTTACGTATATTTATTACTAATAAAAAACGTTCGTAAATAAAATTCAACAAGTTTCGAGAAAGCCATTTAACCAAATAAAAGTAAAATTAATATGCAAATTTCGTTTTAATTATTCATGCACAGTGAGCCAAAATCAAAACCTGCATTAATTAAAAAACGTTCACAAATGAAATAAAAAAAACAAGTTTTTTTAACTGAAAGTAAGGAACGACGTTAAAACTTAAAACGAACAGAAATTATTCCGTATATGAAAGGGGCCGTCCCCTCCTCAACGCCTCACTCTTTACGCTAAAGTTTGACTTTCTTAAAACTGAATTTTTTTAAAAATAAAATTTTATTTTAATTGCAAATTTTTTTAAATAACTTTAACGAAATTCACACCATCAGATTCAGCTTATCAACGAACGTTATTAAAGAAGCTTCAAACTCCTATCTGCAAAAAAGTGGAATTTTGTATTTTTAATTAACTTTAACGAAAATTACACCATCACACTCAACTTATCAGAGAACCCTATTAAAGAAGTTTCACGCTCCTATCTGCAAAAAGGTGTAAATTTGCATTTTTGCTCGAAGAAAGATCACGATGCGTGCCCTCCAAAAAATGGAGGGCAACTAGGCCCCCTCCCACGTTCATTTTTTCCTCAAAGTCACCCAATTAAAATTTTGAGATAGCCATTTTGTTCAGCATAGTCGAAAATCTAATAACTATGTCTTTTAGGATGACTTAATCCCCCACAGTTCCCAGGGGAAGATCTGCAAGATATGAACTTTGCCCATTGCTTACATATTGTATTGGTTATTGGGAAGTATACAGACATTTTCAGGAAGGATTTTTTTCTGGTGGGGGGGGGGCTGGAGGAGGGGGTTACTCGGGAGAATCTTTCCGTGGAGGATGTTTCTTTGGGGTAAGGGATATTTCTATGAAGGGTGCGCCGGATTTCCAAGCATTATTTAAAAAACGATCAGAAATTAAATTAAGCTTTTTCAACTGAAAGTAAGAAGCAACATTAGAACTTAAAACGAACAGAAATTATTACGTATATGAGGGGGTTCTCCCCAAGTCAATACCTCGCTCTTTACGCTATAATTTTTTTAGTGCTTTCAAAAGAGCTATCTATTCTAATTAAACGGCCTTTGTGATTCAGGGGTTTGTGAATTAAATTTTTTTTAACTTTTAACGTAAAGAGCGTGGTATTGACTAAGGGGAGAACCCCCTCACATACGTAATAACATATACGTAATAAAAAAAAACAAAAAAAAACAAACAAGCGATACGGCTCAATAGTAATCGAAACTTTTAAAAACAAAATTTTGATGTCAATAAATGTATCAAAAGAATGTGCTTATAATGCTGATTCTAAATATATAAATTTTATTAAGTTTAGTATTACTCATAAAAGGCTACGAGCCTGAGAAAATTTACCTGAATTTTTAAAGAGGGAGGAAACTTCCCCTACAAGTGAAAGAATTTTAATGAAAATCCCACCGTCAGATTCAGCGTATCAGAAAACCCTATTACATAGGTTTCAAGCTAATATCTGCAAAAATCTGCAACGTACTTTTTGCCAGAAGAAAAATATACGAATATAGAAGTTCGTTACGTAAGTTAATTTGTAAATTACGTCAGAACCAAATTTAGAGACATCCAATTAGCAAAAGAAGAGTAAAATTTTTATGCAAATTTTGTTTACTTATTCAATGACGGTGAGCCAAAATAAAAGCTGCATTAACTAAAAAACGATCAGAAATTAAATTAAAAAAAAACAAGTTTTTTAAACTGAAAGTAAGGAGCGACATTAAAACTTAAAACGAACAGAAATTATTCCGTATATGAAAGGGGCTGTACCCTCCTCAACGCCTCGCTCTTTACGCTAAAGTTTAACTCTGTCTAACAACTTTATTTTTTAAAACAATAAAAAACTTTAGCGTAAACATCAAGGCGTTGAGGAGGGGACAGCTCCCGTCATATACGGAATAATTTCTGTTCGTTTTAAGTTTTAATGTCGCTCCTTACTTTCAGTTTAAAAAACTTGTTTTTTTTTATTTAATAGCCAATAGAAACTACCTTTCATTTCGGAACAATGGCCAAGGCAATTATTGATACAGAGTTTATAACTATCCAGTATGCTGAAGAAAACGTGATATACTCTGCAGCAATCCTCAATGTGAATAAATCAGGGGAAGGTTTTCGCAAAAATTGGGACGTCAAATATGATTTAAAGGAATATAACATAGAATAAACAAGATTTCCCATTGTAACAAACTTCTCGACCCATTGGCATTTAAGTTTGTTCTCCCAAACAAACGGTTATTATAACTGGGGGTTGCTGGTGCATAGTTGTTTCTAGTACGGCATTCCCTGGCAATATGCCCTTGTTTATTACATGCATACCATATAATTGGGAGGTTATTTACATTGTCTGTCGTGTTCATGGGTACGAAACGTACAGTTCTTTGCCTGGTAGGGGTTGAGGATCTATTTTGATTCGGTTTGTGGGAATTATCTCTTGAGAAAAGTGCGGGTGAAATTTCTCGTGATCGTCCCGGCGTTGATACTCCTACGTTATTTATTCTTGACTTATTATGGTTGGCCACAATCGAGTCAATTTCTACCATTCTTTCTACTTCTTGAACTGCTAGCTCTAATGTTTGAATATTTTTTGATGTTATCATTCGATATAGTTTGGGGCTCAGTCCTTGTAAGAAAGCGTTTAGCAAAATTTTATCGTATAAGCTACCAGATTCTTTCCCATATTTTGCTTCTATTGATACCATTACATTATGTAGGTATTCCCTAACATTTTGGGTTTCGTCAAAACATACTGTCCGTGCTTTAATTGGTGTGTTGAACTGTTCTCAACGAATCTTTCTCGGAACATTTTTAGCAATTTTTCTGTGGAGTTTATTGGGAGGTTGTTATCTTCCCCTATGGTGTTTCCTATTGTTTTAAAAATGTTAACGCTTGCCCTTTTAGTCTCATTAACAGCATGCCCACCAATGTTTTTAAGTCCGTTTGTGTTATTTCTACAAATTGGATTAATTGTATAATAAATTCATCTACATTTGAATCTCAATTGTATGAGGGAAGGGATTTTGAAATTTCCACTGCCTTAGCAATAAGTTTTTGTTTTAACAATTTTTCGTTTTGATCTAACGACATATTGGTAATTATTTTAAAAACACTATAAATTCGGCACTTAGGTTTTTTTATATTACTTAAATTTGACACTTTCAAATTTCACTTAGCTTATGAGGGGATTTTACTTCTTATCTTTTTCTTAGTTCTATTTGTTTTTAGCTTAAAGGATCTTAGGCTTAACAAAATATGGCACTTTCTTTATGCATAGTATTTCTCAATAAATTATATATATATATATATATATATATATATATATATATATATTATATATATATATATATATATATATATATATATATATTATATATATATATATATATATATATATATATATATATATATATATATATATATATATATATATATATATATATATATATATATATATATATATATATATATATATATATATATTTTTTTCTTAAGGAAAAATTTTGTCCTTGTGCTTTTCTCCGTTAAACAGAGCCGCACCAATTCAAACGGGGGGAATTATTTTGTTTTAGTGAGTTTTGTTTTATTTCTGTTTGGGGAATGTTATGTGAATTTATACCATAGCTTGAGGGGACAAACCTCCTACACACCGCGCCAATTCAAATGGGGGATCTTTTAGTTCTATTCAAAGGGGGGGGGTATTTTGCCTTTAGGGGGATATTAGGTGGGTTTATATTATAGCTTGAGGGAAATCTTCATGTGACGGGGGATTAAAGCAGTGGTTCAAATGGGGAGCATACGTCAGTGACCATAACTGAGTCAAACTCAGATTACATAGATTCAGATTCCTTAGGAAACGATCGGAGACACGAGGACTAATTATTCTGAGAAATACTAACATGAAGAGATAAAAATAAGAAAGTAATTTATTTATTTTTACTCACATTTACGGTACTGGATTCAACCAGGAATATCAAAATAATGGCACTTCAACTCACTGTTACAGTACTTTGATAAATTGCACAGTGAGAGATAGGTTCTAACACGGGTCTGTTTAAAATTCAAGTTCAAAGTTTGATTTAAACATAGTAAAGGACTCACATAACTTAGTCGAAAATTGATAATGGGTCGATAATAGATTCACTCTAAACTTACATATGTCTGATCAAGAACTATCAAAAAACTCCTCTAAACTGGTGCAAAATTGTCAAGTCCTAACTAATAATACTATCCAATTTCACCAGAGGTTACATTAAGGTGTTGCTAAAAAGTATGTTATATTGGATCTATTGGTCCAATAGTAAGTCCTATAATCCTATTGGACAGGGAATACACCAATTGGCTACTTCAACTTTCACACGATTTATAGCTATGAGATTTTCATTTTGGAATTTTTGGGACAATACGACTTGATTACATTGAACTGCCTACTCTAAACTTAATTTTACAATAATATAGCTTGATTACATGAAAATACTTTTTATCTCTAATGGCTATTGTTGTGTGACAACACAATCTGATTACATTGAAATGCTTACTCTAAACTTAGTTTTAGAATAATAAAGCTTGATTAAATGTAAATACTTTGTATCTCTTATGGCTATTGTTGTGGGAAAAGTTATACAAAGTTTATTCAGTTAAGATACATTTGCTTGCTACTATTTAAATTGCACGATCAAGCCTTATTCGATCTGTGAGTTACTTGAATTTTTAGGTTCATATTTTAAGTGATTCTATTTTACATGGGTAACTTTAACTTGGAAGGTTTGAGGTTTTTGAGTTTTGATCCCGTTACATTACGTTACGGTCCTAAAAACGTTACATGTTTGTTACGTTTTTGAATTCATGTTACAAGTATGTTACGCTATTGAATAATGAGTAAGTTTCACATTTTTTGAGTAATCTATTTTTCCCGCGTGAAAAAAGCTGCTGTTCCCATTCTAAGTACACTGACATTCTTTCACATCGCGGTTTTTTAATCCTATCACACAATCACTCAGTTATTAGGATAAGAAAATACCCACTTCGCTTACTCACATAGTAAGTTAAGATAACATTCTCACTCAGAAACATAAGATTATCATTTGTTTAGTGACAAGTAACAATAGTCTGTTAGTCACCTCACCAACTTTCAATTTCATCAGTGTTTAATTTGAGTCTTGTTTAGTTCCGTCAACTGTCATACTGATATTACATGGAGAAAGAGCTAGCTGAAGTCAAAAAGGAAAATGTATAATAAAAACAGGTATATCGTAATAAAAGCCATTTTATTTATAATTTCTTTTTAAATAAGTGATTATAAGATGAAATAGTGCTTTTCCATTAGCTGGTACACACACGAGAAGTCAAGTTTGGGTAATGGTAATGAAATAAAACAAGATTTGATGAAAATATAATAGTTTAGAAACAAGTTCGGGCTATTTATTTGCGCATTAGGTTTGGGGGGTAAAGCATAGTATATATTAAATACGTAACCTAATCTAGGGTCTTTTCCCCTAAACTCCAAAAACCAATAGTTTAAATATTGTAAACGCAATGACAAACCACGCTTTGCGACCCAATTCTCTATTGACTGATATCCGTTTGACTAGTTTCCTTTAGAATATATCTTGCGTGTGTACCAGTTAATTAACAAGTACCGATGATATATATATATATATATTATTCTTTGCGTAAGTCCTAACAGCTTCACCCACCTCCCCTTCTGATTGGTTGGACATAATATCAGGTTATATAAAAAACTTGCTTTTTAAATATGGGATTATGAACAGCTGATATTAACAAAATATATGAAACTGTAAAAATGGGCCATTTTTTTATTATATTTAAGCATTGAGGAGGGGCTGGGTTAGTTGAGCCGGAATTTTCAATTTCATGCTAGACTTTTTCCAAGTATCATGGTCACTTTTTTGACGTTTTACACCCCCCCCCAGCTGAGGTCCTATATATAACTGTATAAATACATCCCATCGTTGTGTAGAATCTTGTGATGACATTTTTTCTTGTTATATTCTTTCGTGTTCTTTCATATTGTAAAGTAACAATTTTATTGGTTGATTTTTTTTTAATATATTCCTAGAGCTATTTCTCGGACCATTAGGGGTTGGGTGTATTTTCAGAAAAGGGGCCTTGATATTTGGAAATAGTATAAAATAAATAATTTTATGGTACTGCTTGTGTGTTCAGCATGTTTTCTTCAGAAAAGAACACTCACTAAATGTTGGGCCTTAGAAAAAGACAACTAGACTAATACTCATTTTTATGAAGAAGATAAACAGTTTTGTATTTATATAGGGTAGGCTTACAGTTTACTTTAAAACTGATTCATTGGGACCAAGTCGGCTGGACTGGGGCCCGATACCACTAAAAATGAAAATTTCTTCGAATTTCTCGGCATTTTGTTATTAAATTATAGGTTTTTTATTATCTCCTCTAGTTTTTTAATTAATTCATTTCCAGTTCGTTTTTATTAACTTACTGATCTTTTTGTTCCATCTGCCATTTATTTTTTGTCACACAGTTTTTTTTTTAATTGTAAACTATTTCTCAACGACTTCCAAATGCTCAATTAATTCACACTTTTATCAGTATAGCACAACAGTAAGAACACTTCCCTAGGCTGTGTTAACTTAGGTTGTAATCTTGGATGAAATATTATATTTTTTTTTTAGAAAATTAAAGTATTGAAAATATTTTTTACAGAATCTATAAATATAAGTGAAAATTCGGGGCAAAAAATCGTTTTTTTGTTGCATAATTTGATCTTTCTTATTTGTTTTCCTCAACTCATCGACTTTTTCCGTTTATGCATTTAAAACCTAGACAAATTCGGTGATTATGTTATGTAAAATCCAATGCTTTTTGTGCCCCTCATGTTCGATTATATTCATCTATTCTTGAGAAAAAAATAATTCTCTACTTTTTAGTTCATTTTAAAATGAGTTTAATTTTTTTATTGTTTGACCTCCTCCCCTAAAAATTCTTTGTACGTGCCTGGACCTTTGAGGCCTATCAAAACAGCTATGGGATAACATTCTTGGGGTTGAATTGTGTGAACTCTTCTTTTATTTCTTACTTTATTTTGGTTGGGAGTTACGTTTCAAATTACAAACGGAAAGAGGCATTTTATGCAAAATAACTGCTGTTTCGTATAAGAACCGAAGACAACGATTGAAATATTTTTTGTTCGATAAAATAAAAACTAAACAAAAGCCCTGTTACTCGGAATTGCTCAAATCTTCATGTTGGAGCAATATAAATTTGAATCTTGAGAAGGTGAGACTGAGACCGAGACAATTTAAAATATTAGACGGGAAGGGAGTGATTAAAATGATTTTTTGTGTCTTTTAAGAAGCTGGATTTATTAACATCGCTTTTATTGAAATTTAACAAAAAAAATCTAGTTGGTTATCATCTTTTCTGAAAAACTCTAAATTGTCCTGTGATTATTGATTTGTCTTTTATCTTGTACTTATCACTCATCAACTTTCGGCTTATAACACCAATAATGGCAATTAAAAACAACATCAACAACAACAACAAAATAAATGAAACTCACAGAGGAAAAAAAAAATAACAAAATGAAAAATAAAATCAAAAAAGGTGAAAAAACGAGGATTTTGTCAGCCAGTTCCGAACTATGAAGAAGAGGAAATAAGCAAATATTTTAACAAGGACCTCCGCCGAGTTGTCCTCAGTGCTAAACAAAAAAGAAAGAAAAGAAAAAGAAACCAACAAAAATCGAACCTTTCGATGTTTACTTGACAACGACAGAACAGAAACTAAATAAGAACCAGGTTGGAATCAATGAAAAAGAAATCTACTAAGATGATTGAGCAGTAATCATTTGTTTTTCATAGCTTTAGCTGGCCTACAAATTCGCTCATCATTTGATGTGCAAATAGGTTCTTTCAAGTTATAATTGGGCTTAATGAAATATCTCCAGTATCTCTGTTTATTGCTAAATTTCGGTTTATGTATTTTTTTATCTCAATTACCTCTTTAAAAGTTTGTGGTAGGCCATTTACAGTTGATATTAGGGTTGCCTCGTTAAAGAGAACCAGATGGGTCGGATTTTCGAAAATATGCAGGGCCAATGCCGAATCAAAGTTGTCATTGTTATTTTTCAATCTCAACGACTAATCTATTGAAATTTTGTGTTCATGGAAACGTTCACCTAGTTGTTGATAGGTCTTACCAATGCAGAATTTCCCACATGAACACGGGATTCTGTAGACACCACTACCCAGTGCAGGGTCAGTTTTATCCTTTCCTGAGTTGAAAAAATGTTCAACTTTTTGTTCAGTTTTGAGAGAAACAGAGAGATTATGTTTTTTTTTTAATTTTTCAAGTTTACCGCCAGGTTTCTGGATGTATGGTAAAGTGATGAAAGTTTTTTCTCAACTGCCGGGGTAACTGAATCAAGGAGGACGGGCTCCCTATTTTGTTGTTTTATGTTTTTTAATTGTCTATCTATGATATTTTCAATAAGTTTGATTGGGTAACCATTGCAGAAAAGAATATCCTTGACTTACTTTAATTCAGAATTTATGTGATTACGGGAACAGATTTTTAAAACTCTGCCAACTAAAGAGATTATTACCCCTTTTTTCACAGAAGGAGGGTGATGCGAAGAGAAATGTAGATATCGATCACTATGGGTCGGCTTTCTATATATAGAAAATTCAACGCTAGGAGCAGTTTGTATAATCAAAACAAAAAAATTTTCGGAACATTTTTTTTTAATTCCAAAAAAAAATTTCCTTCAAAAATTTTTTCCTTCAAATTATGGGCCTATCCATGAGCAGTGTATTGTCTCCTTATTTGGCAAACTTTCACATGGATTTCATAGAACAGTCTGCTTTGAATAGTTTCCCCTTAAAGCACTCTATCTGGTTTCGTTTCGTTGATGTTATCCTTTCTGTTTGGGAACATGGACAAGACTCTCTAAGAGATTTTTTGGCACATTTGAACTCTTTTGATTCGAATCTCCAGTTCACAACGGAACTCGAAGATTCAGGTAAGCTTCCTTTCTTGGATGTTTTGATCCTAAAAACTGCTCCTAGCCTTGAATTTTCTATATTTTCTATATAACATGCAGCCACACAAGATCACAAAAATAATGCTTCTGTCATGTTAAACCAGCGTCAGTTGAGGCTCGCTGCATCAGCTCCAACTGGAAACCACCCAAACTCACAAAGTGACAATAGCATACCATAAAAGAATCCGGAAATGCTCCGCGAGCAAGATGCAGTGTCAAGGGCGGAGATAGTTTGAGCTTTAAAGACTATTGCTAGTTCTTTGCTGCAGCTTCGTGTGATCATATTGCCGAGGTGTCCCGAACAATGTTCCCTGATCTGTACCAGAAGGCTTGTCGTTAAATGCTAAGAACATGACATGCTTGTTGACGGAGGCTATTTATCCGTACTTTCGAGAAATTCTAGCCGAAGACATCCAGAAATCTGACTTTGTGCTCGAATATGATGAAACAACGAACAATGGTGGGGTAGAGGAGCTCCAAATAAGAGTTCGATACTGGTCAAAAGAGCGGAAACAAGTGGCTAGTCGGCATCTTCGGACATAATATATGGGACGTGCAATCAGTGAAAATCCAGAAAATCCTCTAGAGCATTGAAGATACAAAACTTTCACTTGAGAGATTGCTGATACTTGCAAGTGAATGCCCAGCTATCAATAAGAAAGTGTGGCCCATCGTAGACTCAGAAAAGAGAAAAAGGTATTCAAAAGGCCTATTGAATATGGGAACCTGCAGCATTCATGCAGTGCATAATGCATTCCTGAAAGGACTGCAAGAACTTGGTGAGGAGTGCTCTGATATGATCATCGCTGTTTACCACTTTTTCACGGGATGGCCGTTCTGACGATTTCAACCAGTTCCAACAGAAAGTTAAAGTTCCTCAGCGTAAGTTTATGAAGCACGTCCCCATGAGATAGCTCACCATAGGGGAAGCAGCAAGCCGCTTCATGAAACAGTTACCTGCATTGGTAGAATATTCGTGCCCACGAATGCTAGAATTCGGGCCAAAGAAAAATTGTCTGGAGTACCTGATGTCAAATGCAGAATATTTGAAAATTGTAAAATGGCTAAAAAAGCAAACAATGAAAGCCGAAATTGAGTTTATTATAAGCTCTGCAGCAAGTTTCACCGCTTTTACCGGTGTGTTTCAACAACAGGAGCCGTTAATTCATGTGGTACACTTTGAGCTGAGACGGTTATGCAGAGTTCTTTTGGGGCAGATTGTGCCGGCTGATGATGTCAATCTCCGGATCCTCGGTGGTTTTGAAGGCTTAGTTAGTATTGCAGATGTTTACCTACAGCAACCCTTGTGTAATGAAAGGGTCCTGGCTGCCCTGGATTCTAAAATTCTGGATTCTTAGATTGGATTCGTTATTCTGAAAGACAAGAATTTTTTTTTCTGACAATTAGAAAGCAAATCAAAGCTGTTGTACAGTACCTTCTGACAAAATGCCATGTGAACAACGAGTTTTTCAGAAGCCTTGCCTGCCTAGGCCCTCCCAGTCCAGATTGCCAAAGAACGAGTTATAGTGATATCTTCCACATCGCGAGAGAACTTCTATTTGAGACGGACATCGAGCAAGTCCAGGGAAAATTGTTGTTATTACAGTCAGATCCTGTGCCGCCACCCACGGATAGTACTCGAATCGACAGCTATAGGCAAAAGATCCTGGAACTGAAGACGCCATCTGGTGAAACTAAATATTAGACCTTAGGTCGGATCGTCCGGGAAGCTCTGTCGCTCTGTCATGGAAGCCCAGACGTAGAAAGAGGATTTTATTGGTCAGCTCTGCTGATGACTAGCCTTCAAGCGTGTAGAGAAGAGTGGACACTGAATGCTAAGGCTTTTGCTGAGGATACGCTCCGCGGATATCAGAACAAACCAGAGCGTGTGCTGATCACAAAGAAGCTGCTTTGTCTGGGTAGATCAGCTAGAGCCAGCTATGAACTATTCCCTATTGGACGAAGACAGTAAGAATCAGAGAGAGAGAGAAGTTTGAAGCTGAGAAGGAAGATGCTGAACAAGAAATCCAGGAGATGGTGCGGAAGAAGCAGAAAATAGCGGCCATAGAGTCAGACATTGTACGAAAAAAAAAGAGATGGTTAAGCAAAAGGAAATAGGCAATACCCTTCTGAGAGAGGCAGGGGAACGGTTGAAGAAAGCTGTGGAAGAGAAGGACTTCATGAACATTGGTCTTGCTCGAAGTATGCTGGAAGCAGCATTAAAAGCTCGCTCCGAAGAAAGGAAAAGGGTAGATGATACTGAATCGGTTGAAGTTCTTTTTCTGAAGAGGAAATCCGAACTAATTGATCGCCTTTCGAAAAAGTCAAAGAAGTGATGACATAATATCCAGTGATTGCTTATACCTAGTCGTGGCGTACGCTTGTTTTTTAATAAATCAGTTTTCGTTCCTAGTTCCATAATCGAAGTCGTACATTTACCGAAGTTATCGTTTTGTATAAGTAAATAAAGTCAGGTGAAGAAAAAACAAAGGATTTCAGCCTTTCTGTCCGTAACTTCTTGGGCTCTCATAGGCCTGCGGTGATCTTACGTACTAATTTTGATCCTTGTAATCCATCTGACTATGCTCTGACGGCTTCTGAGCAGTCACTTTTTGTCACTTTTTTGGTGTCCTCAAGTAACTAAAGTCACTTTTTTCGTGCACCTCGTCGCGGCCGACCCCTGCATACTAGAAATCAACATTTACACCAAAATCTAGTAACTGACAAATTACACTTTATCAGTGAAAACAATCAGCACCACCATACAATGAGCTTCATCACTTCATTGTTTAAATAAAGAGAGTTAAAATACATACAGCAAAACAATGTTTTTTGCGTTTTTCTCTGAAGTTACTCAGATGTAGATACTAGGTTTTGTTGGAGGACAGCTGCATATATTTGGCTTTAAAATACATTTATCTATCTATCTATCTAATGTGAAGAATAAGACCAAACATATTTTGCATGCAGACCTGCTATACTTTACCCCCCCCCCCTGTTGTGCAAATCTATAGCCCAAATTTACTGCTAAAGTTACAAAGAAACTAACAAAAAAAAACCCTATGTTCTTGAATTTTACACAGCCTAGACTTGAGTGAGCGGCACATAATACACAAGTACCAAAATACCTTCCCCCTATGGAAATTAAAAAAATGAAATTCTCAAATTTGGAAAGCCTTATTTTCTGCAGGGGGTGTTTTCAACAGGCAAGGCTGTATCCAGGGGGATTAGGGGGTTTCAACCTCCTCCTCCCCTTTCCCAAAATGTTTGTCTGACTAAAATGTAACAGAAATGGATATAAACAAATTTTGTAGGTGTTTTTTGAGATTTTTTGTTAACCCCCCCCTCTGAAACTTTTTCTTTGAGTAAAACCCCCTCCAAAAAAAATCCTGGGTACAGCAGTAGTGTGCTAATAGGCACCACAGAACCTACAGGAAAACCTACAAGAATATGGTCAAAAGTGTAATAGATTGAAAACCTACATGAAAATATACATTGGAATTGCGCAAGAAAAACCCATGGTTGTGTCATTAAACTCACGTGTGAATATTTTAAAAGTTGTCACACTATAATGCATGTTATGAAACTAAAGACGAGGTTTTTTAAACTTGGCAAGGTATAATAAGGTCTTACATGTTTTGAGAGTATGGTCGTAATAATATAATGTGGTCAAACAGGTTTTTTTTCTGTTTTTGTTCTCAATTGCACAATGAATGTACGTCATGAGTTCACGTGTACATTCTTAAAAAAAAAACTGGTTTGATATAAAGTAGTCAAACATGTTTTGAGGGCATGCATGAAATTATATAACTCAACATCCGTTTTTTATTCATCCTTGAAACCCGTATAAAATGTTCATGCATTGGAATTTAATTTTCATTATGTTGTAGCATATCGAGCATAGTACACTGGATTTTATTAACTCTGAAACAATGGATATTTCTATTTTCAATGTGAGTACACTTTCATTCTTTATTTCAAAAAAAAAATCGTTTTACTAGTAAATTCAAATTTCAGGGGGACTTAGCCCCCCCCCTCCAACAATACAAACCCTTAAAATATGATGAGTATATTCGATAGAAAACGCTAAGTATGCTTTTTTCTATTATGTAAAACAAAAACTCTCTCATCCACTGCTTTGTTACGATCATAATTCCTTACTTATAGCTATTTCGTTCATAAAAAAATGCCCCCTTTTCCCAATTATCAGAAAATCTTTTTTCCAGTCTAAAAACCACATGTGTTTATAATTACGGAGAGTCCCTTTTGAAGTCAGAGTTTAAACGTGTCTTATCTGAGTTATGAAAACAAAAGGTTGATGATTAAGACAAGGATTTGTGTAATTCTAAACGCTTTGGCCATTCAAAAAGCGAGGATTTCTGTTAAATAAATAATTCTTATACATTTTAAAATAGCTTATTTCGTTCCAAAGCTTGGCTTTTTCATAACCAAAGGTTCACATTTGACCCAAAGAAATGTATTTTCTATAATTTTCTTACAAAAACAAGTGTTTACGGTCAAAAAAGCTTTATAGTTTAGTTTTTACGGAAATGGCTTATTTTCGTTCCAAAGCTGCGCTTTTTCATAACCAAAGGTTCACATCTGACCCAGCGAAATGTATTTTCTATAATTTTCTCACAAAAACTAGTGTTTACAGTAAAAAAAAAGCTTTATAGTTTAGTTTTTACGGAAATTGCATATTTTCGTTCCAAAGCTTGGCTTTTTCATAACCAAAGGTTCACATTTGACCCAAAGAAATATATTTTCTATAATTTTTTTACAAAAACAAGTGTTTACGTTCAAAAAAGCTTTATAGTTTAGTTTTTACGAAAATGGCTTATTTCGTTCCAAAGCTTGGCTTTTTCATAACCAAAGGTTCACATTTGACCCAAAGAAATGTATTTTCTATAATTTTCTTACAAAAACTAGTGTTTACGGTCAAAAAAGCTTTATAGTTTAGTTTTTACGGAAATGGCTTATTTTCGTTCCAAAGCTGCGCTTTTTCATAACCAAAGGTTCACATCTGACCCAGCGAAATGTATTTTCTATAATTTTCTCACAAAAACTAGTGTTTACAGTAAAAAAAAAGCTTTATAGTTTAGTTTTTACGGAAATGGCATATTTTCGTTCCAAAGCTTGGCTTTTTCATAACCAAAGGTTCACATTTGACTCAAAGAAATGTATTTCCTATAATTTTCTTACAAAAACTAGTGTTTACGTTCAAAAAAGCTTTATAGTTTAGTTTTTACGGAAATGGCTTATTTTCGTTCCAAAGCTGGGCTTTTTCATAACCAAAGGTTCACATTTGACCCAAAGAAATGTATTTTCTATAATTTTCTTACAAAAACTAGTGTTTACGTTCAAAAAAGCTTTATAGTTTAGTTTTTACGGAAATGGCTTATTTTCGTTCCAAAGCTGGGCTATTATGCATTTGTTCTGTAAATAATGCTTTAAGCAAAAAGTATTTAGTTTAAATAATTCTAGGAGGAATTGAGTTTTATGGATGGTATGGAAAAAAAAATGAACATGATTTTTCAACTTTATGAAATAATGCTTATTTCACATAGAAAATAAAACCTTTTTTCTATAGATTAATGATATAGCACCGCCATTGAGTGATGAGACATCAGCATTTACTGGACCAATTCTATCACCACCAACGGAGTTCAGTGATGAATCTACATTAGTTCTAGAGAATATGGAGTGGCATAGAGGTTTTCTTAATGATGTTTTTGGGGATATGGCTAGCCTAGACGATTTAGCTTGTGATATTGACATGCTTGAGGATCCGGAGTGGGCAGATAGATTTATGCGTGAGTATTTAGGGGGTGTTACTAGTGCAACTGAACCGGGTCCTCATAAAGAAATTACGTCACAGGACAATACAGGCTGGTTCGATCAATTGTCCCCAAACACCTTGGAATATGTGCTATCAGGCTTAGGGGACCTCATGCCATCTCCAACCAATGTAATTGAACAGACTGGGGGTGGTTTTATTGACAATTCTGTGTCACCCCCACCATTCCGCTTAACGATATAGCTAGTACTAGTAGTAATACAACAACAACACCAGTATCCCCTCTTCCAGATTTTTTTCTGTCCAACTCTGCCTTGCACCACACAAAGGTCTACAGCGCCAATTTTGGTGATCCCTTCAACTATCTAGTGTCAGTGGATATAATAACAGATCCCTCGGCCATTACACATTCATATACTAATAAGATTCGAGCCATTTATGAACAACAGATGGGGGTGTGGGGAGTGGGAGTCAGTTTAAAAGCATCAATAGCACTAAAAATATTTGTTTTAAATGAAAATGCGGGTGAGATGTATTCAAAGTACTTGCACATAGAGATGTTGGCAATTCGCCCGCATTTATCAAATTACGGGGAGGTTTTTCTAAATTGGGCTAATAGTATTCAAAGTAAGTGGGAAAATTATAACGAGGGGGGTAGTAGATCTGTGGTTTTATTTATTGAAAGTTTAAATGTTAATATTTGTAGATTCAAAAAGGATTTTATTGTAAGAGGTGGGCATGGGGGAGGGAGGGCAATTGAATTAAAATATCATTCAGATTTAGAGGGGTGTAAGGGGATACAACGAATCTGTTTCGATACGAGGCTGCAGTGTTTCAAGTATGCATTTTTAATTGCAGCATACAGACCACTTCGAATAGATGCATCTAGGAAAAAGTTGGATAAAATGGCAATTAATGGTAGGGAGGGTTAAAAGTTCCCCAACGTAGATTTTAATTGTTTAAATGGCCAATTTCCCGTGACACTAAAAGGAATAGATATTTTTGAGCGGGCTAATGCACATTTAAAGATTGGTGTCACGGTGTTACAGTATGAAACAGAATTTGAGGAGGGCCAGCGTTCCGATAAGAAGGGTGTATTATTTCCAGTGCGGGCTCCTTCAATTGAATCAGTAGAACTTTGGGTGTGGCTTCTATACACCCCACCCAAAGACTCCGATTCAATTGGTCATTTCAATCCAATTACGGATATTAGTAGGGTTTTGGGGGAGGGTAAAAAGCGAGGTGGTGTGTGTTATTACTGTCCAACATGTCTC